>VXAU01003275.1:267338-320267 GCA_013399695.1 Formicarius rufipectus | reverse complement strand
GTGATGCTCGGCCCCCGCTCCGGGAAGGGATGATGCTCGGGCCGCAACCCGGCTGGGTGGGTGATGCTCCCCCCCACCCCGGGAGGGGGTGATGCCCCCCCCCTCCTCCTCCACCACCCCGGGAGGGGTGATGCTCAGCCTCCGGGAGAGGATGCTGGTCCTGGGGGGGATGCTCCCTCGTCCCCGGAGGAGCGAGGTGGCACCGCCGGACATCGCGACTTGGCGGTTCTCGGTCGCTGTCACCGCGGGGGTTCTGAGCTGTGGTTTTGTTTACAGAGGTAAAGGTAACATGTGCTTTGTCCTGTCTGTTTGCTAAGGCGTTTGCGACTTGCCCTTCTAGATCTGCGAGTGTCTGTGTCGCTCCTGGCAGCGCAAACAATTTCGTTTTGATTGGGGTGTTACCGCTGCTATCTGAGTCTCAGCTGAAGTTTTTGCTTGTCCACTTCTATTCTTACTGCTATAGATCCATACCGGAAATGTTTAATGTAACATGGTTTCTTTCTGTAACCTCTTAGGAGGATCCTGCAACCTCAAATCCCACTTTGCAACTGTGTTTTTTTATATTTGTGCATTATGTTAAGATGTTGCCAAGTTTTGGAGGGTATGATCTACTGAACCCTGTCTAGCTCGACAAGCACGTTGAGAAGAGATGTGCGGATGCATCTCTAATACCAAAGACCTGAATCAGCTCTGGAGAGCTTGGCTGCTTTAGCTTTAGGTGGAGAGGGATTGTCAGTGTTTATAAAGAAAGGCTGCTCCTGACAATACATGTTTTCTTTTGCTCAACAGAATGAGCATAGGCAAAAAGATTAAGGAACGTGCAACCAGCAGTCTAAAAGTAAATATCATCTGCTGTGACTGCTGACATGTAAGTATCTATCACAACAAGAGCACAGCACTGAATCTGGTTCTTAAAAATCTCAGTGTTATCACAGCTTTCGAGTTCAGGGAGCACTATCAGCTTTAAAACCAAAACAGGACATGCTTGCTGAATGCCTGACCTACTATTACTACAGTTAAAACAAAGAGTTGTTGTGTTATTACATCTTTCAGCCTTAATGTCACCAACTTCATGTTTTACTCTGTCATCTCTGTATTTTTGTTCATTAAAAGGCACTTTGGTGAGAACGTTCCTATCGTAGACTAATCCTGCACAATCACAGTGTTGGGAGATCTCAGAAGTTATGCACATACCCCACTTCTTCCAGTGGGGTCTGTCTTTACTGGCAGAGCAGAATTGCAGAATTAGAGGCTGTGCAGTCCTGCTAATGTGAAAATGACTGTCTTTTCATGTTTTTGTACCAAGATGACTCTTTAGTTCCTGTTCTCACAAGGCAAGGACAGAAAGGACGTCTGTGGGAAGTACAGTGCAGCATGTGGGGATGTGTAGTGACTTCAGAATAACACAGTTGACACTGACTCAAGCACTTCTTTTCATTTCTTGCTGCATGTTTTGGTGATGCTTTAGTTTAACATCCTGAACAAATCCTTCTAGCTCCTTCCTCCGCCCTACTTAATTTTAAAGTTAGGATGTAGAGAACAGTATTGATATGCAGTGGCAGGGAAATGAAAAGGTTTCTTAAGCATGCATGCAGACCAGAAAGTCAAATTATGTGCCCTGACAGCCCTTCTGCTCTCTCTTCCATAGAACTGGAAGCAAGAATGAGCCTGGATAGCCAACACACTCTGAATAAAACTATTCAGTGCCATATAAAAAGAACATTTCTATGTGATAACAGCCATGGTATCTTTTAAAATAATTACTATTTGTATTTCTTAGGTTATTCAGTGGTAAGATAATGGATATAATTTAGGGTTTTGTTGCTTCTGTTATTTTCTATGTAGACTGTAAAGAAAGGTGTGTAAAAATAAGATACAGGGGTTTATTCTGTTGGATTATGTAAAAGGGGAGGTGGGTTTTTTTTGCTATCCAGTTTCTGAGATTTTTAGGGAAGGCTTCAAACTCCTATGCATCAGCTGTGGTAAATTGTTCCTGGATTCCATCCATGGACATTTTTACTAGAAATAAGTGAACAGCTCAGTATTAATAATCTCAACTACATGCTTGGCACAGGTGGGTACCTCTTTAGGTGCTTGTCTTGGGCAATAACTAAAGATACATCCAGTGTTCGTGAATCTAGGGTTCACTTCCTTTGTCAGAGAAACTGTTTCCTGTGATCCTGACTCTCCTTGTCCAAGGGAATTTTTTTCTCTCAACTTGTATTCTTATTTTTCATTTAGTGACCTCCCTGTCCTGTTTTATTTAACTTGACTTTCTTTATGTGAGCTACACACTTCTGTTGCTGAGATGCTGTGGTTGCTGGTGATTTTACTTGATCCAGATTTCTATTTTCTAGTAATTTCTTTCTGAACCCAACTTTCCATCCTGTCTAGGACGTGTGCAAAGTGATGGCAAAAGCACAGGGCTCTGGGTTAGCACTCTTGGACTGAACCAGCCAGTCACAGGATGAGCCTGGATTATGTCCCTTCCTTGGCTTTCCCTGTGATGGATGTGAGGAAGACAACCTGTTGACTGTGTAACACCCTTGCAGGTATAAATCCCTGCCTCAGCTCATGTTGGCAGATTCCATACTGCACAGTGCCAGGAGCAAACCATGCTGAGTACTCTTACCCAAGTTCATTTTACAGGGTTTCTTCTTCTGGGTTGTTTATGAAAAGGATGGAAATAAACAATGTTTTCAGCCTCAGACCCTTTTTGCTACAGAATTTTGAAGAATACCTTGTGTCAATTAAATAAAGTGTAAAACCCCTTAAGTTAAACAATCAGAATTCTGAGACAAACATTTTTACCCAACTAATTTGAAGTGTAGATGGCCTTGAAAAATCAAGAGATTGAGTTGAGCCAGTTTGTGTTTGCTCTGTTACAGTTATGTAGCAGAAGCGCTTACAGGCACTACCTACCTCAGGATGCATTTTTGAAAGAAGCAAGGAATTTGAAGATGTTTTCTGTTTTATGGAAAGAACAAAGAGATGTATAATGACAACCCACTATGCCATCATGAGAACAGATGCCTCGACTGCTGGAGCTTTCAGCTCACAGTGGTATTGAATTCTGTGAGCACTGCTATGAAACTGAGCAGGAAGTCCTAAGCAAGCTGATACATTTGTGTCATCCATTAGTTCTGGAGCAGAGTTCTCCAGGATGTGAAAAGCTAAATCATGGATTTTGCGGTCTTGTGCAATTGGCCCTTCAAAACACCCCTTTGCTAGCATTCCTGGCAGGGTCTGTAACTTAAAAGAGCAGGCAATGGATCATCAAGCACATTGGTTGCTATTGATGTAGTAGAAAGGAAGAGTGTAAACAGAAGGATTATTCACCACTAGTGTTCCCACACACTCTCCTTCAGAATGCAGTTGTACCACAGGGACAAAGACTATGGAGGGAAAAGCTGCAGCAGATACTAGTTAGGATTAAATTCTTACGCATTAGTGCAACCAGAAGAGACAAGAAGTACTTGGTGCCATGGCAAGATGAGCTTTCTTTCTCTTCTAGAGAAGGAACGGGAGAGAAGAGGGAAGTGGGTTATCTACTTATCCCTTCAGGGGCTTGTGTGAGAAAAGGGCTACAAGCAACAACGACCAACGACTTCCAAGTTGCACAGGCTCTACCCAGCTCCTTGTATGACCTTTGAAGAGTGACACGCTCTTAATTTTCTTTCAGAAGAGCACCGATAACAGCCTACTGTACCAAGATACTCTTAGGAATGGTGTTAGCATGCTTTTCATCTCTGAAAAGACTTGCTGAGTGTTGTAGAGCACATACTGCAGGAAAATCAGATTATTTAAATCCTGGCAGAGAAGTCTTTCCAATACCTGTTTGCAGTACTGCTACAGTTGCCTTGGTGATATATTTTGGGGTAGTGGAAGGCTCTGCCACACTTGAGCTTTTGATCCAGCAGGCACAGGACATTTGTTCCCTGTTTTGTTTTCTAGAGGAGGAGTTTAGCAACCTTTTACTATGTGCATCAAGGTCAGGCAAGATAAGCCTATACTTTTAAAAATAAAATTATCATTAAAGCTCCCCTAAGGCAGTCAGAGTGCTATGCCACATGATAAAAACATTCTAAAATAGGAAGAAGCATAAATAACACTGTCCCTTTGAAATTCAGTGAAACTGAAGGGCTGGATACGGGAAAATGGAAAGAAGGAGAGAAAATAGGGTCAGTTTAACAACTGCACTTTGTGGGCTGCCTAAAATGTTCTTTATTTTTCATCCCAGTGAAATGCAGCAAGCTCGGGCCAGAACTACTTGCCCGCAGACTTTCCTGTCAGTAAATGCCCTGTGCAGATGGAATATAATCACTGTATTCAGTGCCTGACTTTTTGTACTGTAAATCAGAAATCTTGTGGGACCATAATGTATAAATAACTTTTAACTAATTATTTGGGGAATAAAGGGTAGTTCAGCTGAGTGTCTAGGGGAACATCTCTTGTAGAACATGAAATTATAGGCGTGTTCTCTATTGCATCATTCTCCATGATATCTAAATTATTCCTGCAGATTCAGTTGCATTGAAGATTGATTTTTATACCTTGTGTTAAGCTGGGATTTTCACATACTGTATTTTGCAAATGAGAGACTATACCAACCTGACAGAAGGGACAATATAATACAGACTACTGATGTAATTCTTGGTATATATATTCCCTTTGTACTTTACACATAGTCAGGTAACACAGTCTGAAGGAGGTAAGACTGAAATGAAATCTGAAAGGTTTTAGTCAGAACCAACTTCAAAATCAAATTTCAAAGCCCAGACAGATCTCCATCTTTTCTGTTCTCCCCGTGTAGCAGATGGTGTGGTACAAGTTGTTCTAGCAATATTTCACAAACTTGCTATTGCTTGCAAGTGCAATGTTTTGTAAAAAAAAAAATTGTGGGTTATTTTTTTGGAAACAGGAACACGGCCAAGCGATCAAATCGGTGGGAACTGATCATGTAAGGTCTTTAACACACAAAGCAAATTGTTACAAGTGACTTGAGTCATCCTTTTTTAATCTAGCAGGATGGACAGCTCACACAGAGCTGAGAGGCAGCTGGACTGTCTCCTGGAGATGCTCAAGCAGGGGCGGCTTCAGGGGTATCATGGCTGGTACACATTACAGATTCTGGGACAGCAAGCCTGAAATCATGTTTTCTCCCATGTTTGGGAGAAGTGACCTGTTCTGTGACCCACTTCAGCATAAGTCATGTTTGTTTCTTAAAGCAGGCCAGTCCTTGCTGAAGTCAAACCCTACTTTTTAGATCTGTGTTTTTATAGCTGAAGCTTGACAATCGTTACGTGATTTATTGTAGCCGGTTTCTCTTAGTTGTCACAGCTTAATGTTTCCAATATACTTACTGTCCATAAACTGTCTTGTAGGTACTGCTGACAGTTAATTCACACTCATAAGAAACTATGATGAAATCCAACTAATATAAACCAAGAGGTTACAGTATGTACTTACTCCAGTGGGGATGCGTGTGGAAGTTATTACAAGGAATACGGTTGGGTTGTGTCTAGTGACTTGCTGACCTCATGTTCACCTGGTTGTATCTCAGAAAACCAAGGATGGATGAGCACAGACCAAAGCTTCACCTCCATTCTAACTGTTTCTGAGCCTGATATCCCAAATCCCTGCTCACCAAACCATTAGTAGTGCTTTCAGCAGTGTGTAATTATGAGTGGTGCAAAGCTTGCACTGCAAATGGCCCCTGGACTGGCTTTGCAGGTGAATCTGCAATGTAGGCTTTGAGTTCCCTTCTTAACAGCATTCAGAGGAGTATTTACTGCTAAAGAAATATTTCTCCTAGTTGTTTGGACCCCCAGCAGCCTCTTCAGCACAGCAGGAAAAAAAACCCAAAAGCTTGTGCTGAGTGGGTTAACACCACTGTCTTGCTGGGTCTGCAGTCACGTATGAAGTTCTTTCACCATTACTGCATCATCCCTCACATTTCTCTGGTTTTGTGGTTATGAAATACTTCATTTTACAGGCTGATCTTGGTATTTACCCATACAGATTATTCTCTCTAGAATAAGTGACACTTACAAAACCATTGAGGCTTCCTGTTGGTAACACGGTAAACCACAACAACAAAGCTTAGTTATATTACCCATATCTGCTTAGGAAGTTGCATGTGCTTTGTGGGCTCTCCATAAAGACATGTGCATCTACCAGAGCAATTGCTTGTCTGCAGCCTGGTATAAATTAACTTTTCAATAGGTGGCCTTCAGTATCAGCTAAAGGAGCAAAAGAATTCTGAAAAGCAGCCCCAAAATAAATGACTTGTTGGAGGGAGGAATAAAGATGTGCAGAAATACTCCACTAAAAATCAAATTGGTTTTATTTCAATCTTCTAGTGCTCTTTAAAGGCTAGTTAAATGTATTTTAAGACTGAACTTATCAAGAAATTTCTGTCCTTCCCACCTGAACATTGTCCTTAGGATCTTAATATTACTATGCTATTTCCATTAAAAATAACTACATGTATTAATAAACTTGGAGCTTCTCTTATGTTAATTTGAAAGCTTTCTATGACAATCGTGATGTGACAATTGGGAATACAACTATGTAAGAAAAGGAACAGTCATTTTCAATAGGACAGTTCTGCATCCCTCCTCCTTTAATTTGATAATGCTACAGGGTTGGACTTGGTTTTGTTATTATTTAATACTAAAGTGAAACCGAAGTAGTTTCTTCTTATTATAAGCTGTATATTGCAAAGGCATAGGAACCATCTCCTGCTGCTTTTGGATCAGAGTTCAAGAGGATAAGAACATTCTGGGTCTGTGACCCTGTGCACCTCCCAGTCTATTCAATCCCAACAACAAAGCATCAAATATGTCTTGGCTGTTGCTATTTGTTGTCATCTCAGCTAAGATCAGCACCATGGCCAATTTTGAAACAGGTGTCAGGCTGTTTTGTGGTTGAAAGAAATCATGTGAGTATTGGCTAAGTGAGATGAATATTATACATGTTGGAGCATGTGGCATCGATCATGAAGTGTTCCTTTTCTCTGTTTGTGTTCAGTTAGACTCATAATTTTTGGAAAAACTGGCTGCAGAGTCCAGGGTGCCTCCCTGAACACACCAAAACATCCAGGAATTGCAGAGTGAAGAGACATTTCCCCATCACAAATCTCATACACTCCAACATGGCCTGGAGTAGAAGCTTGTTTAAATATTGTCATAGCTAAGTAGATTAGTATTGCATCCTACATTAACCCTAAATATCAGGGGTCTAAAAGATGTTTGCAGAGCACAGATCTGTTTTCTAGACAAAGCCCCAAAATATTTGTACATTCTAATTTTGTAGCCCCTGGACTGTGAACATAACCCTTCAATCCCAAGCTGGAGTGTAAATTAATATAGTGAGGCCTTCCTTAGCTTCCAGGGTCAGCTCAGTTTCTCAAGATTCTTTCCAAGCCTTTGCTGCTCAGGGTTGGTTTTGCTAACCAGCAGTGTCAGGGAGTTAACAAGACTGTTCAGTTTTGCTGCTGCTATTCAGAAACCCGTGGGAGGCTGCGCGACTGATGAGAATATCAATTTTGTGCTGCTGCTGAGGAAAGCCAAGAGCAGGAACAGAGACAGGATACAGCTATACTAGTATTTCTGAAATGTACTTAATAGTGGAAGAAAGATGGAAAAATTATTCAAAATAGCCCTGAAGGGGCTTTAAAGGAAATAATTTTAAAGTGTTGTTTCCCATCCAGCAGTCGAGTATGTCAGAACTTGCCAATTAATGAAACTAGTCACTGGTTAGCAATAAAATAAGGTCTGTTTAAGCAACTTTAAAAAATTGATACAAGTTATGTCACCTAGGAAGAAGGAAATGGACTCTTCTAAGAAATCTGAATAACCTTGAAGATGTTTTGAATAGTGACACAGCTTCCTTCCTCCATTAAGTCACTGGATGCAGCAGAACTCAAGGTTATGTTGACCTGAGCTGGTTTGCATAAACATGGACTTACTCATTGCTTGTGCTTAATGTTTTTCTTAAAAGACAGTTTTGAGTATCAATACTTTTTCTATTGCCTTCAGTACAACTGAAAGAAAAGTAATATTCGTTTACTAAGAGCTAATTTGTGGTCCCTTTTCTCCTGTAAATTAAGTTTTTTTCATCTATAAACTGGCAAATGAAAATACTCAGTCTCATAGTTGGCAGCTCTTGGGTGCAGATCTACTAAAGTAAAACCAGCAAGTTCTTAAAACTTGAACTGTAAATTGCTGAGAGTCCTACGTGTGCTATTTGTAATGTTGATACTAATAAATCAAGTCTCACACTGAGCCTGTATTTCAAAAGCTGGTCTTAGTGGCAACTTGATCAAAGCATAAAGACTGAGGTATAGGTGAGACCTGCAACAGATGCTCTGAAAGGGGTTTCTTTAAGTGATACCACTCAATTCCGATTTATTTTCAAACCTGCTTTTTCACTGACTTGAATTGGCATTGAGTAAGTCACAATGGGCTTTATAATTTGTGGCAGTAACATATATAAATAGTGAGAGAGTCAGCTCCCTACAGGCCCCAGAGAATTCCTCTGCTTTGTCCTGAGTGGGGTTTTGGTAGGTTTTGTCATCTCTCTTTGAGGCAGGGAGATGTGAACAGCTTGGGGAGGGATGAACAGAGCTTGTGTAATCAATACCAGTGTGAAACCTGTGCTCTGGCCTAATTACCCAGTGAAGCACAGCAACATACTCTTTCAGTAGTCATCAATTGTATGCCTGTTATTTGGGATTATATTCTTTGCTTTTACATAATGTTCATTTGCGTTGGTGGTGGGTTTTTTCTTTTAATCCCAAGAGTAAACAGAGAAAGCAGAGGTACTTTGAGATTAAAAAGGCTTTGTCTACAGAAGATGCTTAGCATAAATACGAAAATGGTATATAATGTCTTGCAGTGCTAGTGTTTCAAGTTATATTTAGTTGTTTGTTTGTTTTTTAAATTCAGGATCTTAAAAAACCCTTTGAATATTAAGGTTTGCAACACAGCTGCAAGCTGATTAGAAGAAACGGGGATCTATTGTTTTGACTAATGGAATAAATTTGAATCTGATATAATCTACAGAAAAACAACTGGCCACTCTCCATAATTTTTTTATTCTAGAGCTGTATTAGATGCCATAGGATTGATGTGTAAAGGCAGTGGGTGTTCTAAAGATGATTTGGGAGCCCTGCTATAGCTATCCTGTAAGGCAGAAGTCTAGCAGGTTTAATCCTTGTTACATCTCTTTTGTCAGAAAATGTTTAATTCTTAGGTCACCATAAATAAGTATTTTAATTTCTTCAGGAGTAAAACCTTTAAAGGGGTCACCACTCTCTAAACCAGTGATGAATTGTGTGGCAATTCCTGCACCTAGTTGGAAGTTCAAATGTGCTTTGAGAAGTTGAAATAAGCCATAGAGTTTAAGTCTGGCAAGGCTGAAGTTGACTGTAGTCCTGTGCAGAAACTCTAATTCTTATTTTGGTGTGAATAAGTCTAAAAAGCTTCCATCTGTTTGTTGTTAAATGGTTAAGCTAGATTTGAATGACACTCAGTTTGTGTCCTCCCACCCACTCACAAGCTTGCACCGCGATAGCAGAGGTGCAGGGACTTTTTCTGTGTGCCATTTCTGCTACATAAAATCCTTTTTTCTCATTTTAGTTGGTGGTGGCAAAGCCTGGAACTGTTCCTGGGTGGAGCCTGGCTCTAAATAATGTTCAGCTGGGCTCTCAGAACCTGCTGTGCCACAGGGAGGGGACTCAGCCCTGGGGTTATTCTCACTTGCTGTGGAGCCTGGAATGCCTCAGGGCAGTAGAATTACAGGCTGATTAGACTCAGGTGAGCCGTGCTGGTTCTGGTCTGTCACACCTGGGGGCTGGTTTCCCCAGGTGCTGGTTATTTTTGTTATCATGCTGCTTTCTGCTGTACATGAGCTGTAACACAACTACACCTGGCAAAGATACGAGAGGGGTGCCAGGAGGTGTTCCATTCCTGGACAAAACAGCGCTTGAATACAGGGAGCATCCTGGGCTGCCTTTGCACTTTGGGTAGCCTTCCTGTCTCCACGGAGAGCTGCCCTTGTTCTGCGGGAGCAGGGGAGCCTGCTGGACACACTGTTCAGCGGAGACCAGGTGAGTTGCCTGATGCTGGGCACACATGGGCTTAGTTTGATACCGTTTTAAACTAAGAAGGTCAAAGGATCGATTGCAGCTGTTTCCAGCAGTTTCCAGCCTGCCACGAGAGGGTGCTCCAATGCCTTAATTTATCCAGTGCTAAAAGGTTTTTCCTCTAGGAAAAGCGGGGGGTGTTATTTAACATTACTGAGTTACAGTGGACGGCGTTTGAGGTAGCTGCTGGTTCAAGAAAGCAGGCGAGGTCCACGTTTCAAAAGGCAGATATGGCTGTATTGAGATGTATCAGAATACATGCTTATTTTGCTTTTGCCTTTAAGGCCTGGACTGCTTCCCTTTTAGTTGTTTTGTTTCTGTTGGCTTTATCCAAAATAACTTCATCTGCCAGCTAGGGAAGTTTCCCAACTTGTTTATGTGCAAGTATGCAGGTAGCCTTTTGTGCATGGAAAGACATTAAACCTGATACTTTTGCTAGGTAATCTGAGCCCTCAAATTAAGAGTCACTTTTATTGCTTCTGTGCACCTCTCATACGTAAAATGGCAACAAGGCTCACTTGGTTCATGGAGCTGTTTAGGCTTAACTTTGGCATAAACAAACACAGGAAAACTGTCTGCGGGCTAAATTAAATAAATACTCATCGTGCACTCTTGTCTCATCCTGCAAGCTGTTAGGGAAACGTGTTTGTTGTGGCTCCAGCCTGTATTTAAAAACACTTGTGGCATGGTAATAGGTCCGAGGGATGGTTAATGCTTGTGTTAATTGTTGAACTTGAAATGGAAGCTCAGAGCACTGTGCTTTGTTGGATGTTATCTCTCAAGCATCCATCTAGAGATTGAAGCTACAGTGAGTTAACAACAGAGAGAGAACTTCAGAAGAAGGTCTTTGTTTAGCAGTAGAGGAATAGAACTAAGTGAATTGCAGTAATAGTTCATGCACTTGCGTTGTTGGCTGGGAGACAGGATCGCTGCAAAGAGGTCCCAAAGCTCGTGTTAAGGGCCCGTAATTAGTGAAAAAATAAGATCAGCTGACACTGCTGTGGCATTAGTCCTTGACTGCTCAGCTGTGAGGTAGTTGTTACACTCAGTTGGGATGCATTTGTGTTTCACTGGAAATCAGTTAACGTTCCCTTTAATATGAGTCAATGTAAGTCCATGCTGAAATAAACACCTTAATAGTCCTAAATCAGGCTACTAGAAAGAGATATGAAAACCTGTTTAAAATATAACCAAGGCAGACTTCCTGTCTTGTGCAGAAACAAAGTCATGACTTCTGGTGTGCTGAAGTTGTCCTTTTATTCTCCCCCAAGCTTTCCTATGGTGATAAAAGGTTGAGATCTTAAGTGCATTTCAGGCCTTGGCATCTGGCTTTGTTACATACACCCTTCTGTTATTTCCTCTTTCAGAAAGATTGAGACACTCTTCATCACACGGTTACCCCCTGAGCTTGAAGAGAGGTGGGCTTGTAATTTTTGAAACCCTAAAAGCTATTACAGCATTTTGGTTTGTTACTAGAGAATCAGACTTCAGTGTATTGAATAAACTGCCCTGGTACACAAAAATGAAGGTTACCCCTCTGGAGTTTGTGCTTTTAGAAATTAGATAATGGCCCTGTGTGTAGAGATCAAGTGTAATTCCATGGAGAATATTGTGTGAAATGGGGGCATCTGAGGCTCCGAAGGGAAACAGAATTGTCCGGGACATGGTACTGGTGATTAACTGGGAAGGACAATTCCCTTTCCTAGTAGCATTTCACATTCTTACTCAGCTGCTGGTGTCTTTGTTTGGGGCCATATCTGTTCTGAAAATGAGACTGGTGATGATGCAAGTGTTTTTCTGTCTACTCTTAGAACAGTTTGTTCCCAAATTCTCTGCCTTTGCTGACAGAGGATGTCAGCTCTAGAACCAGGAACACAGGCATGCAGGAATTAGAGAAAATAGTTTCTCCCTGTGAAGGTACCATCTTTGTTTAAATATATATAAAGCTATTGGCATGAGTGAAAAAATCCCTGCAGCTAAGAAAGCTCTTTTCCATAATAGTATGCTGTTTAGTCTGACTCTTTCCCCATTGGCAGAATAGTAAATTTATAAAAGGAAGACTGTTTTTTCATACAGATAAGTGAGGAATGGGCACACAAGATGGTTTATACAGCACAGCTGTGGATGCAGCACCCTTTCTACAGGCCCTCACTCACTTTTCCAAGTCTAGCTGCAGAGGATTTCTATTATGCCTTGCCCTATGACGTGTTTTCTTCCCTTTTTAGATGCTTGAACTTCAAGCTGTTTATTTTAATCGTGCTTCATCAGTGTGAGGAGGAGTAGGAATCTTTGTTTGGAGACATCAGTAGTTGAGACAGTAGCTGTTTTCACAGTCTGGTATGTCCTGCATTGAAAGTGTTAAATACTGCAAGGTTTTTTTAACAAAAGCTTTAAGTATTTCACTTAGGAAGGATGGCTGGTCAACACCACTTTGAGCCCTGCTCTACTGTAGCAGGATATTGAGCAAATTGCTTTTTCTTTCTTCTAGGCCTTCTGCATAGTACAAATTTTACTCTGCTACTCTGTAGGACTGTCAAGAGAATCATATATCAAAACTGTGAGCCACTCAATGTATCAAGTGCTACAAAAATATCCTGTGTAGTATCAAGTCATACTATTAGCATGCCCTGACTGAGAATGTTCTGTGGGCTGTGAATTTAATGTGTCTGAGAATAGGCATTTCCTGCTGGATACAGCGTGGTTGGCACTAGTGATGGTTGTCACCCACGAAACAGGTACTGCCTCAGCAGAATCCTGGGATTTAATGCATTGAGACTTGTGCTTCTATCCTTAAATTACTAATAAAATGTTTCAGCACAAGTTGTGGATCTTACTGTTTGGTTGCAGACACCTGATGGTTCCCTGCTAGTGGGTCTGGAAACAAACCTTACTAGAATTCACATCCTCAGCGAAAAAACATAATTATATCTTGTAATGAATCTGGAGAACAATGATCTAAATTTAGACAAATGTCACTGTTTGGGATGAGACGCTCACACTGCTGTTTCCTGACTGCCTCTTGACTAAAAGAACAACCACATCACTGTGAGGGTGACTTGTGTGCCCTCTCAGCTTTGTGTGGCAGCACCTGTGCAATTTGAAGTCCGAACAAATGCCCTTGCACACCTCAGCCCTGATCTGTGAGGAGTGTGCCTCTGCAGACAGCTGCACTGCTGCAGTGTGTCTGCCATGGTCTGTGCTCTCCACAGCCATCCCCCACCCAGAGCTCCAGACAAGAACAGGAGATGGATCTCAACAGCTGCAGGAGTTCAGTTTATGAATCGTGGTTAGGGTTAGGGGTTGTTAAGAGTGTTTCTTTTCATAAGCCTCTAAGGATGGTAAGGGCCACATACCCCCATCCAGGTTGTCAGGGTAATGCCAGTGCCTTTATAGGGGTGGAGTTCTGGTGGTCTGAGTCTGAACCCTCTGAATATAAATAATGCGTAGAGAGACCTTAGTGTTTTCCTATGCTCCACCACCCTGTTCTCAGTTCTCCTTCCTCTCATCCCCTGCCCAAGTTGCACCTCTCTTTGCACATGCTGATTTTTCCAGTTGTATTTTTGCCCTGAGAGGAGGGCACCACCCTTACATGATGTACTGCTCTCATAACATTGGCAAAGAGCCCACCAAAGCTGCTGTGAGACCTCCACACCCAGACCTGAACGTTTTTCCTCACCACTTTAAAGGAACAATCTGTATTTTATGTATTTGTCTTAGATTACAGCAGCCACCTTCGTGTATTAAGAACAAAACCAGGACTGTTGGTTTTCTCCTTATTCTATTTCATCTATCACTGTGGAGGAAGCCCTACCCTTGTTTTTAGAAGTGAAATTGTTAGATTCCGTATATTTTTATCTGAGTAATTTAGTTCCAGATCTGTTGCCGCAACATCTACCTTTTTGTGTCTAATGTAACTTCCCCTTAATTGAGCCAACAGTAGCAGTACCAATCTGTTGTAAATCTGACAATATTCACAATACAGAATTTCCAAAAGACTCACCAGAATTTTCAAAGTAAGAATATTTGCATTAATTTTTTTTTCTATGATGGAGGGGAATTATGAGTTGATGTAGGAAATACCTGTTCTTGAAGTAAACTTTTACAGGATGGAGTCTGTTTGTGTCCTCTTCACATGAATGACAATATAATAAGGCAGAATAGATGAAAACTTGTCAAAAAAGGAGTTTGTCCCCACCACATTTGAGTTATCTGGTTTAAGGGTGTTTTTTTAACATGTATTTGACTTCAGTGCTTGTTGAGTTCTTGGCCTTGGTGGCTTTGTACCATGTAACACATGTGCCTGGAGCAAAGAGCTGATGGCAGTCATGAGCAGCAGCTCTGCATTGCTGTCTGAGCTGCTGAGACTGACGACTAAAGGGAAAGTCTTTGCAGCTGAACTAGGTGGGAACTAAAAGTTGGATAGCTAAGTGGATTATTCCACCAATATTTCTGCCTAAAAAATCTAGTTCTGTCAAGGAATCTGCTAGTCTAGTTTCTCTGGTAATTAAGAGTGGAGTTCTTACCCTGGTAATCTTCCACTGCATTTTAATTTAAACCTAATTCAAATACTGATGTTTTACTAAACAGTCACGTTTGACATTCCTAAGAAGAGAACATGCCACCTCAGCTTAGTCAGACCTTGTGAGGGCTGATTTCACTTGCTGCATTGGATCACGACAATTTGATGTTTGCCATTACTCAGTCTCTGGCGTCAGATTCTGAGGTGTGACCCTGCATGTTCAATTTAGTCATTTTTAGTGAAAATAAAAAACCTTGCTCTATTGAGGTGTCTGCTGCATGTTCTCCAGGCTCTCATTTTTTGTACACCAGTCATTGATTTGTGTGCTGTTCAGTGGTTTTCCCTTTTTTGGTGTGCTGTTCGTGATGAAAGCATGACCTTAAGGGGTGTTGGCCCCACAATCTCTGCTGCTGCATCATGCAGGAGCTTCAGCATCCTTGCTGAAGGAGCTTAGGTGTGCTGAGTGCTCCCAGGTTTTTTTTAAATTTCATCTCTTGGTTCAGTTTTTCAGGGACTGACCATGCAGGCTTTATAAAATTTTAACATTTTTATGCTTATGTATTTTAGATATTAAGAGGCTTGGATCTCAAAGCAATAATAGGTCCCTATCTCCTTGCCTCACTTCCCTCACTGTTTTTGACAGTTTTGGCACTTGCTCAGTTCTATAACCTACCCAGGAGGTTGTTACTTCTGCACAGCCCATATAGCTCAGTTAAATTGACTTTAAGTGCTTAAAGTAGCTTGAAAGCATTGGCAAGACTGTTTCTGGCAGTGATGTGGGAACAGGAAACATGTCATTAATTCTAAAGATCTTCAAATACGTTTCAAATATTAATTAAGTTCTGATTCTGTAAAGTTCTTCTAAGCTGAAATACCCATTTTAAACCTCCATGGCATAAGCAGCTTTCAATCAGAAGTTAATGGGATCTGCCCCTGGATGCTCCATGACTTCTTGCCAGAGAGCAGCTCCTGGGTTGAGGTTGTGGTTTGCCTCAAGGGTACTTCTTCCAAAGGAATTCACAAGTTAAGTAACATGTCAGAGCAGGATGGAATTCCAAAAGAGAAATGCCCTGAAAGACAGGCTTTAGTGGCATCTCCAAAAGCTGGGAGTGACTGTCTTGCAGTAGTGCCATATAAGAGCTGTCCATAAGGATGAGGAACCCTTGTCTGGAAGCAGGATCTACATGGGATGATAAATATTCTGCTTTCTAAGTACTGCACTGAGGAGAGCTACAGGTATGTAAGTGTTCAGAATACAGGATTGCCATAGGTAACTGCTGCATTTCTACTGTTTACAACTGAATGGTCTCCTAAGCTGCCAAAAGATTGGGAGCAGCTTTAGTTTCCAGTACCTGGAAGTACAAAGGGTAGAAGATAGAATCCTGTCCTTTTGCTCTAAGAGGCAAAGTCACAACTGAGTGCAATTTCACCATGATTTTGGTTGCTCAGGTGGCTGATTTAGACTAGGTTTGTACTCTGAGAGGCTCAAGAGTCTCCTTTGGAGAGGAGCACATGCAGGACAGCCTGTTGTTTTGGGATTTCCAACCTCAAGACAGCACCTGGTGTGCTGGTACAGCACAGTAGTGAGCCCCGGTCCTAAAGGAATCACATCGTGTGGCTGATTCCTGAAGGGATACAATATGCTCTGTGTAATCCAGGCAGTCAGCTGTCCTGACAGCCTATATCAGCCAGCAACAACTGGGAATGCTTTTGTGTGGAGTGGGAGGAAGAAGGAATGAGGTGGAACTCTGTCAAATTAGGGGGAAAAAAGAAAACATCTTGAACAAGATAAAGGGACCTTTCTTGGCTTTTCAAACCAGAACAGGTGGGGATGCTGCAAGCAAGTTGGCACAGTCTGACTTTAGCCTCAATTTCAGTTCAAAATTTACATTTCATAGAACAACACTCCTAAATTAAGCAGTTTTACATACTTCCCTTAAGCCAGCTGTATGGAACAACTGGCAAAAATCTTGCTGTGACGCTAAAGGCAGTAATATTCTTTTGTCAGGGATCTTACTTTCTGGTTTAGGGTAAGTCATCTTTCACTTCATTTATTTCCCCATTCTTTGATGGTGATAGAGCACAGATACATTTCTACTTGTCTGCTGCAGGTGTAAAATCCCTTATCAGTGCCACAAAAGGCAAGGTAATATAGATGCACCCTCCCAGTTTGTGATGTGCTCTACTCCTTGGAAAAGCATCTGTCTTGCTATCCACAGTAAAATCCACAAAAGCTGATGTTGTAGATGGATGCAATTTAGGAACTAACCCATGCTTTACAGAGCCAGAGGAGAGGAACCACTGAGTGAGCTGCAGTGTTACACCTCCCACTGGGAATTTCCAGCCCTTTCCCTCTTCCTTCCTCCCTCAGAATATATATATATATAGCAAATAGACTAATTTAAGCCCTGGGGGAGGTGGCACCCCGAGACAGAAGCAGTTCCAGAGGCTGTTGCCTCAGTTAAAAGCAGCTGACAAGACACTGGCCAATCCTGTGAGCATCCCTGTCGCACCACCACCACCGCACCAGCAGCAGCGGGGATGTCTCAGACAGCTATGCTGGTGTTGAGTGGGAGGAAGGCTCTTTAAATAACCACCAGTGGGTCCTACTCCCTGAGTCTGTCAACACTGAGTTGTTGTTTCACCCTCTGATCGGAAAAGTTATTCAAGTAATTGTGTGGCAAGAAAGTGACAAAAATGAAGTAATGTTTTTGGATTTTTCTAGCTGCTGGAGCTGTTTTAGCACACAGCAGATACTTTCCTTGTCATTTTGCATTTCTATTCATAAACCTCCAGGCAACATATGAAAATCAGAACAAAAAGGGGAGTAGATTTGGCTAAAATCAAGGGAGTATCATTCTCCTGAACCTTGTTACTGAGTACTCCAAAAGAACACTTGTCTGTGTTTTGGTTTTGGAGTATTCACATTTTGAGGTGTTTAAGGCAGCATTAGTCCATTTCCCGCTCATTGCTGATCTTTGCATGTGGTTAAGTCTTGAAAAGCCTGCCTTATTTTTGCAATATGCCTTACACTGTCTGCCTCTTCTTATTCCAGATGAAGGTATTGTGGTGCCAATTCTATAAAATGGGATTTAATTTAGTTAAGATTGCCCCACAGCCCATTATGATCCTAGATAAATCCATACAACTGTTTTCCTCTTTCATATTTCCCCAGCACAAGGAAGGAATGTTGGCAGTGTTATAGAAAAACAAGCCATTAGTGTTCAGGTTAGCACTGTAAATTGGCAACAGATCTCAGCTCCTGGGGGGGATTTGTCTTTTGACAAATTATTAGATAAATCTCAAATTGCAGCTTCCTCCTTTATGATGTTTATTTGTTGATAGATCAGATTCTGTCCTTGGTAGCCTGATCTTCTTGCTAGCCTAATTTAATGTTATTCTGAGCAGTAAGAGTTGTCCTGGTTCTGAAGTTAATGCCACAGCATGCATGTAATGTCTGCTTTTTAAAATGTCCATCATTAACCTAGTAAAAAGATGTGGCCTAATGTTTCTGGGGAATTAAGTCACTCCTTTCCACACTGTTGTACTTTGTTTGCTTTTCTTTACTGCTCTGAAAACAAAATAGTAGAAAAAACATCATCTGTGGGATGTTTTTGCTCTGTTGGCATCCAGACACAGTCAAGTTTCCCATCTCCTGGGCTGTTTCTCCCTGGAGCCAATTATACTTTTGTTTAACCAGTCTTCTAGTTCAGCAGTTTCCTTTACAAAGTCTCTCTCTTTTTTTTTTAAGTGCTCCTCACCTTAGGATAACAGTGTCTGCTGACTTAACCACACCACACACTGTGGAAAGCTCAGGTTGTAGCATAGACCTTGTTGGAAGACATCAATGGTTTTGTTTAGTGAATGGGTGCCAGATATGAAGCAACTTTCAAATAGGAATAAAGTCTATTACTCAGCTTTCTAACCTTTCCTGCATTCACCTGTTCTTTTATCAAAAGCTGCTATCAGGCTATTACAGATCACGTGAGGGGGAAGAAAGCAAAGGGCAAGATTGGAAACTTGCTTATAATTTTATAGACACAATTGCAGGAGGTTGCAGGGTGAGGAAGTGGTCCAGGATTCAGTGTGAACATGTAGAAAGTGGGACACAGAAGAGTATGGTTCTGGCTTTGCATGTGAGCTGTTCAGCTCTGAGCTGCCCACTGTAACAGCAGAAATCAGTCTCTGAGCTGTAATAATCATGACAGTGTTTAGAATTATAGTCCAAAAAGCAGAGCATTAGGAATAGAAAAATATGTAGTTGTGCTACTGTACCAAGCTGTGGTTTGAGTCTTGTGTGTAATTCTTGTCTGGTTTTTGAAGAGGTGGGTGGTAGAACTACTACAACCCAAAGGAGGGCTGTTTAAAGGTGCCCAAAGGCAACAACACTAGACGGCCTAGGAGAAACTCCTCAGCCTGGAGGAGAAATGACTGGGGTAGAATATGATAAAGGCTTATAAAAAGAATCACAAGTAGCAGGAACAGCACCAACAGGTAGTGATCATTCAGGATTTGCCTTGTAGAGACTGAGGATCATCAAATGAAACCAGATGTCCTGTTCAGAGCCTGAGTTCTACAACGTGCAGTGGAGTTATCGGTAACACAACAGCAGGATATTGTTTATGTGGTGAGTTCAGTTTGCAGCACTTCAGACAGCAACTGGACAAAGTAAGGGAAGAAGCCTGTCAGGAAGTTTAACTACAACACGACCAGCTCTGGCTCAGAAAGACCTTGAGCTGTAACATGTTGGAGGCTTGGAAGGTGTTCTGGAATAACATCATTGCCTTTTCCTCAGGCAGGGGTGACAGCAGGATGCTGGGCTGTGTGTGACCCAGCCCAGAGGTGGTTGTGTGCCTGAAGAATCCCAGTTGGCAGCTGCCTGGCTTGCTTTTGACACTCTTAAGTGCTCTGCTAAATTCCAGGGGCAGGGCTTGTTTTTCATATCATGCTTCCTTTAAATGTTCTATAATTTTGATGTTAACAATCAAGAAGTACTTCCTAGAAGATAATACCAACGCCTGACTTTACAGCAGATGCAAAGCATCTTTAGTAGTAGACAGATAAAATGCATGTTTGTGCCTTTGTATCTCAGGTGCATAAAAATCCTTCAAGTGTAATATATTGGCCAGTCTTACTTCTCTTCAAGTAATTTTTTTAGAAGTAGTGTTTTTCTTTTATTATTCTATCTTGAAAGATCAGATCTAGTGAATAATATCCATCACAAACCTACTACATTAGATACACATTCTCAATCCAGCTCCTTTTAATGTATTCATAATCTTTGCCTATCCATTTACAGTTATTTTTCTTTGTAGTAAAACTGATTTTATTTCTACACCAGCAGGTCAGTGACTTTTTTTTAGCTTTCATTACTTTCAGGAGTTAATGAAACTACTCGATCCTACTGTAGTTTCTTTTCCTTAAAAGCTGTATCAATTCTGCCATAACCCAGAAAGGGTTTTCCAAAGGCATTATTTCAGTGACTGCATTCCTCTCTTAATACTGAACTCAGACACACGAAGGCTGAACACTGCTGTTAGACTGGGGAAAGCAAATGTGGTGACACAGCCTGAAGCTGCTGGGCTCGGAATTCTCCCTGTGCCAGGGCTGGGTCTCATGTTACCCTGGTTATCCAGCAGCTGTTGGGAGCAGGCTGGTGAATGGAGCCCCTTGTCTGGCTGGTGGAGCCAATGACAAGTGTCTGGGTTTCCCAACGGGAAGTGGCCCAGCAGCCAGGAGCTAAGTTTAGTGCCACGGATTTGTTTCTCTGACTTCACGTGCTGCTGCCGCAAAGGGGCACAGCCCATAGGGCTGAGGAGGAGTAAGACAACTAAATCTGCCTCAGGCAGACTCTGGGGCTCTCCTGCCAAGCATCCACAGTAAGAGTTGTCCTGGTTCTGAAGTTAATGCCACAGCATGCAATTTTTGGGCAAGTATTCATGCTAAGGCTCGGCTTTTCTTGGAAGAAAGGAAACGCTGGTTTATTTTCTAAGACAAATGTATTTCAAAGGAGGCAAGATCAAAAGGGTGTTTTAGTCAAATGAAGTAAACACTTTAAAAAAAGGAGCCCCCTTCATTGTTCAAGAGAAGAAAACGGCTGTGGACGATGGTTTGAACAGCATGTTGGTTGCTGACAAATGAGGTTGACAGTTTTGTGATTTATTTTTAGCTGGAGACTTCTTTCCCAACAGAAGTTCTGTGTAGCCTTGGCAGTTGCTGCATATTTGGTGTGGGTGGATGGAACTGAGAAATCACGTCTGTGCTAACAAACTTTTTGGGATTCCATTAAAAAAATTAAACTCATGTACTGGAAACTGAAGCTGTACCAGCTCACCTGGGGAGCTCTGCCCTCTGAATATCCTCCAAAAGGTAAGCCGTACTGCCTGTCCAAGGCATGTGCAGAAATACTTAACTTGGGCCTCAAGATATGACATCAACTCAGATTTGGGCTGTTAGATTGATATTTTCTTTCTCTCCCAAGTTGGCAAGTCAGTGAGTTACTCTCTACTCTCTCCTTCCAAGTTTTCCCTCTAACTAGAAAGGCTAAAATTAAATTTCAAGAAAAAAAAAGCTGAGAAACAGTTTAATGTAGTCATTGTTCCAGGTGCTGTGTCTAAGGAGAGTACCTAATACTGTATGACTTCTAATAAGATGTAATTATGTCACTGGGAAAGCAGTTGGGACATTTATGTCATGTTAGCTCAAAGGTCTGATGGGTTAGTGCTTTACATCTGCAAAATAAACATCTCCCCAGCTTGACTTGGTGAGTGTGGATATTTCTTACTGCCTTAGGGATCGGCTGAGCCGTGTTTTCAAGTAGCCTTTTTGTGGAAGAGCTCTTACTCCAACTGTTTGTGTTAACACTGGCAGTAAATAGCTTCTCATTTGCTTTGCTTAGAAGTAGATAATATCTTGGCTTTGATGTGGCCAATAGTAACAGCTCCTCAGGAATTCTGTTGCTGTGAAGTGTAATCCACATTAAGCAACTTCTCTCCCAAAGTACTGATTAAAAAAAAAAAAAAGTGCTCAATTACTTGCTGTAAGTTGTCATAATGCTTGGCCATCCCACCTTTCCTGGAGAAGGACTGAGTGACCTAATCCTCCTCATCCTTCACACTGAAGAGGTTTACTGGAACTTGCCCGGACAGAGGAAGAATGTCAAACAGGCTCTTCAGCTACAGTTCCCCAGTTCCCTCTGAAATCTGTGTGTCCCTTCATTGCACTCCTTTCTCTAAAGCCATCATTGTGGGATTAGTTGCTGTTCACTGTAGGCAGGATTCAGAGGAAGAGATTGGAACTTCAGTACTCAATGGAAAGAGGTATGTGATACCGAGCACCCACAGCTGCTGGTCTCTCTGCTTGTTTCTAAATCCTTGCAGTTGTAAAGCTGATTGGCTTTATGGGAGCTGGGCAAATCCTTGGTAATTAAGGGAACAAGCTTCTTGATGCAGTGTTCAGGATTTTGCAGAGAGGTTACATTTGCAGCTTTATGTTCCAACGCCCTTTTTGTACTTAATTACATTAAAATCTCTTTGTTTGGGAGAGTGTTTTTCTGATTGGCTTTTGTGCTGTCGAGTTTTGGTTCCTCACCCAGAGGCACATTTGAAGAAGTCAGGCTGGTACTGTGGGTGGGTTCTGGTGCTTCTGACTATTCCTACTATCTCTTACAGGATACAACTGTTAGGTCCAGTTCGCATGTTCTCATGTGAATTCCTCACCCTAAAGTGTTTTTTAAAATGCGTTGAAACCCCTGTATCACTTTGCTGGCTACATTTAGCCCAGAATTGCCTCCCTGACAGAGTTCTGTGAGGACATAAAATCTTAGAGATTATGAGAGCCAGACAGTTAACAGCATTGTACTGACCATGATCAATACTTTACCTTCTTGGAAATTCTCTCTTAAAACAGAAAAGCTACTAAATGCTTCAGTAGGTGGTTCAGTCACACCCTATATGTTGATCTATGGAGATATTTATGCATCTTATATTCAAGGAATGAAGATTTTCAGGGGAAGACTTTGGAGCTTAAGCTTAGTTTGTTTTGCATGGATTCTGCACTAAAAAGCTACTTTTTAACCAGATATTAGTTGAGGAAGAAAAGAAATGGGGAAGTGCTGCATTAGATTGATAATGGGAGTAGTGGTTACGTGTCACTGACAATCCAAGCAAAGAAATGGGCTGAGGGAGACCTCTCTTTGGTAACATTAGTAACAAAGGGAGGAGGAGGTAACTGGTACCAGGGAAACAAAACAGGGTTCTTTCTATCAGCATTACTTTGTTATTCTTTAAAATCTCGACTAACCACTTGTAAAGTTCAGGTAGACCATGTCTTGAATTCTTCATACACTGATATAACTGGATCAATTGAGATCAATTTATTTCTCTCCTACTGACTAAAATTCAGCAACATCAAACCCCCAAACCTTGTCTTCCCTTGGGTTTTTATATCAGGCTAGCCAAGAAGCGCATTTTCTAGGTAAAGATCCACCAGATTATATCATATCAGCACTGTGTCTTGTTGCAAAATAAATCTGTCCCTAAGAGGTGAGGTGTATGAGCACTTTCAGGTTTGTCCATGTACTTCTCACTCTGATACCAAAGGTCACTTTTATAGACCTTTTCTGTCTCAAATATATTTTGATAATTGAGGCAAGACAGTGCTCCCAGCTTGGCTTGAAATATTTCCTTTTATATGAGATGAGCTGTTCATGATGCAATTTTGTCACTGACTCTGAAGTCGCCTCCCTTTCTGTCTCTCCCAGACTGGTGCCATAAATAGAAACATATTCCTTGCCCATCCCAAGTTCCTGGCTTGGAGCTGTATTTCTTGGCTTTACTCAGTGAGTTGTTTACAACACTTAAGCCTTGCCCCACTCTGTGGGAGGCCCAAGGACTCTAACTATGGATTTGCTCAAGCAAACCACATTATTAAGAGTCTGGTTGCTTGCAGGAGAGGAACACCTAGGAATGGCATTTAGTTAGAGCCTGCATTTTACCAGAGCCATATGTGAGCCATCTGACCCCTTTATGCTGGTGTTTTTCATGGCCACATAGATGGCAGCGGAAAGACTAGGTGGTCCTCTTGGGTAAAGGGTCTGTTCCAGGGTAAAGGAAGTTCATAGGTTGGCTTCCCTGCTACCACATTATTAGACAGCAGAAACTTGGCCTGTTCAACACTGGTTTGCTTTTCAGAATGTAGTTTGTCTTGAGTATTTTTGGTTAGTAGGAAGCACTGAGGCTTGGCTCCAGAAACAAAGCTGCTGCAGAACTTGGTGCTGTTCCAATCATGTCAGCAAAATAGGAAACCCACTTGCTGCTGTGTTATCAGTTTTGTTTCCTTGTATTCATTAAGGCAGAAATCCTCCCACTAGCAAACCAGTTAAAGATCTGAAAGTCCAGTGATGTAACATGATGTATGTTTTGAGTGTGAAATGGAAAATACCAATTATGCCAGCAGTTATTAGGTACCTGATGGTCTACTTTCCATGCCCTGAGTTGACCACAGCCTGCTCTTTTGTTAGTCTTAAAAGCAAGCAAATAAAAATGAGGTTGTCTGTAAAGTAGCATGATGGATATTTATATCAGAATTTAGTTTAAAGTCTCAATGGTGAAAATAAAGTCAAATATATGGCATATGCAGGGATCTTGGTGGCCTTGTATTCAGGTGTGTCCTTGTGTGAAAAAGGGGCATGGGAGAAGCCAGGAGACCACTATGTGTGTATGTACACAAACTTGTACACCCTGTGGTGTTTTGATGTAAACCACTAATATATCAGACTGAGACTGTATGCAGTAACCAGTATTTACCCTATAAACCTTCCTTTGTCTGTCTCCCTTCCATTGACAAACCAACTGAATCCTTTCCAAAGCTGTATTTTCATTTACACCACCTTTTCTTTAATGAAGAGACACTGATAGTTGGTTCTGAATTTCAGACTGTAGCAAGATTTTTAGGAACTCCCTGAACTATCCATTTCAAAATAGCCCAGTCAGCAAGATTTCCTTTATATCAACTTTTCCCCACTGCTGGAAGAACTAGAAAAATGGTTCTAAATAGATGACTTAAGTTGTACAGGAAGGGTAACCACTCTCAGGAAACAGCTTTGAAGGGCTCTACAGGGAATAGTGGGAGGAGCTGCAGTGCTTGAAAGGTGGATTCTTCCAGTGAGGAAGTCGAGTGTACCAGAATTAAGATTTTTATATTGTGCACTTACTGTGAAGGGACTGGGAACAGGATGCAGATGTGGTGGGTGCATATGTCAAAAGGCATGGCCTGTAGCATAAAGTAGCTATCTAGGAAAATCAGTTGTAAAAGAAATAATGCTCATCTAGGAGCCAGCAGAGGATGCTTGATTTTATTCTGCCTTATGGACTGCTATGCACTCCCTGTCCTTTCCAGTAGGGAACACCTTCCGAAGGGTGGCTGGAAGGGTGCAGGCACAGAATTACCCTGTTGCAGGAGATTTACAACCAAAATGTTTCCCACCCATAATGCCAGTGCTTGCAACTCATGATTCCCATCAGGAGCTTGTTAACACACCAGCCAGCCATTAGGCTTTGGCTACAAATTCCTCTGACAGAGGCTAAAATTGATAGGGTAAGTAGGGATATTTGCAAATTACATTAATCCAGCCTAACTTTGTGCTAATCCTTCTTTATTCTAAATACCAATTACTCATCTGTTGTATTTTAACTAAGAAGTAAATGTGATATTTTAGCTAAGGTTAGTAGCTATTACAGCTGAGACTCACCTAGCCACAAATCCATATGTAGCTCACCCTTTCCTAGTACCATTTTTTGTCACAAAGCTCATCCACGTGAGGCTGTGCTGTCAAATCAGATTGTGAGTGTTCTTTGTGTATTAACAGATATGCTAAGCTTACTACAATTACCAGTGTAATTCAGAATACTTAGAACAAATAAGAGTGGAGAAAACAGTAAACTGCAAGAAGCAAAACAAAGAGGGAAAGCCCAAGAGCTCTTAAGTGAAGGCTTCTCAACCTCTGGCTACTGGGTAGTCATGCTGCAGGATTCATTGAGCTTGCTTTTGGAAGAGGAAGAAGAGAGGTCACCCATTTGTCAGAACTTTAGGAAGAACAGCATGCAGGTGTCCTAAGGTATTATCTTTGTCTAGTTAATCTTCCACACACATTAGAAGATGGGTGCCAGGGCAATAACTGTTGTCATGGGCCATATGGGGAAAGCAACTCATTGTCACAGCATATCCACAATTCCATATGCTCTTTTTCTGCATCCACAACCTTACAAAATACAAACATTTGGAAGCAGCCACAACCGTACAAAATACAAACATTTGAAAGCAGCCAAGTTTCTTACCTTCAGGCTGATTTGAGTCCTCATCTCACAGAGTGGTGAAGTTCATGGACGATAGAAATGCTGCTTTCTTCCCTCAGTGGGCTGCAACAACTCCTCTCCCCCTGCAAAGCCAAACCATTGACTGCCATTTCCCTGATGCCTTTTATACCCCTCTGTAGGTCATCACCCTCCCAGGTGAGAGAAATGCTGTGGTAAATGCCCCCACGCCCACCTCTTAATAGCCTGTGCTGCTACAAACCAACTCTGCTGGAAAACCAGGGCTTTTAAGGAATTCATCTGACAAACCTTAGGTTTTTGAGAGGTAATTTGATGGGCCCCTTTTGGAGAGCTGTCCTGAGTGTTATTAAATCAGTAAATACACAGCTCAGATGTGGTGCACTGTACTAGCCTTGCTTTCTGTGTCTTTCCAAGAAACACAGAAAATCCTGACACATCCAAAGGCATTCACTTTTTCAATGCTTGTACCTCTCCAAGATGTGTATTTTCACTAACATCCTTTCCTGTTGATTCACATAAACAGTGCTGCAGGAGTGGTATGTGGAGTGGAAGAGTGAATCAATCTGGGCGGTCCCCTTAACCGGGTGATCTGTTTTGTAATTTGTGCGAAGGAATTTCTCCAAGGAAACTGTTTGCTTCCTTCCCAAACACTTTGTTGCCTAACTCCTAGTGGAACAAAACTCATCTCATCTCAAAACCGTTTCAACTTGCAGACCGGTCCCCACATCCTCTGTTTGTTCAGCGTTCCCTGGAAAGCTCCTCCCTCACTCCCAGCTAATAACCACGTTAACCCATAGCTCGACTTTCCCAGTCTCTCCCTCGCCCTCCCGGGAGTGCTTCCCTTCCCCTTGGCCCCAGTGCTGCTGCTGCGGGGATTGTGGTGCCAAGGAGCCTCTTTGCCTGCTGGGAGGCACAGCATGAGCGTGGGCACAGTCCTCTTCCAGTCCAGCAGTTATGGCAAAGAGGGGAAGCTGCTCTGCTGCCTCGGCGAGGGAGCGTCCGAGCCTGGCATGAGCCTCTCAGGTAGGATGCTCGGGGTGTGATCCTGTCCTATCCCTTCCCTGTGCTCTTCCAAGTGCTCCAAGGAGGGTGCATGTCCTTTCAAGACTATCTTTGTCTTGTCCTGTGACCAACCACAGGCAGGTCTGAGGCTGCCTGCTTTCACAGGGATTTTAGGATTATCGAAATGCTTCTTTTCTATGAGCAGGTATGTAGTGTTTCAGAAAGAGAGGCCACTGCCGCACTTCATGTAACTCTAAAATCTAAAATTTAGCATACTCGCCTGCTCTGGGACCAAAGAGATTGGTAGTTGCAGTGTGGGCAGCAAGGGTGGGGTACAAAACACCCCTTACATGTTGGCTGAAGAGGAAAAGCATTCATATCCGGAGAGAGGCGACTGGTATTGTGGAAATAAAGGAAAGGAAGGAGAGGGATGAAGCGTAACCTCCTTGCATGACTGAGTATTACTTGTACACTGAGTGATGATGTAAGTTTTCCATTGTATAGGAAATTAAAATGATAATGTATGACTTATGGTCAGCCTTGAAAAGGAGCTGATATAAAACAGAACTTCCCAGCTCATTTCCTCACTTTTGGTGCAGACAGAGCTTGCAGGCTATTCAGCTGAAGTGGCATAATTTGTGATATGCTTTGGTTATCTTAATTTCCTTAATGACATCCATGCAATGATCACGTTCCACTGACCTTTTGTAGCCTTGTGTACTGGCTGGTGTAGATCCCATGCTGTATGGAGCAGTGTGGGTTACGGAATAGTAACCTGCAAGAGGTACTTTGGTATCCTGGTAAATTCTCCTTTAGTGGATGTTGGGTAACCTTTGCAGTTATTTAAACATCCAAGTCTCTCTAACATGAAAGTGAAGGAAGTTAGTGAGACACGAACTCTTAGAAGCGTTTGATTTTTAGGTAAGCACTGTAGCTAAGTGACTGAAACTCCTCATCAAACATTAACTTCTGCTGGCTTTTTCTGAACATCAAGTAGGTGTTAAGAACATGTGCCAGCCTCCCAGGCATTCCCAAGGAAGTGGTGGTGGCCCCACGTCTGCCTTGGCTCCCCCCCACCAATGCAGCCCTGGTTCTGTGTGGGCAGAGCTGCTCAGTGCTGAGCAGGTGGGATTTCTGCTGGTGTGCCTTGGCTGCAGTGGGCTCAGCATGGGCAAGGGGCTTCCTGCAGCAGCTCTGGAGCTGGGCTGGCATGGGGCTGCTTCAGGCTATCCATGGGTGCATGGATAAGCATTCTGTGCTGTCTGTGGAACAGGGCTTGGGTGCTCAGTGTATGACCTTTTCTGGCTGGAGAAAGAAACTTAAAGGATGTTTTGGTTTACAACAAATGCTTATATTTTTGGTTAAAGCCTTTCACATGTTGGCGATACCTTCTTACTTTCAATTACGTATTTAAACATCATCAAGGTGTTTCAGGGCTGAAAGGTTTGGTATTTTTTGGCAACTCCCTACTTTTGTGTTTGCTCCTTAGCAGAGATGCCTATGTCAGAGTTCTCATATAACACATTCGACTTTGCTTAAGGCATTGAAACATTAACACGAGCCACTGTAAGAGTATAAAGAATGTATTATTTAATGAAATATGTATTTTTACTCCATAAGGAGAGCTGGTTTAGGAACTGTTCTTTTCTAGAGCTTAACAACTGGACATATATATGCACACACCCAACCCTAAAAAAATACAGTGGGCTGTTGGCAGCCAGGCTGTAATGTAGGTGACTGAGCACTGGGATTGCTTATTTTCCATGATAGCACCCAGTCTGATGGGTTGGTATATTGCAAAAGTAATTGCAGTTGATAGGAATAAGAAGTGTATGTAAATATTGCATCTGCAGGCAGTGCAGTCAAGGAACTAGATTTTGGTGGCTTAATCTCCAGTCACTTTTGTTCTTGTCAGGAGAACCTTGATAGAGGCTATTTCGGCAAAGCTTGGGAGTTATGGTTTTAAGTAATTGCAGGATGAACATGTTGTGCAAGCAGTAGAACTCTTAAATAATTACCAGAAATGCAGTCAAAAGCCACTTGGATGCATGTTTAAAATGAAAACAGAAGAAACCTCAACCACTTACTTTCTCATGTACCTACAATACAGTTGGACAACTGCATTAGAGGCTGGAAACCCCCCTAATCCTCATTTTCCAGGCTTGAGCTCTGTCCTGTGACACAGATTTGGTATATCACTGTGCCTATTTCTTGGAACAGGCCTCTTCCTGTTTTGTGTCTCACTGACTTCCCAGTTTTCCTGTCCTGTATTGGATCTGAGCTCTTTGTTCTCTTTTCAAGTACCTTATAGACCAGCTCTTGCTCACGAGTGTAAATCTCCGGGGCCTGGGAGGAGGGGGGTAGGTAAAACCACAGCACGTGTTCTCTGGCTGGTCTGGCTTCTCAGCCCCTCTGAACTGGGCCAAAGCACTGACTGTAAGGCAAAGGAAACCTCAGACTTTTTTAAAAGAGAGCATTTAATGTTCAGGATATTTAATCAAGTCTCTTTACAGTGTACATTTCCCTAAGTAAGTTCAACAAGAGAATTTGGAAATAGATATTGGGACAGGAATGTACAGCAGTTGTGCCATGAGAGAAAAATATATATAACTTTCTTTTTGCTCCCTTGAACAGCCCATGTGTATGAAATTCCAGCATTGCTCTTTCTCTTGTCTTAATATTGAAATTTATTCTGCTTCATTTCATGTTCCTGGAAAACCTCTCTGTGGCTTAGAAAACTCAGGATGGTCTTGACATAGTGCTTTCATGAAGTGTTCAGACAGTTTTGCTTCCTACAAATTTCTAAAACCCTATGGATTTAGACTGGTTTTAATCATCACAGAAACTGCAGGGACTTTTGTTTATAAACATATCTGATTCTTCTCCCTGCTCCCTTGTACTAACAAGTTTTCATCAGCTGTCCTTTGAAACAGCAAACCAGAACTGCCTGGGTATTCAGAAAGGCTGCTGCCAAATACCCACCATCACCTTTCCATGTCTTCTTTACACAGTCTTGTAATATGTTACAGGTCACCATCATTCCTGTTAACACTGACTCAGTTGCTGGTACATCTCATTTGTCTCATAATTCAGTCTTACCTGTTGGTTTCAGATCCAGGCTGTCTATGTCCTTAGGAACCATAAAGACCTAGAACATTCTGGCATTGAAAGGTTTCCTTCACTACCATGTGATTTAAAAAGACACTTAATTTTTAACCCATTTTTTATATATATGAATGCTTTAAAAATTTCAAATAGAGATGTATATAACTGGAAGGATATATATATATATTAAATAGAAGTTTTATAATGTAGCTTGCTACTTGGTGTATAGGTAGTTAGCCAGCTTCTCCAGCCCCTCCTAGAAGGAACCTATAGAAAGAAGAGTCAACAACATGGGGTTGGAAACCACTGATAGAAGAGTCCAGATGTGTTCCCTTTCCCCAAGGGCACAGTGTGCAGTAGGAGCTACACTCTGCTGCACACTGGGGGTTGTTTGAGCTCTTTAAATCTATTTGGTAAACTTGATCTATTCACCCAGAGGGTGGTCAGGCACTGAACAGGCTCACCAGGGAAGTGGCCACGGCCCCAAGCCTGGCAGAGTTCAAGGGGCGTTCAGATAAGGTTCTCAGGTACATGGTGGGACCACTGGGGTGTCCTCTGCAGGACGAGGAGGTGGACATGACAGTCCTTGTGGGTCCCTTCCAACTTGGGATATTCCCTGATTCTGTAACTGTACCCAAAATAATTGTTCCTTCTGCTCTTCTCCCAGAGGCCCTGCACCGTCCCTACGGTTGTGATGTGGAACCCCAGGCCCTGAACGAAGCCATCAGATGGAGCTCCAAGGAGAACCTGCTTGGAGCCACCGAGAGCGATCCCAATCTCTTTGTTGCACTTTATGATTTTGTAGCAAGCGGTGACAACACACTCAGCATCACCAAAGGTAAGGCTGGGGATCTCACAGCAGCTGCCAGCTTGGAAACTGAGCCACAGAAAACACAAAGTGGACTCCTGCATCGGATAGAAGTGGGAATAGTGCAGGTGGAGAAGGCTGTTGCCAAAACTGGTGGTGGTGAGCAGACAGTCTCACTGCCTCACTCCAGCACCTCCTCACTGGTGCTGGAGGGACATCTGCCGGACAGTTTTCCTGGGACAAACACACTCCAGCCCTATCCTGTTCCAGGCTCGCCAAATCACTGCCCTGCAAGATACCTCTTGGAGGGAGGGGCAGAGGGAAGTGGTTACATTATGGATGATAACAGAACTCAGCACTTTCACCTGGGGCAAAATCAGGAATTAAGCATTGCACAGAGATGTTCTGATCAGTACCTGCTGCAGAACTGTTTTAAATCATGTGCCATTTAAGGCTTCAGGGAGACAGACCTCATCCCTCCAAGAAAACAGTCTTCCTAGTCTAAAAAGCTGGAGTACAAGAAGCTTTTTTAGGTCCCCACTCTCATCGTGATAAATCAGGGAAAAATATTGTAGCGTGGCTGAAACTTTGCTTCCTAAATACTTGATAGATAGCAGTGTAGTTATAAGATGATTTTTAACATTAAGCCACAAACCCAGGCTCAGCTGATTTTTCTCCCTCAGTGAGACCCTGTTACCAATGACTTTGTACTGACACAGTTTTTAGTGTCTTAGTATGAGGCTTATAAGCCTTAGCTGTTTAATAAGACAACCTGACTGCATCAAAAACAAAAATGAGAGTTTATTCCTCTTTGTCTAAAGTTACATTTCTATTCAGGAATGGCAGAAAAGGCCCTAAATGTTTACAGTCTTGCATCTTTATGTTCCACTGTGTAGGGATTTCAAGAGTACAAGAAGGGGCTCTCTTAACACACAATTATGCATATTTCTAAAACTCAAACACTCCATCATAACTAACAACACACAGCTATAGCTAAGTATCAACCAAGATACATTTTGTATTTTTTGTGAATTCATATAGAACTTATCTATCTTTATTAATAGAACCCTTCACTTGTATCATTCCGTGGACTATTAGCAGGTTCTTCTCTCAGTTTACTGTTAGTCAAGGTCATTTTGCAGGATTCCATTGTTATCATTGAGGCCTCTGTCTTGGAAGCTGCTTCTGCCTCCTAAGTCTGAAAACCTGCACGGGTTCCAACAAGACCCCACGGCTTGCCCTGTGTACTTACTTTGTTTTGCTCTTTCTGGTCCAAGGTGAGAAGCTGCGAGTCCTGGGTTACAACCAGAACGGTGAGTGGAGCGAGGTACGTTCGAAGAACGGGCAGGGCTGGGTACCGAGCAACTACATCACCCCGGTGAACAGCCTGGAGAAGCACTCCTGGTACCACGGGCCGGTGTCCCGCAGCGCCGCCGAGTACCTGCTAAGCAGCCTCATCAACGGCAGCTTCCTGGTGCGGGAGAGCGAGAGCAGCCCCGGGCAGCTGTCCATCTCGCTCAGGTACGAAGGACGTGTTTACCACTACAGGATCAACACCACCTCGGATGGGAAGGTGAGCATCTCTGGGCAGTGCTGGGGGGAGAGAGATAAGAGAGGGTGCAGACTGTTAAGGGAAGGGAGGTGTGAGAGAAAACAGGTTCACTGGTTTGTTAAATATAAAAGAGGAACACACATGCCAGGAGTTTGGTGGTAACTCACCAAAGAGCACTTTGGAGGATGTGCAGACTGTATTTGTTTGAGCTGAAAGTAGCTGGGGAGCAAGGCAGTTGTGGTTGGAGGTGGTGATGATAGCCTTCCACGGCTGGTCCACTTGGAACAAGCAAGGCTTTGGTAAGTTGGCAGTTTTAACCCAGATCAAATAGTAGCATGTTGTGTTGAGAGATACAAAAACAGGCCTTGTGCTGGGCTACAAGAATTCCTAGTCTGGTAAAACATGAGACAGGAGACAACTCAGCTCTTAAGTGATAGCTTGTATCTCACTGCCTTCTGCAGGTAGGAATCCCACAGATTAATAGTCATTTGCCCAACAAGATGAGAACAAACATTCTAAAACCTGGTTTTCTGATTTTTAAAAAAGAACCCATTAGAATGTTTTTGCTGCAGCTGTTTCCCAGTGTTACCGAAAGCTTCCAGCTCCTTTCATTTAAGCAGATTCCTGGTTGTTCCTTACCAGGTCTATGTGACAGCAGAGAGCCGTTTCAGCACTCTGGCAGAGCTCGTGCACCATCACTCAACAGTGGCAGATGGCCTGGTGACAACTCTGCACTACCCAGCACCCAAGTGCAATAAGCCCACTGTCTATGGAGTGTCCCCCATCCATGACAAGTGGGAGATGGAGAGGACTGACATCACCATGAAGCACAAGCTCGGGGGAGGGCAGTATGGTGAGGTGTACGTGGGGGTCTGGAAGAAGTACAATCTCACTGTCGCTGTGAAAACATTAAAGGTGAGTTTTAAGATTTTCAGCACTGTTCACTTGGTCACTGTTTATGATTAGAGGAAGGAAATACCTTCTACAATGTCTCCTCCACTCCTAGAAAAATTCAGCTTCTCTGTCTCTTTGTTCCAAACCTTGTGTCTTTAAATATTAACAACTGCAAGTCTATTTGTTCCCCTAAGTAAAGGAGCTTTCAAACTTAACTTTCGTGGCTTAGTCAGCAACCCCGAGAGTCTTTCAGCAGACACAACAGTGAACAAACAAGCAAGCCTGGCACTGTCTGGGCACTGCAGTCAGTCATGTTGCTGTGCTCTGGGCCAGCCAGGCAGTTTGTCAGGGCTGTTAGTTTGCTTTGGTAAAAGCCAAAACACCAGAATGGAGACAAGGATACCATCCATCATTTACCTTCAGCCTGAGTGTGTGGTGTTACCCCAGACCTTGGTCATGAAGATAAATGTTCCCTTCTTTTACCTCTCTGTTTATCTAGGAAGATACCATGGAAGTGGAAGAGTTCTTGAAAGAAGCTGCTGTGATGAAGGAGATCAAGCACCCAAACCTAGTGCAGTTGTTAGGTCAGTGACATACCTTGCTCTTTCTGTTTTTACTTAGTCTTCCTTTTGACAAAAACTCATCTTGTTTAAATACAGTGGCAGCTCTGCTGTATTTATATAACTTTTTGAATCAGGTCAGGTTATGGGGTGGTATTTTTGACAACTTTATGTAATATTGGCTCTAGGAGACACTAATTTTAAATAAAACATCAAATACAGTTACTTACATTAGAAGACAACTTTGCTGTTGAGGCACAACTACGTGTTACATAAAAATTTGCAGTATCATGCTCCTGTTAGTTTGTGTCCTTGGCCTCAGATGTGCTCCAGGGTTCAGTTGTCAGGCTCAAATTCCTTCTCTCTGCTGTGTTGAATCAAATTTATGAAATTATTTTCCATTGCTTATTTTCCTGAGAGAACAGAACAAAATTGTAAGAAAACTCAAAGTGAAAGGAAAAACTATACTGGAAGCACAACAAATGCTGTTCTTTATATGTCTCAAGTCAGACACATTTATAGAATAGGCTGCACTGAAGAGAACAAATTAGTCCCTAATTAAGCAGAAGACACCAGATCACTGAGGGGACTCTGTGTATCACCAAATAAGTACATGAGCTCAAATAGCACATGACTAGAAGAAATCCACAGGCTTTACAGCTTGGCTGTGCCCCGTTGTCTCACTGGCAGATGCTGTTAATTCTACATGTACAAAGATTCTTAAGGAGCCACCCTAAACCTCTGCTAGAGTTTAGTTGCCTCTGGACTTTTGCTGCTTTCAGGAGCAGAGATGTCAAGCCAAGCCTGGGATGAAAGGAGAAATGTGAGGTTTTACTAATGGCAACTATTCTGTGCCCATTTCAGTCTGGAAATCTTGCCAGCTGACAGGTACCTGCTGCCAGCTGGCCACTCTTTAGCTTTATAAAGGCAGGGAGGGGGAGAAAAGCAAATTACATGTTCAAAATACCTCCTGTTTCATCCTGTAATCTTCCAAAGAACAGAACTACTGCTTTGTGTATGTTATATAGGAAAAGCAGTGCTTTCACAGACACATTCCTCTTTATCCATAAAGTGGATGGACACGTAAATAGATAGAAGCACTAACCTGGGTCTTGTAGATGAAAGTCCTCACTTTGCAGAGAAACACTCACTGTTACAATATGCCATAAATGGCTATTGAATCAGGAACAGTGGTAAGCAAGGCAGCTTTATTCAGGTGCTTCCGCTCCTCCCTGCCAGGTGTGTGTACTCTGGAGCCACCCTTCTACATCGTGACGGAATACATGCCCTATGGGAACCTGCTGGACTATCTCCGGGACTGCAACCGGGAGGAAGTGAGTGCTGTTGTGCTGCTCTACATGGCCACCCAGATCTCCTCTGCCATGGAGTACCTGGAGAAGAAGAACTTCATTCACAGGTGGGTAAAGTCATGTGGACTTGGTACAGTTTCAGACTGCAGTGATAGCCTGGCCCACCAGTGTGGGGAGTCAGGAATTCCTGCCTTTGGGGATGTTTTGTCCAGAGTTGGGTTTCACACCTATCCACTGGCTGTTTGGTTTCAGTACTGCCCTGCAGTACCATCTCCCCAGGACTTTCGTAGCAGACTTACAATCATGTGCCTGACTGCCAGTGTTATCCTGTACCACCTATGTGCCAGACAGTATCCACCTCAAGTCCTGTTTTAATCCAGATAAAGCCATGCCATAAACCAGTTACTGGTGTGTGGTGAGCTGTTGATCTCATCCTATCCTCAGAAAACAAACTTCTCACCCTAACAGCTATCATTACTGGAAATTTAATAGAATGTAGAGAATTAACCCTAATCCTGACTTACCTCATTGCTGCTAAGAACAATTCCACTCAGTTTCTGACACTGTTGAGGGCAAAGCTCACCTTGCCTTTAGCTGCTGCGTTCAGAGAGTGCTCCCCAATTCAGGACAGTGGGACCCCAAAGTGTGTTCCAAAGCCCTGCTCTGGCTGCACTTGTGTCCTTTTCCCTTTGTACAGGGACCTGGCAGCACGGAACTGCTTAGTTGGAGAAAATCACGTGGTGAAGGTGGCTGACTTTGGCTTGAGTCGACTCATGACTGGTGATACCTACACAGCCCACGCTGGAGCCAAGTTCCCAATCAAGTGGACGGCTCCCGAGAGCCTGGCCTATAACACCTTTTCAATCAAATCAGATGTGTGGGGTAAGAGAACTCACCTTGAGTGTTCTTTTCTTGTTCATTTTGGTTTGCTCTGCCAGCCTAGATGGTAGCTTGCTTTCTGGCCTGAGCAGAAACATGTGGGGAGGAGATGGTCACATACCAGGCCACAGTTTCATGATCAATAGCATTTTCAGCATGTGATGTCTTCACGTAGACTGGCCTGAGGTATCTGTGAGAAAATGATGATGTGAAAGGCACAGCATAATGAGCAACACACAATGAAGGCAGACTTATGACCAGGAATTCCATTTTCCTCCTTTTGCAGCCTTTGGAGTGCTGTTGTGGGAAATTGCTACCTATGGGATGTCACCATACCCAGGCATTGACCTGTCTCAGGTGTATGATCTGCTGGAAAAGGGCTATCGGATGGAGCAACCAGAGGGGTGCCCTCCCAAGGTGTATGAACTGATGAGGGCATGTGAGTATCTTCTTCCAGTGTGGGGGACAAAGCCTGAATGGGTGGGGAGGGATCTCTAGTTACCAGCCTGTCTCCAGCAATACCTGATCCTCAGCATGGTGGAGAAAGTCAGGGGGACTCTAGTTAGGAAACAAAGAAGATGGGTAATGATGAAGGATATTTCTGCTTAAAAAAACCCTTTGGGAAGCTGACAAAAGCCCAGAAGCTGAGAGTTCATGTGATATTAATGCATGCAAAGCAAGCAGACCCTATGGTGATACCGATACATTCTTCTAGTGTGGTCTTCTAACTACAGAAATTACACTTCTCATCGTGATCTATAACTTTGCAAGATCCATCTAGAATCAAGGCACTCTCCTCCTCTTTGCTCCCCAGGGTGCACACATCCTTCTTTTGGATGAGGCTGCCTGAGTTTCAGTATTAAGAGCCTGTGAGCAGGATGTTGCCTGGAGCTTTTCACACATCTGTGACTGGGCCAGATGTGTTCAGTCCAAGCAGCTGGGGTAGCAAATATGGAATTCTTTGCCCAGAAAAAATCAGAGAGAGAGATGGGGAGATCAGAAAAACTTGTGGAGGGTACAGAGAGCTGGGGTTTTTTTAGAACTGGTTCGTTCTTTTCAAGGTTTGTTGGTTAGGATACTGTAGTGTGACTGACTGCTATGAATTAGTAGCTGTGAAGGATTCTAAAGCCTGCTTATCAGGTCAGTCTGCCTTTCTGTCTCCTTGGGCAGAAATAAATTTCATCTCCTACCCCTTTCAGGCCCTGAGACTTACTCTGCTTTCTTACCTTGCAGGCTGGAAGTGGAACCCACCAGACCGACCTTCCTTTGCTGAGACCCACCAGGCCTTTGAAACCATGTTCCACGACTCGAGCATCTCAGAGGGTGAGAGCTGCTGCTGTTTAATTCCTGAGGCAGCACTGGAGGTTATCCCCAGAGTGCTCTGTCTCATGGATGGGCCCCTAAGGCTTATCTGCTGCCAGTGGGGGTTGTGATGGAGCTCCATCCTTTACTTAATTTTTTAACTGTAGTGGGGTAAATACATTCTCTTACTTGCTGCACAAATACTGAGTAAACTTCAGACACCAGTGCAGGAGACAGTGTTGCTTCAGTTGAACACTAGGATACGAAGAGTTGATTCAAAGGATGTTTTTAGCTCTTTTAGAGGAAATCTCTTGTTTCCCAGGCTGAAGAGTGAGGAATAATGAGTGATGGGGAGAGGGACAGAACTATGTATATCTATAGCACAGTCCCCTGCTGACTGTAGCAATTAGGTCATGAAATATTATTCTACCAGCCTTCATTTTTAAAAAGTGTGCCTTAATCTCTGGATTTTCTACTTAGCTACTTCTAGGAGCAAATCTGTGCAACTCAACTCTCAAATACGATCAAGCAGGAGGTAAATGCTGGTGAGGCATGTGATATTACCCAGCAGAAAGGCAGAAATGTCTGAGCACCTGCTAAATTTTAAAATCAAATATGAAACTGATCCATCCATTTCCCTAATAAAGAAAAAACACACTAGATAGAATTTTATCAGGGAGGATCTGTAACAGGCACATCCAGTGGCCATGGAGATGCATGGCCAGGGGTTTTTTCTCTTTGTCGTTTTTTGCAATCACATACCTTTTGTTATTGTTGGGAAGCAAACATGTAGTCTTCATTTCCAATAGGGAGGTGCAGTGCAAAGCAGCTTAGATTCCAGATCCAGAGAGGACACAACTTTGGGGGATCCCAGGAGCATCAGTAGGAGGCACCTTGATTAAAAACAGATGCAAATGCATTCAGTGCTGCCTTTAGCTCTTGATCAACCCCAACCCAGAACAGAGCTAGACTTGTATTAGACCTCTTGTACAGATCCTGCCACTTGTTTTTTTTTTCTGAATCTATAAACATGTGAATGGGTTTGAAATCATTATGAAAAACATCTGACCCTGACCACCTCTAGACTTGAACAAAAACTAAATTCACAAAATAAGTATTCTCAGTCATAGATGTCTTCTTCTCAGTCTGGGTTTGCATTAAAGATCCAGGTCTTTTTTTCCCCTCAGCTGGTCTGTGTTCCAACTAGTCCCTTTCTTTTCCTTACAGAGGTAGCAGAGGAGCTTGGAAGAACAGCCTCCTCCTCCTCCATAGTTCCTTACTTGCCCCGCTTGCCCATGCTTCCCTCCAAGACAAGAACACTGAAGAAACAGGTGGAGAACAAGGAGAACATTGAAGGAACACAGGACACTGTGGAGCACTCGGCTTCCAGCTCAGCACCAGGTATGGCACAGGGGCAGTGAGGCCACAAATGCTGGGTGTGAATTCCCAGAGAAACACAAGAAAACTGAGCAACATGACATGGGAAGATGCTTTGTGCTGCTGTGTCCTGAGGGCTGTTGGCCACCTCAGCAGCCCAATCATTTACTAGCCAATAGAAAACACTGCAGCTTTTTCAGTGTTCTTTCAGTAAACCCCATTGTATTTTTTTTCTATCATGCTTAGTTTTGCTTTTTTTTAAAATGGTGGCTTCAAAACTAAAAGATGGCAATGCTACAAGAGATTTTCTTGTAATACTTACAGTATTTAGGAAGGAGGAAAAAAGTACATGAAGGAGTAAGAAACTGGAATAAAAGAGCAACTTTTTTCTGATCTCTCTCCAAAATGGCCTCCTCAGACAAGTCACATGCAGAAATGGGAAAAAAAATTAAGGAGAAAATACAACAAAAGTGCTCCCTTCCTCTCTTCCCTGGGCAGGTAAATAGGCCAGGCCCAGGAAGCCCACTGCAGGACAGGGAGCTGGAAATGGAAAGAGATTTTGCAGACTCACACCTGTTTCTTCTGGCCAGGTTTCATCAGAAGCACACAGACAACAACCGGGTCTCCTGCTCTGCCCCGCAAGCAGAGGGACAAGTCACCCAGCAGCCTGTTGGAGGATGCCAAAGAGACCACATTCACCAGGGACAGAAAAGGAGGTTTCTTCAGCTCTTTCATGAAGAAGAGGAACGCTCCCACACCTCCCAAGCGCAGCAGCTCCTTCCGGGAGATGGAGAACCAGCCCCACAAGAAATACGAGCTGACGGGTAACTTTTCCTCTGTTGCTTCCTTGCAGCACGTGGACGGGTTCTCCTTTGCTCCCACACAGCAGGACACGAGCCTGGCACCCCCCAGGTGCTATGGAGGGGGCTTTGTGCAGAGGACCTTCTACAATGATGATGGCACAGGGCCCAGCAGTGCTGGGGGTGTGAGCACCAGTGGAGGGTGGTCGGGCATCACTGGTTTCTTCACACCACGCTTGATTAAAAAGACACTGGGTTTGCGACCAGGAAAACCCACTGGCAGCGAAGAAGCTTCAAAGCCTTTTCCAAGGTCAAACTCTACATCTTCCATGTCCTCAGGGCTTCCAGAGCAGGATAGGATGGCAATGACCCTTCCCAGAAACTCCCAGAGGTCAAAGATTCAGCTGGAACGGACTGTGTCGACCTCCTCTCAGCCCGATGAGAGCACAGGGAGGGCTAATGACCTGCTTACCAAAAGGTTTGAAGACGGCCCTGCTTTGACCAGAGAGAGACCAAAAGCAAAGCTCTTGCCAAGGGGTGCCACGGCACTGCCTTTCCGAACTCCCTCTGCACTGGAAGAAAAGGAGGGTCCAGGGCCAGCAGCAGCTCCTAAGGGAAAAGAAAAAAGCAGTGGCCCACGACAGGGGGTCCTTGAGGATGGCGAGAGGCCGGGGTGGTCACCTCCAGGAAAGGCTGCAGCAATACTTCCAACCACTCATAACCACAAAGTGCCAGTCCTAATCTCACCCACTCTAAAACACACTCCAGCAGACGTGCAGCTCATTGGCACAGACTCTCAGGGTAATAAATTTAAGCTCTTATCTGAGCATCAGGTCACTTCTTCCGGCGACAGGGACCGGCCCAGACGGGTAAAACCAAAGTGTGCTCCACCTCCACCACCAGTGATGAGGCTCCTCCAACAGCCAGCTGCCTGCTCCGAAGCAGCAGAAGAGCTGAGCACCGCGGCGGGAGCACAGCACGGACTGGAATCGAGCGAAGGGAGCAAGAAGGCGGTGGCAGCAGCAGCAGCACCTGTTGGTGGAAAACCTGGGAGGCCCGTGATGCCTCCACCTCAAGTGCCTCTGTCATCGTCTTCCACCTCCCCCGTGAAAATGGCCAACGGCACGGCAAAGGTAGCACTGAGAAAGACCAAACAGGCAGCAGAGAAAATCCCAGCGGACAAGATCAGCAAGGAAGCGCTGCTGGAGTGCGCAGACCTGCTGTCCAGCGCCATCGCCGAGCCCACGCCCAACAGCCAGCTGGTGGACACGGGCCACCAGCTGCTGGATTACTGCTCAGGCTACGTGGACTGCATCCCGCACACGCGCAACAAATTCGCCTTCCGGGAAGCCGTGAGCAAACTGGAACTCAGCCTGCAGGAGCTGCAGGTGTCCTCCACAGCTGCTGGTGTCCCTGGGGCAAACCCCGTCCTTAATAACTTATTGTCATGTGTCCAAGAAATCAGCGACGTGGTGCAAAGGTAGCTACTGTCAATCTGGGTAAGAGAAACACACACACGGGGAGGGGAGGGGGGACTTTTTTTCTGTACTGATGCTTTCAAAAGGAAAGACTGATACTTGAGTATGTGAAGTACCTCAGATCACTGAGTTCTCCTCACGTTTACAGGTTCATCTCAAAGAAATGGGGATGGAGAGGGTAGGTTGAAGCTGTAAGGGGCAGAACATCAAGGATCTGTCCCTATCCTAGTCAGGCTGTTGGGACTCTTGCTTGGTATGGCAAGGGAAGGCAGTTCCTTGCTCCTTCCTCGAAGAGATGGGAGAACCAATGGCAGGTTCTTGCTCTGGGAAGGATGGTTGATGTGTGATAGCAGAGTACTGGAGTGGCTGCAGGCTGCTCTGCTGTACAGACCCTGCCCTGCCTGCAACTCACCTGTGCTCTGCTCTCCCAACAAGGCAAAGGAAAAGCACTGGGGCTCCACTGGTACCGACGGCTGAGCAGTCGGAGCCGGTGGGGCTCCAAGGTGGGGCCATGTGCAGCTGGGGAAAGGTCTAATGCACTGACAGAGTTCAGAGCTGCTGGAGGTGGATGCACTAGCCTGGATGGCTTAACTTCCACAGCACTGTTGCTGCTGTAATGAGAACTGCAAAGTTAGTTAATATATGACACTATCCCTTTTCCCTCCTGGCCACCTCATCCACCATGTTCTCATCATCATCGTTGTGTTGGAAGCATCAGGGATGTTGGGCAGACTTACCACTGGAACCCCCCCCTCCCCACCACACAGCCTTCACTCACTCATACCTGTTTCTAGTGGTCTAGCACGGGTGCTGCTTGATGGTCGTTTTTGAGTAGTTTGGGGCTCTTGCACAACGTGCTGGTGTTGTTGTTGGGGTGGGGTATTTCTTTTTTTAAGCTCTAGATTGTTTTTGTTACCAGGTTGACTCCCCATTTCAGTTTGATCACCCTGAGGGACCCACTGTAGGTCAGGCAGAGCCTCCACCTCCCTGACTGTTCCCCACATTCCTTCAGCAGTCACAGCACTGCAGGGCCAGCTGGCGAGCCAGGAAGAACAGCCTGGCCTGCCCACTACAGGGATTCCCTGGAGCTGTCCTTACCCTTTCACACTGCCAGATTCCTGGGATTTGTTCTAGCCCTTACCGGTCTCACAGGCTTCCAGCTTCTCTGCATCCAGAGGTGCCAAAGTGGTAGCACACAGGGGAACCACAGGCATCTCCACTCGGACCAGAATTCTGGGCTGTAGGGAACATATACATGAGCTGTGCACTCCTCTGCCTGGCATGTGACAACAAAAGTTACAGCTCTGCCTTGCAGGGCTCCCCCTGGGTCTGTGATGCCTTCTAACTGTCCCAGAGGGACATTGTCCTCCTTGGTCCTGGTGCTGTTTGTAGACTGCTGTGGTCTCAAAAGGCTGATCCTCTGTGTCTATGCCAACTCCCCGAGGTGTAGATATGCTGGCACGGAGAGAGACCTCAGCTCTTGGTTTGTGAGAGAAAGGAAACAGGCCTGACACCTGACTCCAGGTTAGCATGACCCTGCATGCTGCTGCTCCCTTCACACTGTTGGTGATGGAGGATCTTGCTTTGCACCTTAACGCTTTTAGTTTTGGCTCTTTAAACTTGTTGTTAAAGTGTGACTCTGCTGCTTTTAAAGTGGAGCTGGGGCACAGGTGTGACTTTAGAAGATGGGCACTTCCATTTCTGTCTAGAAGCATCACCCTGTTGGCGCTGGGCTGTCTCACTCAGTGGCCCTGTGTTTTCCACATTGCATAGTGAGACAGGTCTGTGGTAACAAAGCTGTGCCACAGTGTGTGGAGGAGGCACAGCAGAGGAGCAGCATGTGAGGGACAACAGACCACATGATCTTCACTGTCCTAATGAAAGGAGGGGGGACAAAAAGAGCCAAGCAGTCTCTTCTGCTGCCCAGTTCTCAGCAGCACCCACTGTGCCCAGGATTCCCTGGGGCTCTTCCACAGCCACACCCAGCTGGGCACCAAACCTTGTATCTTGCAGACTTTACTGAAGGCTTTTGTGGTTTACCTTATCTCTTTCAGTCACTTTTATGGAAGGTGTGCATCTAAACTGTCTGCCTTTGGAAAGGTGACCTGCAAAGGGAGAGGAGCTTGTGGCATTGCTTCACAGGGCCTGTCAAACAATCAGAAGGATTTAGAAGGTAGGGGAGCTTGCTTTGGGGCAGGAGGGCAGGTCCTGCTTGCCCTGGCAGACAGTCACATGGTGTTATCGTTGTACTGCTGCTTAGCCAAGGACAGATGAGCTCAAACTGAAGGGATTCCCCAGGGAATGGGGTTTAACCACATTTTAAGGCTTAGTCCAGTTCTGATTACTATTTTTTAAGAAGCTTTTTCTTTTTTTTGAATGCCAGTCTTCCAGAAAAGCTCCAGGAAAAGTGATAGAATAGAAAGATGGGTTTTCTAACTATTGGGACTCCCCTCTTGCAGCCCCTTTCTGAAGAAACTGAAGAAACTGCATCCCAGCAAAGCACTGGTTTCCTTCTACTGGCCATCCCCCCCCTTCCTTTCAGATGCCACCTGCTTCTTCCTTCCTCCCACAGAAGAGATGGGCAGTGGGACAGGGCAGCACCCAGCTGCTTTTCCAGAGTCACAGGATGGCTGAGGTTGGAGGAACCTTGGGAGATCACCTGCTCCAAATGTCTTGTCCAAGCAGGGCCACCTCAACTCACCCACCAGGACCATGGCCAGGCAGCATTTGGGTGTCTCCAGGCATGGAGACTCCCCAGCCTCTGTGCCCAGCACGGAAGCCCACTCAGTACTGATCCCTGCTGTGGTGGACAGACCTGGGGGATCTGCCTGTGACTCCCATAGAGAGCCTTTTCCCTGCTCTTACCTGTCATCCTACTCCAGGTAGGGTGGGTGGTGCTGATCTGACAGTAGGTTTTATTCCCCTTAAACAGGGGGCTGCAGAACTGCTGCTGCTCCTGCTGCTCCCCAGTGTTTTATTCCCTCTGGCAAGGTAGCCAAAGGACACTATTTGGGAAAGCTGGTTCTGCTGTAAATCACCATCCAGTTGTTCCTCCTTCCACAGCTGCTCCTGAAATGTCACTGTTCCTTCTCCCTTTAGCTAGGCCTGGCTTTCTGTTCAGCCTTAAAGGTGCCCACTGTGGCCAATTCTCTGGTTCCAGCCTTGCACCAGATGTGCAAAGGAGTGTATGGGTGGTGACACTTGTCCCAGTGGAGAGCACTTCTTCCTCCAGTGTTTGGGACAGGGGACAAGGCATAAATCCTGTTGTTTCTTCTTTCCAGCTGTCAGGCAGCCCGGGGGGTGTGGATGCCCTCACAGCCAGGCTCCCTCCCTTGCACTGGGACAGGCTGGAATTTAAAGTCATCTTTGCAACAGGAGTTGGCACCACGTCTGGGCTGGTAACGCCAAGCACAAAGCATGTGCTCACAGTGAGCTCAGTGGGGCACTTATCTTCCTTCCCCTGTGGGAGTTAGCTGACTCACAGGTGCAATTCTCTTCTTCCTGCACTGTACATCCTTTGTAATCCCCAAGGGCTGCCCTCGATTTAATCATGTTCTTCATTAGTATGGACAGGCGTGAGGCTGAGCCAAGAGTCTGGCTCTTGGGACTGCACCAAATTCAGCCACCAGAAAAGGGGAACTGAAGGGAGCAGAACACAATAGGGAGGGAGGAATGTCCTTGTCCTCCTCACACAGGACATTTCTCCTGAGCACCACTGGCCCCGTTCCAGGGACACACAGCCCAACATATGCATGTTGACATCCACCACGTGGGCTTATGCAGGAGTTTTGGTTCAGACCATGCTCTGTGGGCAGCAGGAACTAAACCCCACAGTAAGGAGGAGGGGACAGAGTAGTCCCTCCCTACCAGGCAGGGGGAGGATGAGGGTTACGCTGCACACCCACAGAGCAATGCCAACCTGGGTGTCCTACCACTTACCTGAGGCAGGCTTGTGCTGTGGGGCAGCCACAGCTGTGACAGGCACCAACATCTCCAGAAGATGGTGGTTCCAAAGCTGCTGTCTTCTCTTGTAACACACTCAGCCCAGCCTGGCTGCTAACGTGGAGCTGGCAGGACATGGCAAGGCACACGTGGAAACCTCCCCCAGCCCCATCCAGCACTGGTGAGCTGCAGGTCCCTGGTGTGCAGAACAACCCCCTCAGCCCATTCCCTGGAGGCAGGAACAGGAGCTGCTGGGACACCTGAGTGATTCCCACCCCTACACACCAAGCAGTGTCTGTACCAAAGGAGGTCGTTCTTCCCCACGTGTCTGTCTGGCAGGTGAAGTTGATGGCTCAGCCCAGCACGTTGCTTGTATCAGTAGTGAACTCGTTGAGGGCAGGAATGGATTAAAATTAAACACGTTAATCACCAATCACTACCAGTGTTGTCAACTGGTCTTGTTTTTTAATTGTAATTGTAATATATTTTGTTTGGTTTTCTAATTTAATTCTCTCACTATTGTCTGACTGTGAACTGCGAACAGTGTTAAACTTGATGTAAATAAGGCCCCTGAAAGGGCCTCTTTGCCTGTCGTTCCACAAAGTTTTGCCAATTTGCATTTTATTTTAAATAAAGGTTGCAATATTTTATTGGCAAAAACAACTGGAGTAGATGCTGCCTTTTTTTTTTTTTTTACCCTTAAGGAATATATGAAGCTGCTCAGTCCTAACCTGAAGTTTGTTAACTTGGGTAGGAGAGAGAAGATTGTTATAAACCTGTTTTGAAAAGAGAACTTAATTCTGCCAGATTGCAAAAAAAAAACCCAAAAAACCCAATATCTTTATTTATGCCATTGAAACCAAACAATGGTGCCACGGCGTGGTCAGAGAGTGGCTCCGGCTGTTGGGGTTGTGCAATCAAAGCTCCCTCAACTCTGACACACTCGGGCCGGCAGAGGCAGGTCTTGCATCACCCTCGTTCATGACACCACCACCTCCCTCATCCTCACAGCAGGAGCTGCTCCCAAGTGCCAACCTCAGACCAGTGAGATGCTGACATTGTCTCCACCCCTGGCAGCATCAGCCTAACTCAGACAGCTGGACATTTTTTATAGGTAAAAAAAAACAAACAACAATTGTCCTGGTTTACTCAACCTTCTAGCAACTAACCTTCATCTGGTAATCTGCTGAACAAGCACCCAAGATGTGTGCTGTGGGACAGCATTCTCCCTCCCTAAGCTGCCATTCCCGGATCCATCTCCCTTGGATGTTTCCCAGGTTTTTGACACCTGTGACTGAAGATAAACCATATAAACCAAGATAAACCACAAACCAAGTCTCAGAAATACCTGATCACACACACACACTGGCACAGCCCTCAAGTCCACTCAAGACATCAGCTAAGTTTAAGCCAAGTAGGAAAGCAGCTGGTTCATCCTTCTGCCTTGGACTGTGAAGCCACCTCAGGTGACAGAGCCAGTGTGCCCAGAGGGAAGCACGGACTCAAAGTCTGCAGGACTAGTGAGTGTGTCTGGTCAATCTTTTCCTAGAGGTCATGCTGCTCATTCACTGGCACCACAAACCAGGTCAAAGCTTAAAATAGATCAAAGGTCCCTGTGGGGGTGGCTGGGAACCCAAGCCATGTCCCTGGCATGTGCTGTTTGACTTATCACCAGCACAGCTCTGTTGGAAGGGAGTTTTGACCCAGAGGTCACAAAGTGATTCCTGTAACACTGTTGAAACTTTTTGGAGCTGCTGTAACACACTTATTACCCAGCAAGTACCCAGACAGCAAACAGGCCCTTGTAACAATAATGCTGATACCAGCCAAAAAGCCACAGCATGAAACATAACGGAGGCAAAAATGAAAAGACAAAACCCGAGCTTACTCCATCCACAAAAACCTGGATTCACCTGCAGCCTGTTCCTTCAGCCACCATCCTCCTCACTGCCCTTTGCCCCTGGCAGAGGAATTCTCTCCCCCATTCCGTTTTGCAGTGAAGCAAACGGGCCCTTCACCAAACTGCTTAGAAAAACAACTGCAGCAGAAGGCCCCTCACCCTGCACTGCTTCCATACACTGGAAGGCTCCAGTGAGCGATGGACACTCTGCAGTGAGGGGCTACAGATTTGGCATCTCCAGAGAAGATCATTCAGTCATCTTCTGCCTGCAAAAACATGATCCTGGCCTGTGTGTCCCTGACCAGCAAACACTTTGGGAAGGCATGAGAGCAACAGAGGAGAAAAACTTAACTCCAGTAAAACAGTTCTGTATGATCTTGTGAAGGGGCAGAGAGAACCAGGGATGAGGATGTGGGTTCTGCCACACTGTCTCAACAGGACCTGCCTGTCCAAGGCCTGACTTCACCACATGGCAACAAACCAAGGACTTGCACATTCCCAGTCCCCACTCACACAAAGCAGCATCTGTCAGCACAACCATATCTCTCCTTCAGACCACTGCCAGCTAAAAGAAGGGACTTAAAAACACCAGAACACTCCACACACAGCCAAGCACAGGCTGTCCCCATGTCCCAGGAATAAGGCCGGGTGGGATTCACCTCCTTCCCTGCTACAGCCCTTGGAATAACTAGGGGTTGAGTCTGTCCCTGTGTAAGTGCCTGGCTGGGTCACCTGCTTGCCTGACCCTGTGCAAGGGGAGCAGCTCCCAGAGTGCAGAACCACCTCCACCACACCTGTGGTCCCACCTGGTGTTCAAGGAAGGAAGTAATTGATGCGCTGGGGTACAGATTTGCAGCCCTGTGCAGAGAAGAGCTTCTCCTCTTTGGGGACAAACACCATCATCCTGGCCACCTCGTCCAGGGTGGCCTCGGTGTAGGGAAGTCCCCGAGCCAGGAAAGCGTCCCGGGCGCAGAGCTTCACGTGGTGGAACTCCAGGGGCAGGAAAGGCACCAGGAAGTCAATGAGGCTCTCTCTGAGGAGGTGGCTGTGGGCATCGCCATTCTCTGGGGCAGAACACAGGACAAAACACACTTAGAAGCTTCACCTGAGAGCCACATCCCTGTGGGAGGCAGGGCTTAGCTCCGAGGGGCTCATCCAGCCCTGTGTGCTGGGACAGAGATGCCCCCGTGTACAGAGCTGCTCAGCACTTGGCCTGAGCACAGAGCGTCCCTACAGCACATGTCAAGAGACACCTGAAGCCTCAGACAGGCCTTGGCACCTTCCTACAGCACTGGGGTGCCTCTCACTCCCTGGCCATTTTTGGGGCTGAAGGGGGGCCCAGAGGGCTCTCAGCTCCCTCCTCACGTGCCCCCCTGCCCCAGCAGAGCTGTGCTCATGGGGCCTGAGGGGCTCAATGCTGCCAATAACCCCTGGCTGGGGATGGCTTGTTCCCAGTGCACAGCCCTGTGTGGCACACAGAGGATGGGAGGGGCAGAACTGGCATCCCACAAGCTTTTACCTGCAGGCTCCTGCAGCTCCAGCCGCAGCCGCTGCTCCAGGAGCTCCATGGAGATCTCCTCCCGTGCCCGGCCAGCTCGCCAGAAGTCCAGGGCGACCTCATTGATGGTGTTCCCACCGAGATTGCTGTGGACACAAAGGGAAGTCACTCAAGTGTAGCCCCAGAGATGAACTGCTGAGAGCTGCCAGCAGCCCCCCTACAGCCAGGCCCCAGCACTTCTTTTTAGCAGTGAAGAATTCCCTGTCTAGGATCAGCACATGGAGGATTCAGCCTTCTTCCCAAAGAGCCCCTTTCCACAGGCACTGATACAGGTGTCTGCCATCCTGCCAGCTCAGCCCAGGGGCTGCAGGACCCTCCATCTCCCTCAGCCCCCTGTCCTGGCTCAGGAAGCCATCACCCATCAGGTGGCACTTCGCTCCACACCAAACTCTCAAAAAACGCCCACCAAAAGTCCAAGTCAAAGGGCAGAGCACCCAGCACAAGCCCCACTGGAAGTGAAGGGCCAGGGCAGGGATTCATGCAGCAGCTCAGGAGTTGGCAAAGCATCCCCTGCCATGGGCCAAAGCAGCAGCACAGTTCCCACATAAGGACTCCTCTGCACACCCACTGTGGGGGGGCAGCTCTGCCATGGGGGATGAGAGGACCCGAGAGCTGCTGAGGGTCCCAGGGCAGCCCCTCACCCTGGAAAGCAGGTCCAGGTCAGGCAGCACCCTTGAAGTGCTGGTGAGGGGTTTGCTCCCAGCCCCGAGTGCCCCAGTACACTGGTGATACTGGGAACCACCAGTAAGCACATAGTAGAAACGCCTGCTGGCTGCAGAGCTTGTGTGGGTGGGAGACAGGGAGAGACAGATCCCAAGTGGAGAGGAGGCAAAACTAAAAGGCCAACCCTGTTCCCCACCCCCTGCTGCCTTGTTAGGGGCAGAGCAGCTTGTACCAATCCTGCTCCCACCCAGACCACTGGAGAAACAGCCCCTCTTGACTGAAGACAGGCAGTCAGTCCCACCCCATCCCCAGCTCCCACACCTGGCCAAAGCTGCAGGACTGTGCCAGCGTCCACAGGAGCCCTGGAGCAGGGCCAGCCCCCCTACAGCAGGTACACTGCCACCAGGGATGATGAAACCCCCGGGACTACACACTGCTGCAGTTCAAGGCACCCTTCTCCCTCTGCCTGGTGGCACGAGGGGATGACGTGCTGTCCATTCCTGACCTTCACAGCTCTACCAGGCAGGACACGAGGTCAGCCCAGTGTGGCCAACAGCACATTCACCCTGTGCTGAGCAACAGGGCAGAACCTGCCCCCTCCACCATGGCTCCTGCCAGAGGCCCACGTGGGTGGGACTGGAATGTGGTCAGTTCCATAGACACTGGACACACAGACAGGTCCTCCACAGGCAGGGACAACTCCCCAGGGAGCCACCAAGCCTGGGGGCTAGAACATTTGCATGGATGGTGGCAGGTGGAGAAGGAATGCTCTGCCCACCTCCAGCCAGTGGGAACAGCTCCTGCCAGAGGCTGCAATTCCTAAACTGAAGAGGGCCCAAGATGCTGGTCTCTCCATGGCATTACTCATGAGCTACTTGGACTTTAGACAGATGCCTGTGCCATCTTGGCTTTGGGATGTCACACTTCTCTCAAAGCCCAGACTGGCTCAGGTGTCCCACCTCCTCCTCCAAATGCCCTGCTCCCAGCAAGGATGCCCAGCATGAACAGGCAAAACTGGCCATAGAGAAAACAAGACATCTGTCCCCTCCCTTGCAGCCCAAGCCCCTTGTGTCAGATACCTCAGTGAATAAATTCCATCACTTGGTTCCTCCCCACCCCTTCAGGGGCCCAGAAATCACCTGAGGAAGAGGAAGATGGCTCTCTGGTGATCAGCCTGGCCCTTGCTGCCATAGTGAGCCATGAAGGGCCTGATGGCATCCAGGAGGCTGGAATGCAGCTTCTCAGCCTCGTCGAAGATGAACAGGGACTGCCTGCAGAGCTGCAGGGTCTCGCTGAGCTGCCTCTGCAGCTGTGCCTGTGGAGCAGTGGCAGGGCTGTCAGGAGCCCCTGGGACTGAGCCCACATGCTGTGGGATAATCCTGGCTGGCAGCTAAAAAGCAGCTGCTCACTGGTTCCCTCCCACCCAGGACAGGGCAGAGAACAGGGAAACCAAAGGCAGGAGGTGAAAGAAAGAAGAAAGAAATCAAGTGGTGAACAGGCAGCCACCCACACCTGCCACAGACAGACTGATGCCCAGCTGGTCTCCAAACCAGGGCTTCCTACCCCAAACCACCCCCTTCCAGCTTTTATTGCTAAGCACAACAGTAAATTACATGGGATAGCCCTTTGGTCACCTGTCTGCTGTGCCCCTTCCCAACTTCTTGTGCATGCCCAGCCTACTGACTTCAGAGGCAGAGTGGGAGAAGGGGAAGCCTTGAAGGCAGTGCAAGCACTGCTCAGCAGCACCCAGAACACTAGTGTGTATCAATCAACACCTCCCCTTACAAGCCCAAACCCCACAGCACTGTATGGGCTGCTCTGAAGGAAATGAACCCCAGCCCAGCACACTGGCCCATCCCCATGGGCACACCGTGCTGTTGTTGTTGGCCCTCACCTTGTAGGAGTCCAGGTACGTGTGGTGGGGGAAGTGGAAGAGGGAGATGAACACCCTGACACAGTCGCTCTTCAGCCCATCCCGGTACAGGTGATTGGCCACCATCCGAGCCACAAAGTTCTTCCCTGTGCCAGACCAGCCATGGAAGGAGAGGACCAGAGCCTTCTTGGGCTGTGGGCTCTGCAGGAACCCTTGCACTGCCCGAAAAACCACTTCTTTGGCCAAGTGCTGCCCGTGGAGCTGCTCACTGAGGTCTGCCTCTAGCCCTGCATAGAGAGAGCAGGAGCTCAGCCTTAAATTGCCAGCCCAGCTGCTGCAGGTGGGAATAAAGGGACAAATCATGGCAGGGCTGCCTGGTCAAGAGGAGTCTGGCACTAAAGCCACAGGCTGCCTCTGGTCTGCCTGCATCAGCCTCTGGCCCCAAAAGGCACAAATCTTCCACCGAGTCCTTTGTTCCTTTGTAAAGAGGCCGAGGTGTTTGGCAGCTGCAGAGAGCACTGATACCCAAAGGCCATCCCAAGCTCCCAGCAGAGGGTTTGGACAGCAGGAGTCTCAGGGACAGCAGAACCCAATGACACCCACTCATGGCTTACACACAGGTCTGGGTGTAGCCTCCCAGCCTGGGGCAGGGTTCCGGGCCAGTCTGGACAGTCCTGCATGTGCCTTGGAGTTATGGGGTCCAGACAGAGCTCATGGCAAACTGGAGCAGATACACTGCAGAGTAAGGGGAAAACTCTCTCTAGTCTCAGAGCAACAAATTAATCACAGGACACAGTTCAGCCCCTCACCCTCCCACAGCTCAGCACCCTGCTCAGAAATGCCCTTTACTTGCATCACTTGCTAAAATACAAAATACACTTCTTAATGCAAAGAACAAAACAAATAAACAACAAAACCAGCACAGCCCCTACCTGTGATGTTGTTGATTATCCTGCAGTCTCCTGTCTCACAGCACTTTCCAAAGCTGCAGTACCAGGCAGAGAGGATCTCCAGATAATCCTGGCCCACCAGAGGTAAGCTCCAGCCTGGAAACGGCAGGAAGGACTGAGCAGAGATGTTCCAGCAAGTGGCTTTTTAAAATTTCGAGTAGACGCTCAGCTGAACCCTGTTAAGGGCAGCCTCTCCCAGGTGCAGGGACTCAGCCCTGGCCAGGGGACAATCAGCTCGGAACAAGCAGCACCTGCTTCGAGCTGGCACCGGGAGCCCAAGGGGTGCAAGCACAAGTGCCCCCGACAGACATGACTGTGGCAAGCCGGGCTGTGCTAAGCGGGGAGATGCCCAGGGTAGGGACTCTCGGAAAGGGAAGGACAGCACCTCGAGAGCTGGAGGCACAGGATGCTTGGGGCATAGAAGAAGGCGAGGACGGAGGAAGGCACTTTACCTGTGCTAAGACCGTTCTCTCCTTGTTCCTCCTCCTTCTCCTCGCAGCCCTCTTGCCACACCTTGCACGCCAGGTAGTGCCAGTAGCGTTTGGACAGCGCACCCACGGCCCCCAAGTGCTTCTTCACGGCCCCCAAATGCTTCTTCACGGCTCCCAAGTGCTTCCTCACGGCCTCGTACCCTTCGTGCCTCGGCGCGCCCCGCGGTGCCCGGTCCGGTCCCTGCCGCGGTGCCCGGGGCGGTGGTGGCGAGGCGGGGCTGCCCGAGCCCCTCTGCACCACCAGCATCACCAGCATCACCAGCACACAGCAGCACAGCCCCAGCCGCACGGCCATGGCTCGGGGGTCCCTGCCGGACTCCGCAGGCTCGGTCCGAGCGCTCCCCCCAAAGCCGTGATCTCACTTCCTGACCGCCCGCGATGGGCCAAACGCTGCGGGGCGGAGTCTGCACTGTGCGGGCACGGCACGGCGGCGGGGACACCCCGAGCCCGCCCGGACACCCCTGAACACCCTAAACCCAGCCC
>VXAU01003275.1:239759-267284 GCA_013399695.1 Formicarius rufipectus | reverse complement strand
CGAGCCCGCCCGGACACCCTGAACCCAGCCCCAAACTCAGCTCCGAGACTACCTGGACACCCTCGAATACCCCGAGCCCACCTGGACAACCCCGAACACCCCAAACCCAACTGGACATCCCCGAACATCCGAAATCCAGCTCCGAGCCTGCCCGAACACCCCAAACTCAGCCCCGAGCCTGCCCGGACACCGCCAAACACCCCAAACCCAACCAAACACCCCCAAACTGAGCCCCCAGCCCACTAGGACAGCCCCAGACCCCCCCCGACCCGGCAGCTCCGGGGGCTGCAGGGATGCCCAGGGAGCTCCCGGACACTGCTACCAGCCTGAGCTCGCACACCAACACTTCCTGATTTCACAGACTATTCTGAGCTGGAAGGGACCCAACAAGAACCATCGAGTCCAGCTCAGGGCTGCAGCACCAGCAACAAGTACCTGGGGAAGGCAATCTGTTCTTTAAGCAGCCCAGGGGCTGAAGTTTTGCTGACACAAAGGCAAGAGACAAAGTTGTTCATCAGAGCCACTTCCAAGGGGACACAAAAACAAACAGGAGTAAACAAGGGAGCTGAACTGGGTTGTGTTTGCTTCTGCTGGGCTCCCAGTTCAGCTCAGGAATGAGATCTGAGCTCTGGGACAAACGGCATTGGCTGTGTGACACTGGATGTCATTCCTCACTGCCCCTGAGAAGTCGATCTCCACACACCAGGACACCCACACACAGGCAGGGTGGGCTCGGCCCAAACAGCCAGGAAGAAACAGTATCCAGATTGGCACAGAAGCACCACAAAATGACACAGGAGAACTTGGGTACAACTCATGGCCACCACTAAGCTCATCAGCAACATCCTATTTCCTCCTACCAGGCATAAACCCGCTCCAGTATGGAGCAGCAAGTCCAGTCCTTAGGGCTGGCTGCCCATGCTTTGGCAGATCCTGGAATCCCATGCAATCCCTGGCTTTGCTTTTGGAAATCTGTACACACACACTGGGCTGTGGGGGGAAGATAAGCAGTGGGTAATTCCCATATAACTTGCATTTTACCTTACCCACTGCTGGTTTACCATAAGAGAGTGAGGCCTCCACAATTACTGAGCAGCAGGACAAGTCCACCCACAACTTATCCTGACCAAGACAAGGCCGAGATGCTTTGGAAGGGGAAAGGATTGCAAGGTTGTCCCACATGCTCAGAAAAATAAAAATAAGAAGGATAGTAAGTGCAGTTCACCCAGCCTGGCAATTCCCTGGTGCTGGTAGATGGGAAGGAGGATGCAGCTTTGCTGTAGAGTGGAGTGCATCACCATCTACAGGTGGCTGCAAATATTACACAGTGGCATTAAAACCGCTGGAATTGACGAAACTGCCCCCTCCAGCTTCCAAAATAGGCGAAAATAAGAACACTAGTTGCAATAACAAATGGAACTAAAACCAGTGCTCCACACAAAAAAAAAGTAATTAAAAAAATCAATTAAAATCAAACTCACCATAGTCACAGCAAACTGAACAGCTGTCAGCCTTCCTGAGAACTAGTTGAAGCACCTGAAGGATTTATGTACATTTACAGAAAAATTCATAGCTGTAACATTCAAACTCTGCCCTCCCAAGGTAAGTGCTTTAGCTGAAGAGAGCTTATCAAAAAGGACAGACTTCATGAAAAATAGACTTTTCCACCTTCCAAAGGGAAAAAGAACAATCTGAAAGATAAACTGACTCCATGGTACCAGGGAATAATTCTTGGGATGTCAGCCTGGCCTAAGTGCAGCACATCATAAGAACTAGAAGGGAAAATAAAACCAGTTATTTAATAGCCCCTGGAACAGGTTGCCCAGAGAAGCTGTGGCTGCCCCATCCCTGGAAGTGTCCAAGGCCAGGTTGGATGGGGCTTGGAGCAACCTGGGCTGGTGGAAGGTGACCCTGCCCATGGGAGAGGGTTGGAATGACATGATCTTTAAACCATTTCCAGATTCTGTGATCCTAACCATTCCCTGTTTGACCTGGTCCTGCAGGTAACAGGGCACTGAAATGGTGTGGGGGCAGGAGTTACCCTCCCTGAATAATTCAATTCCCTCTGTGGGGCCTCAGGAAAGGAATTTTCCCAGGGATTAGAAGGGATGCTGCAGGAGTCTGGAAGAGATCCTGGTGTGCTGTGCTGGGGAGGAACTAGCTCATACCTGCCTTGGGAAGGAGGAGGCACCTGGGTTTTTTGATTCCTCTGCTGAAACCCTCCTGAGAGTATTTGCTAATCTTCAGCTGAGTCTGGCAGAAGGGGCAGCTGCAGGGACCTGCACGGCCCCAGAGATGATGAAGGATGCTCAGCTTGCCACCTCCTGGCTGATTATTCCAGGCAGTCAGTCCTGGTGAGCAGCAACCACCTGGTTAAAACTCCACCATGTGGGGCCAGCTCAGCTCTTACAGTGCGGGTGCCATCTACAAATAAAGACAAAACAGCACCACAAAGATTTGGTTATGCCTGGGTTATTCCACACCCCAGTGTGGTGTGGGACAGGCAAACACTCAGAGGGAACCCTGCAATCCCGGATTTCACATCCAAGCTGTATCCCTGACCAGGGAAGTGCCACAAACCCATCTTTTCATGCTTTGTCCAATTTCCATACAGCAATTCCTCCTCTGCAGATCCATAGCTGCACTCTGACAGAAGACAGGAGAAGGGCCTCTCTCCAGAGCTCAGTGGACTGGATCACTAAACAAAAAGATCTGGAATAAAGGATATGAGGACAGTCCTTTCCCCTCCTGCTTGCATTTTTTTCCCCCCACAAAGTTCTAAGCCCAGTCTCTTAAAAATTTTGACTCTACAAAGAAAGAACAGGTCACCAGTCCCATGCTTGGGATATATGAACTAAAAACTTCATTTCTAATTTTTAGATTCAAGACCCTTTGGTTTTCCACTGGCTCGAAGTTGTGTTCATTCTTCTGTAAAATTGCATTCATTACATAATCAGAAACACTTTAAAACCTCCCAGTTAAATGAATTCTCACCCTGTTACTAAGGCCAACCACTCCAAAAATACATAACAGCATAGAAAAGTGCTTGGAACAACAAGCTCTCCAAACTGTAGATTTCAGCCTGTCAGAACTTAAAAGCATCTGTAGTTTTTGAACTGTTCAAACACAAGCAAAAATCCTGACCCACTCTCAGAGCAAACTGGCACCTCAAAAATAGAGATGGAGGACAGGAAAAGTTATTGCCAGCACACAATGCTAAGGAACAAAAACGCCCAGAACATCCTCTCCCACAAAACCTCCAGGATAAACCCCAAAACCCAGTTCTTACAGAATGCAGCAATGCTGAAGTCCAAAGTTCCAATGGAGAAACTCTTGTTTAAAGAAAAGCAGGTTTCACACCACCACACTCATGCTACAGGGCAGGTCAGACACCTGACATCCAGAACTGCATCACCTCCTGCCTCCCACTCACTGGTGGGTTATTGAGAAAACAACCTCTGACACAGCCCGAGTAAATGTCTGCACTCAGGGGAAGCAGCTTTTGGGGGCTGTTTACCTGTCTCAGTACAAGCTAAGAACCAACTATGAACACCTGCCAACTCTACAAACACCTCTTGCCAGCTCCATAAAACAAAGCCAAGCTACTGGGACATAGAGCCAAGGACTCAGCCCAGCTGCTTGGCAGATGCAGGGCCATGGGATGCACTGTCAGAAAACCACTCCAGTCTAGGTGTGTTTTTCTTCTGTATCCCTTTGAGACACTCTTCTTTCTTACTAACAAGGCTCTTGCAAACACCCTGCATGTCTGACCCCATTCTTGGATATACAGGACTGGAATAAATGCCACTGACAACCATTAGTGAAGGAATAACTGGGAAACTTCAGCAGCAAAACACTTTAAACATTCAGCCCACATGTTGGAACAAGAGAGAGACAGACAGGGGAGGGAGAGAGAGACTTAAACAATCCATCAATGTTGCTTTATTAAAATCTTTATTCACACAATGTTGCTTTATGTGGGATCTGAGCCCGGGGGATACAAGTAGAAAGTCATGATAACGTTCTGTTTGTTCATTAGCAACCTCCATTTGTGCAGCACCTCCCAGGGGCACCCTCTGACAGCTCTGAGAGGGGGGTATGTTTCCAGCATCTTGCTCCAGCTGCTGCAGCAAATAAATTACCTTCTTAATAAATTAGTATTTTTCAGTTGAAGTTTGCTTGGCAAGACACACTCCAGTTCATCAGCTGCTGGAAGAGGAGCCAGCTCGAGTGTCTCCTCCACCCCAGAGCTGACTCAGGGGGGAGGAGGTGAACAGCAGATGGCTGATGGTGCTCTATCTTTAATTAGTTCTTGATTTCTGTGCTTGGAGCACTCTGCTATCACCCATGTCCACAACACAACCACTGTCCAACATCTGGGGCAGTAGGTCACAGCGTGCACAGTGCCCAAGGATCAGAAGGTGTCATGGACACCTCATTGACAGAGCACAGCACCTGCCCGTCATTTCTCAGAGACTCAAGCAGGTCCTGTTGGCACGAGGATGCTGCTCCCATTTCCCTTGCAATGGTTACAGTTCAAAATTTCTCAGGGTTCTGTGTTCAACCAAAACAACGATCGCTGCCAAAAGGACAGAAATTATCACAAGGCCAAAAATCACATGTTCCTGATTTTGGCTAAGACAGGAATTTATTCTTCCTTCCTGCTGCAGAACACCAACCTCCAGTAGTGTTTACAGCAACCAAAAGCATCAGCATCAAAAAATAAAAAAAAAAAAAAAAAAAAACAAAAAAACCAAAAAAGCCCAAAAAAAACCCAAACCCAAACATTTCTTGCTTCCTCCTACTGATGATGTCAGACTTCATGTCCTCTGTTCACAAGTAAACCAAAATAAACCAATACCCTGTATTAAATCTGTGACGTTCATACTGAGGAAAAACTTAACCCCAGGTTCCATCTGACAGCAAAAGTTTCAGTTTAGAGCAGTATGTAAATCTTCAACACTAATTTAATCTCAAAGACAGAAAGACCTTTCTGTGAATCCATTATTAAAATCAAATCTAAATATCAAGCGTGACCATAGAGAAATCAAACCACTGAATTTTGGTAGATCCTTCCAAAATATTAAGAGATCATGATTAAGTTCAAAGAGAAGAACAAGCTTTTAAAAATGCTACAAGCCACCACCACATGTTTCACCATGTCCCCTTTGGGTAAGTAATCTGAAATTTCCTGGCAAACAGCTGATGCCACTCACTCCTGCCCACCCCAGCTTCTGAAGCGTGTTCTGGTGTCAGGTACACGGGGAGAGAGGCACGAACTCCTCACCAGTGTCCTCAGAGCTGGCTGTGTGTTACCATCCTGATTAGTAACTCCAATAAATAACCCCAGACCCCATCCCATCACCTCATCCCTCTAGGGCAGGTCTGTGATGTGTCCAAGTGCAGAACAGAGAGAAGAATATAAAATTCAGTCTCAGGCAAACTGTCAAGTTCTACTTTCAAGATACTCTGCTCATACAATGAGGAAAAAGTCTTCCAACAAAAGCTGCATTTTTCAGATAAACTCTCTCCCTGACACCTCCTGGATCAGGCATGGCTGAGGTGTGAGAACAGGAAGCAGCTCTTTCCCTGCCCATCACAGTGCAGGAGAGACCCTCAGGGACAAATCAAGGAAAAAGGCTTAAACTGACATTTTGCTGCTCGTGCTCACAAGTCCAGTAATACCTAACCATCCTGGGGAGGCAGCTCTCTCCTTCCATCAAGGACCACTCTGAACTGAACACTGATGCCAAGCTGTTCAATTTGGAAACAGTGATGAAGCAGCTTCCCTTCTGAAGACACAGATTCTTACCCCGAGGTGACAAGTTTTATAGCCTCAAGCTCATGGGCAGCAGAGGCTGAACTGGTGAAGGATGACAGGACAGGTACAAGATGAGTGCTGCAAACCTGCCCTGAAAAGCCAATTTATGCCAACTCTTCCCTATCTATGCCAAAAGCATTAGTGAGGAACCCAGGAAGACAGTCACAGTTGGGAGGTGGTGCTGAGAAGGCAGAAAACCTACTGGAAGTGTTCACAACTTCTGAGCTCAGTCACAGCCAGGCCAGGTGAAGGGTGGGACTTGACAAACTGGTGTTCCACAAAATAGCAGCACTGAGCTGTGGTCACACAGAGCAGCAGGAAGCTCTCTCAGATGGGGTGGAGAAGAACGACCACAGCTCTGGGTTCCCTCCACTCTTCAGGGAACTGCTGGTAACTGGGGAAGCCCAGCAAACAGCTCTTTCCCCAGCCCAACACGCCCAGAGGCCTCAACACCACACGGGGCTCACAGCAAGCACCATGACCTCGCCACACAGAACCTGCTTCCAAGGACAGATCCCGTCCTCCTCCTCAGCTCCAACAGAATGAAAGTTTGGTTTTGAATATGGACATAGGACTGCAAGGGTATTTTCTTTACTCACACCTTGCCAGATTCCTTAAAAAACAGTGACAGGACACATGGGAACTTACATAACCCCTTAATTATCAAGTGCTGTATGCCCACCCTGTCCTCCCTTAAATCTCCAACCCTGTGGATAAATCTTTGATAGGACTTCAGCCAAAACACTGAAGTGTCATCATCTATGAGGCAAACCCCTTTCCCAGCCTTTTATCGAGGAAAAGCCAAGTGAGCAGCAGAGGTCCCCTCTCCCATCCCTCATGGCATTCAGAAGAACATCCCACCCCCGGGAGGGTGGCACAACTCTTCAGTCTAATAATTATTTTGTTCACCCTTTCCTCGTTCTCTGGAGAAGCTGTAAAATGCCCAACCAGCTCACAGCTGATTGTGTACAACCCTGAATCAAACTCGCCAGAGGATCCTGGGGCAAGAGAAGGGGAGAGGACTGTCCTGTTCATCTCCATTTGACCCCTCTGGATCAGTCCACAAATTAGTGTCTGTATTCCACGCACCGCCACCAACACCAAGAGCCATTTCTATCCAGTGCAATGTCCACTGCCGGCAATGGACATGCCATGATGGCCAAGATGCCATTCCAGGTGGGCCCAGCTCCCACCTCTCACTGCAGTCAGCCCATGAACAAGCCGTTGTCACCTCCGTTCCTCTGGCTCAGGAGCTTTCCTGTTCATGTCAGTCCATCTTGGCCACAGCCTTTCTGAACTGATTGTGCTGTTTTTCTATCACTTTTTTGTTTGCTTTTTTTTTTTCTTTTTAAAAAAAAGGAGTTCCATCTGTGTTTCACTAACAATTACAAGTGAGACAGAGTCATCCTGTCTTCCACCAGCACTACATCTGGCCCAAACTGGTCTGTGCACTGCTTGACTGTAGCCAGGATGCTGAGGAGCCGCTGGTCCAGGGCGTCCAGGTGAGGGTCAGAGAGCACAGGGGAGATGGGGTCATGAGACATGGCCGTCTTTAAGGCAGACTTCAGCACCCCGTTCTTCAGGTAATTGAGCCTGTTCCAAGTAGACACCCGGATGCTGCAAGAGAAACAAACACAGACACATCATTCCCCTGTGGTCCCTCGGGAATACCGAGGGCAGCCTCCGGAGGGAGCCCAGCACATCTGAACGGAGCCTTATCGCGGAGGAGGGTCTGGGATGGGAGGCTGCAGGGGGGACTGCAGAGTCTGAGTGGAACTTGGGAACTGCAGGTGAAGAAGAATCAATTCCCGTGTTACACAGGAACGCTTCCAGCTGTGCGTAAGGAATGTCTTCGGTGCTGAGGCCTCCCAGACACAGTTCGAAAAGGAAGCAAAAGGAAGGACAATCAACAGCCTGGTTGTTAGTTCAAACACAAACTCGCGTTGCCTCGGGAAGAGCATCATTGACCAACAATTAATCACAAAGGACAAACGGCAGTTGGCTGAACCTCCAGGAAAGTGAACACAGCAGTGATTCTTCCTCTTCACTGGCCACTGAACTTGTTCATGTTGTTCTCATAACTCATCTCAACTGCCGCATTCTGTGAACTCTCTTGGGATTCTCCCCCAAATCCTCATGATTTAGAACCACTAGTCTAAACTCTTGGTTTCGATAGCCTCTAATAAAATCAGCAATATAAGCAGATGTAACAAACCCATAGTTAAAGCAATTTGCATATGAATTCCTATATGGCAGTCTGGTACCAGAAAGAAATTGTATCTGGAAAGCAGGAAACTGCAAAGTCTGTTACAGAGATAATCTTCTGGTTGAATTTGGGAGAATCTAGATGGCAATGACTCCAAGAGATCCTCAGTAAAGCAGGAAATTAAACATATGCTTAAAATTAATGTAGGGAAACTACAGAATTTAAAAACTGAAGGGGCTCAAAGCTCTCCCTGGAGCCCTCACTTCTCCAGAGCCCCCAACTCTCCCAGCTTAACCCCACAGGAGAGGTGCTCCAGCCCTCAGAGCATCTATTTGCTAAGGAGAAGGAGCAATGGCCTGGTGAGAGAGTAGACAGAGAACAGAAACCAACAAGGCACAGCCTCTAAAAATAACATAAACCAAACCACAACTCACAAGGCCAAAGCAGAAACAAAATCCTGCAGAGAAACTACTAACTTGGGTTGCAAGGAGCCCCCTGAGCAGGGCTGCAGTCTTGTTTGGAAAGGGTTAAATTGCCAGACACGTCGAGCCCTTCACTTCTGTCAGGGAGAACTCCAAGTGGAATGTGCACTTTTATTTGTCAGGAGCTGGATGGGGAGAGCTGCAGATGCAAAGTACCTGTCACACTGACTGTGGTAAGATCTGATCCAGTGACCTGGAGGTGAGCCACTTTCTGCAGCCAACCACCCACTGCACTGCCTTCATGAAAATGGATTTCTCGGCTTCTCGGGCAGTGACATTGCATCAAGCAGACAATACCTCAAAACAAAACAAACTGCCGTGTACCCAAGCATTTCAAAGTTGCCAAAAGGCTCCAAACTTAATTATATTGCAAACCCTAAGGACACCAATTGTATAAATAAAGTGAACTTACATGCAGCACTGATAAAGAGGAGCCAAGATGCTTCTTTCATCCAAGGCAGGGTTTCCAAAGCTGAAAGGCAAAATTAAAACCAAGTGAACCAGTTGAACTCCTAATGTTGTTCTCAAAATCAAGAGCTTTGTAAAGAATTCAAAGAAATCAATACTAGGAAATTTCATGCACCAAGAGATCAAATCACTTAAATTAAAATATAAACAGGCCATGACCAATCAGAGATACAATTCTCAACAGCATCAGCTGATGCACCAGGTAAACAGAAGGAGCATCATCATACCCAGATCTGTATTAGACTAAAGCACCTTAGAAAGGAGTTCAGAGATGGAACTCATCTTGTGATGCAGGGGTAAGGAATAACTGGTATTGTGGGCACAGGGAACAGGAGCTTTGCCTGACACAGCTGGACAGGGAAGGAACCAAGGAGCAGCCATCAGCAGTTCCACTAACAAGGTGATCCACCTGAACACTTTGTGCCCACACTTTCTAAGAGAGGCTTGCCACAAGGCTTGCAGAGTATTTCAAGCTTCACCTAAACACATGCTGGTTTTATTTTGTATAGTTTCACCCTTCTTATAATACTGTTTTCAACAATAATACTGTTTCCCCTCAATAAAGATAAGTTGCTCCAGGGGTCTGGCATTACTCTCCCCAAATAATTCTGTTGTTAGTAGCTTTAAAACTGGCACAGGTGCCCAGGGAAGTGGTCATGGCGCCAAGAAGCATCTGCTCTGAGTCATGTGAGTTTAGTCTTAGGTGAGGAACAAGGAGCTGAGCTCAGTGACCATTATGGGTCACATCCCAACTTGAGATCTGTCATGATTTTATGAAAAAACTGTCCCCCCGTCCCTTATTTCAAAGGAGCTGAAAGAACTTCACTGAAGCTTTCAAGAAAACAATTTACTGGGAGCCTGCAAGGCCCCGCCAGAAATGTTTTCATGGTGTTATAAGAACATACCACAATGAAGGCACTTGACCTTCAAACACCATATTCACTTCCAGTGACCGATCCGTTAACTTCTCTCCTCCTACAACACTGTCAGTGCATAACAGAAAGACAATTTTTGCCTGCCATGGGCAGGGACACCTTCCACTAGTCCAAGTTGCTTCAAACTTCATCCAACCTGGCTTTGGACACTACCAGAGATGGGATAGCTTCTCTGGGCAACCTGTGCCAGGGCCTCACCACCCTCATAGGGAAGAATTGTTTCTTAATCTCTCACCTAGACCTACACTCTGAACCCATTCCCCTTTGCCCTGCCAGCCCCACAGATGCTAACACTTGGTAATTTCTGACAAGCAGGAAAGTTTAGCACAAAATTAAAACAAACTCCCTCACCTTTTGGCATTATCCAGCAGGATGAGCATGCTGGCCCCTTCATCGTCCTGGAAGCTCTCATAGTGGTGCCGGTCGGCATTGCCGATGAGATAGTCGAAGACGGCCGTGTCGATGATGTCCAACAGGCGCGGGCCCGAGTCGTACGGCGACGTTTTCTTCACAGCATCGCAGTAGCTCTCATCGTACTCCCACCTGCAGCCAGGGAGACACCAAAGCAGCCCCTCAGTCACCCAGCAGAGCGTGGAAGAAAAGGTGAGCAGCCCAGGCTGGATGGAGAAGGAAGAGCTGGACTACAGGTTTTCATGGACAGAGTAAATCCTGCATTTGCATCCCAGCGTGAGGAGCGAGCTGTAGTTCCAGTGCAAGGACACACAGCATCTTCCTACAGAAAGGAAGGTCAGAGTTTGCTTTCCCAGTGCTCACAGCTCAGCAGTGCCTGGGCTGCCTCATGGTAAGATTACTGCCATGGCTTGCCTCTCTCCACGTCTCAAAAACGGACTTCAGTATTGTTTATTTCCATTGTCATGGTGTGCTTCCATCAGCCCTGCTTTCCAGTGACTTCCTTAATTTTTTCTTTCTAAAGCAGATAACCTCATCATGGTTAGTAAAGGGCCACAGTGTCCTGAGAGGGGCTTCATGTGTGTTGTTCATTCTCTTTCAGTTGTCTCTTTCCTTTCCATTTCCCTTCCAGAGTTACTTCACCTTCTCCACTGACAAGACTTCAAGTTTCCCTCTTATCTCCTCTCCTTCTACACATCATCTTGTAACACGGATGTCATACCTCAATTCTCCAAATCTATGATTTTAAATTTTCCCATTTTCTTCTTTACAGCTTTGAAAGCTCTTCAACCCACCACCAAAACAGCCAAATCTCTGGTGTATATCCTTTCCACCTGTCAACCTAAACAACGAGTACATCTATAACATCTTTCATGTAAGGACTGAAACAATCCTTCACAAAACAGCAGTTAAATTGGAAATGCCTTAAACCATCTGTGACTTCGAAACAGAAATGGAGGAAACAAGCTGGAGAGATTTCTGACATGCTCAACATGGCAGACATTCATAAAAGCAGGAAGATCAGAATTTAACTTCTAGAACTGCCACAAACCACACCTCATCTTCTACAGGTCTGGAGCCTGAGATCCCTTTTTCTTTCTTCCAGGTATCCAGACTAGAGAGGCCAAAATTTATCCTCTCCATGTTTTTGATAACAGGTCACACATGCTCCTCAAATGCTGTGTCTGGTTCTCTCTTTCTTTTGCATCAAAGTCCAACTCACATTCAACTTGCAGCAAAAACCCACATGGCAACAGTCCCAGAACTTCCTATTTCTTATGCTGGATAAATTTCTTATGCTGTGTCCCTCCGTCCCTCAAGAGTTTCTCTTACTTTACTCTAGAGTAGTACTTAATTTTCTTGCCTCAATTTTTCAGATAGACTATTCTCTCTCTCTCCTCATCTTCCAGGGAGTCTTTCAAGGCAGACCTTTCTCCGACATTTATTTCTGATCATTTATATTGTATTAGTATAGGTTTTGGAAGGTCAGGGATTTTATCTATTACACCTCCATTAAAAATTACTTACACTGATGTGACTGTATGAATTATGTTCAAAAGGTCAACTCAGGATACAGGAGAAGCAGTTAGAGCAGGAAAAAATCCTTAACAGTTTAATTTTTCCATAATTACCAGGCACAGAGAAAGGAGAGCAGGACACCTAGAATGTTTCATTCTCCTGATGCTCTCAAAGGGACATGTGCAGTGTGACAAGGTGCAAAACACCAGAACTTTGTACCCCCATCTGAACGAAGCAAGAGTGGGTTTAAATACAGCAAATATCAAATCAGCACAGGAATCAGGGTAAACCCCCTGTGTAAGGAGGAATTTATTATGAAAAACAGCCCCTCAATAGGAGAAGCACCTCCAAGAATTCAGCCCATTCATTACTGCAATATTCCATGTACTGAACACAGCTAGTTTTGACCTGCTGGAAAGGAGAAAACATCTGCTGCTCAAAAAATCAATCTGTGCATTTAATACTCTAAAACAATTCGGTGAAGCCTTTGGATGAAATTCTTGCTAAGAACAATCACATCATTGGAAATCAATGGATACTTTAGATCAAGGACTAAAAAATCTCTTTCTAATCACTTGCTCATGACAAAGATTTGGAAAAATTTACTAAGCTAAAACCCATTTGCTCTGGTCACAGCAAAAACATCCCCAGCCCACACACGCAGACACGTTACATCTATTGTACAAGATGAACAGAGCCCGTGCTTGTCCTTCTTTAAGCATTCTTTAGATGCTGAGCATGGTCAGAAAATACTAATGGCATGCAAAGCAGAGACCTTCCTAATGCCCACCTTCTAAAGCTAAAGCACAGCTCTCAAAACAAACTCCAGGGACCATGAAATCAGGCGCTGCCACATTCCCGTGTGCCACAGTGCCAACAGAAGGTCCAGTGGCACAGGAGGAGAGTCTTGGCTTGCCCACAGGTGGGGTTTTCAGAGCCTGGAGTGTCCCCCCATGCAGTCCCACCTGGCCAGTTTGCCCTCCCGGTAGGTCCTGCCCCAGGGGTGCCGGTGCTTCTGCAGGGGCCACACGTCGGGCAGCCACAGCGTCACCGAGCCCTCCATGACGTCCCCATCCGCGCAGGCCGGCTCTGTCTCCCGACAGTAGTAGCACTTCCCATAGAAGCACGTGTTATTGCCTTAGAAAGGAGAACAGACAGGTGTCAGCACAGCAGAACCTGACCCAAGGGGCCCAGATGGAATCTAGCAGCGCGGTGTTGCAGCAGAGCTGTCCCTGCAATAGGACTGCCCTGCACCCGACCATGCGTTTCCTGTGTCTGACAGGGAGAGGCTCAAAAGAGACTACACAGCTATTTGGTATTCAGAATTTCAAATTGATGGATTACTGATTTGAAACCCACATATTTCTGGTGAGTTCAAGTTCTACACACAGAGAACAATTAATATAGGAACAGGATCTTTTCAAAGTATTCCTCTCCATTAAAATCTAACTTGGACATTACAAAATCACTAAAGATTCACATACACAATATGTATGTTCAAAATCTTCACACTTGTGAGGAAGAAGTGAAAATGCTGCATCCATTCATTCAAAGCAATTAAAGACTAATATTCAGAGGACAGAGTAATTATATTTTCTAATGGCTTTATCACACAAAGTTAATACAACACTGCACTGTCAACATGATTTTGTGATCCCTTCCTTGTCCTTGGGACCTTGACTTTGCAGCCTCAACACTGCTTGTTTCTCACATTTCATACTTTTGTGTCAGATTTCCAACTTCTTTGAAAAAGCTGACCAAAAAGAGACAAGTTAAAAAGGACACAGGAGAACTCAAAATGGATCTGGAGCCCTGACACGTGCTACATATCTCAGCTACTACCTGAGCAGGGCAGACAGAAACATGCTGTTATTCTTACATGATGTAGGAATGCAGGTCTGTCAAAGCTCCATCAGAGTCTTCTGACAGGAGAGGAGCAACAAAACCCTGCAGCCTTTAGTCTGCTGATGTTGATGCACTCTGTAGCATCAAGTAATCTACACAGCCTGGATCAGTAGTTTGAGTTTAACCTTTTCTGTTTCCCCCTTCTAATCTGCCTTTGCTTGACTCTTGCCAAGTTAAATCCAGTTCCACACTCAGAGATGTTCTTCCAAAACATTCAACTATGTCTCACTTTGTTGTGATTCCATTTATTCTCTGTCCTGTTTTCCTTCGGCTCTACATCCAATATCCTCCCCAAATCCAGCTCAGCTCACTGAAAGATGTGTTTTTCACTTTCCACCCCATAGCCAGCACTACTCTGGAACTCTCCATCCAGATTCAACTCTTGTGCTCCCAATACCCCAACAGACAACTGGAAGATGTCAGAAATGGTTATTAACAAAAGAGAGCTTGCAGACCACATGCCTTATTTGTATGGAAAGCCCTGCAAGTCTCACTTCCCATCCAGGGCCTGCAGCCAGTCTAGCAAGAGGCTGAGTTCTTTTAAATTCTAGCTGCAACTCTAGCAAACCTGCATTGAGCAGGTATGAATTACCTGTTCTTTAAAACCTCAGAAACTTGGTCAAATTTGGCTGAGATTACAACTCTTTTCCCAAATCCACTCCTTTCTTTGCTTCCCACTCTGCACAACAGCGAATCCAAGGAATGGCACTGAAAATTTCTCCAGCCAACTTTTCAAGCCAGCATTTCAGCTAGAAAACAGCTCAGTTAAACTGGCTGAAATTCAAAAAAGTATAGCCTGCCTGAGGCAGGCACCCCATCTGAATATGCAAGGAGAGTTTGGGAAGCTACTCTTGTCTGTAAGTTACACCCTGTGACTGGCAGTGTGAGACTGCCAGCAGTGCTTGCAATAGGAATGTACACAGACACACAAAGTTTCCAGTTGTAATGAACAAACATCCCTGGAGCCTTCTGATTAGAAAACAAAACAAACAGAAAAGGCGTAATAATTGGATATTTTATGAAAGCCTGAAGGAGTTGAGGCTGCAGCTTAAGTCATTTCTTGGTGCTTAATGACCACCTGGTAGGAGTTCACATTAGCAATTCCCATTAAGTGCCCTTCACAGCATTATTACTGTACATAACACAGGGCAGTTCTGACATTTGGTTCTAAAAGTTCCACAGGCTCTGATGGCACAAGCATCATCTAACACCAGCTGATGTGTCAGCCCTACAAATTACCCCAAATCACCACTCTGCTCACGTTAAATACAATATTTTTTTTTCCCTTTTAAGTCTAATCACAGACTCTTCTAGCCACCTCTGACCATAGACAGAAAATTCTTAAAAAAAGAATAAAAAGAAAGAAAAAAATCCCATCTGTAAAAGCAGCATGAGGGAACACAGAGCAGTTACAGAGGGAAAACTACTTGGAGACAACTAAGTCCTCCTCCCGCCAAGATCTCCCTTGGCAAAGAAAGAGCTTTCCCAGCTTCCTGCAGCAGAGTTAACCGTTGTGTAGCTGTGTCAGGACCCCTCTTTGTCCCCACTGGGCTGCACAGTGCCTGCACTCCACTCACCCAGAGTCATGAAGGTGCTCAGGAGCTGATCCGTGGCCACGGGTTTGATCTCCGTGCGGAGGTTCACGAACCTGCCAACCACCAGCGGGGCTCGGCGGAACCCCAGGATTCTGATTGGGGGTGAAAGAACATGGCGTGAGAGTTTGCAACACAGGCAGGCAGTTCCACACTGGAACACAACAAACACACAGGCTCTGTCAGAGATGACTGAGAGCAAAGCATAAAGCTGGAGCCCTGCAGCAACCCCCTCTCTTCTCCAAGCAAAGTAAGGAAATTCGTTCTTCTTAAGTGCCTGGATGTTAAACTCGCTTTATAGGCAAACAAGTGATACTCTTATCAGAGCCTTTGCAGCACAGCAACACAGGATGCACCACGCTCCAACTCTCAGAACCCAGACCTTGCACCAGAAATATCCATCATGTGTCTCCTGTACAGGCTGAAGCAATAAAACCACATGGGCTGTGGGCTGGTCACCTGGGAAGAGCATCTATAATCTGTGGGAACCACTCTCTATTAAAATGTTATGTTTAAGTCCAGTTCAATTACACTTGAAACCAACCAATCAAGGAGTTGTTTTCTTTGGCACGAAGATGCAGAAGGGAAGAAGGAACAGTAGAAAAAGAGAGAATTGCCTGAAAAGTGCCCGGAAAAACTCAGGTGGGAAGACCAATCCAAACTTGCAGTTACAAGATCCACCTTCTACTCCTGCGTTTGCCACAGGCTTTGCTCTGCAACCACAATTGACTTGGGTATTTGTAATGGAATTTAAAAGGTGCTTAAAGGACAGATGAGCACAGAGTTTAAGTTGCTTCACCTCCGAAGTGCCAACACAGTCTTCCTGTAATGAGGAGACAGACTGTGCTCATTGATTCCAGATGAAACTGCAGCTCTAACAGTAATTCAGAACTATCAGCATTCAGTGTTTGACATTTTATGTCCTGTTCTTTGTAATTTGTTTTTCTCCTGTAATTGCACAACCAGCTCAGGTCCACCAAACTGCTGGGATACCCCTGAATACAGTTTATGTATGAATACCTGGCTTTCCTCTAGGATGCACTGATTAATATTTAGTCTACACAACAGTCTCCACTTTTTAGTGTACGTGAACTTAGCATATACCTTTAACATTCCAGACTCTTCCATAGCATTTGGTTAAACTCTTTCTTCCCTATATTAACTGTAGTGGTTTTACTGCTCATTCTCCTTTCCAGATTTTCCACAAAAATATAAAATGTTAGAATCTTACAAAGATCTTTGACATGAAGCTTCACAGAACAGCTGATTTTTACTTTTGCCTTCAGTGTGCTACGTTGCCAAGACAGAAATGACTCACATCTGAGGTACATTTTTCAGGGAACCGTGATGAAGCATTTTCCAAAGATAATAAAGCCAGGTAAGCCAGTAATTCCATACCTATCCAAGTGAAAGGCTGCCACTTCTGCGTTGTGTCTGTCGTAGCCAGCGTAGGGCTCTCCTTCCACTACATAATCCCTGGCATATCTGCAATTGAAAGAAGTCAAATCAAGTGATTCCATGTGGGATTTCCCTTAATTTTGCTGATCAGAGCAACAATTTAATAACAGTGCTATGTTATAGAGTCCCTAGGTCACTTTCCAAAGGATGGCTAATGGGAGAGGGAAAAACCATCAGTGAGCTTCAAGTGTCCAGACTGTTGAAGTGGTACATAAGGAGGAAAGGCCAGTGATGGACAGTGGTCTCCAGAGCCTGGGAAGCAGTGCCTATTCCAACAGAGGAATTTTAATCCAACCACATGCCACCTCATATCTGAGAACAAAGAGCACAGACCCAGCTACAGTGCAGGGCACTATTTACATTGGAAAGCAGCAATTCTACAGACAATTTTGGGGTTAGAAGGGACCATACAATAACATGAAAATAGAGTCTGATGTTGTGGCAGAGATGGCAAATGCAATCTTAGTAGTAGATGGAAAATCAGCAAGTGTGAACCTGAGGACAATACTGGAGCCTTTATTCTGGTGGCGAAAAGACATAATGAAGAGCAAGAAATAGAAATTAGGCACTCATTATAACTGTGTGTTTTGGTGAAGTGGCAGGCTTTTTGCTCTCTTTTTTAACTTCTAATAGATGTTACTTAGTCAAGGCAAACGGCAATTTCTAAGTTTGCTCACATTTGAATCAGCCCTAGGTACTGCTTTTAGGACTGTGCTCCAGGTGAGTGGGAAATACTACAATCGATACTGAGCAAATGGGTGAAATGCAACACATTTTCAAATAAAACAAGGGCAAAGTAGGTTACCTACTTTCTTACTTCCATCTATGCATCAAATTGTATGAATTGGATTATTTCCAACAGACTCTGGGTTCCAGCACTAGCAAAAACAGCATAGGAGAAGCCTCAGGTCTCTACTTGGATGTTTAAGCTCTGCTCAGGGAAGATGTGGGTGAGACAACAAGCCATTTCCCCAGTCTGAGCAAAGGCTTCAGCTTCTCTGCAGGGCAGCTCAACAGAGGATTCACCAGGGCAGGAAGGCAGGCAGTCTGTGGGAGGAGGATCTGACAGATTCCTGCCAGACTGGAGCTTACCCTGAATGAGCATCTTATTTCACACATACCACCAGATGTGATGGCAGCAACTTTTAATCCTTAGTAAGTCAGGCTCTGAAATGAGACAGCTAACCCTCAGCACATGTCCTCCAAGGCAGGTCTCAGGTATGCACCTACAGCTTCTGGAAACACAGGCACCTCCTGAAAGTTGCAGAGGTAAAGTGTTTTGTAAAACCCAACCAAACCCTTTGTTTCCAGGCACAGTAGGAAACTAGTCCTTTCCAGAGCAAAAGTGACAAGGTAATTCCTTCTCCCCCAACCAGTAAGTTTCTCCAGAACTGGTTTTAGCAGTAACTTGCACAGAGCTTTCATGTTCAAAGCCAGTTACATAGACTCTCTTAGGTTGTCAGAGAAGGATTTCTGCCCAAAACCTATTCAACAGTCTATTCAGCAGTCACAAACAGAACATGAGTCTGCAGTATGGCCAGAGCCACTCTGTGCAGTGTTCCTATAAACATTCCCAGCTGCATCTGTCCTCGACAGAGCACAGTCACTGTGCCCACCTCACACACATGGCATTATGGGAATGTAATTTAATGCTCAGTGAAATAATTCACTGCTCTCACCCACACAGAAAGCACTGTGGAAATGCTGTGTCTTGGTTCATTTATTGGACATGCTGTCTGTCATACCACCAGGACTTCCGTGTGCAAAGGCTCACCCTGCTGGAACACAGCCTGAGCCCACAGGAGAGCCCCAGCCAGAGCAGGAATTAGCTATACAGACACAGGACTGTGAACTCAAGTGCAGGGCAGATTTGTTTTCTCTCTCTCCAATCACAGAATTTTGCTAAGGTTTGGGTTGGAAGGGACCAGACCTTTAAGATCATCTCATTCCAATCCTCTCCCATGGGCAGGGACAGCTTCCATCAGCCCAGGTTGCTCCAAGCCCCACCCAACCTGGCCTTGGACACTTCCAGGGATGGGGCAGCCACAGTTCCTCTGGGCAACCTGTGCCAGGGCCTCACCAGCCACACAGGGAAGAACTGTTCCCCAATATTCCATCTAACCCTGCCCTCTGCCAGTGGGATGCCATTCCCCCTTGTCCTATCACTCCATACCCTTGTTCCAAGTCCCTCTTCAGGTGTCTTGTAGCCCCTTTAGACACTGGAGGGGGCTCTAAGATCTCCCTGGAGCCTTCTCCATTGCAGGCTGAACACTTCCAGCTCTCTCAGCCTGTCTTCAAAGCAGAGGTGCTCCAGCCCTTGGAGCACCTCCATGGCCTCCTCTCAACTCACCTGTTAAGAGGACAGAAAACCTTAATGCTTGCTGAACCCAAAATCCTTTGGGGAGAGATAGCCTCACTCCATGATGATAACACTTCCCACTTGCAGTGCACTCCTATGAAACACACCTGTCTTACTTTTTAACTTCTTCTCCTTTTCCCCAAAGGCAAACAGTTCAAAAAGCTTTACAGGCCACTCACAACATCATTTGTCAATGTCCAATCGTGTCAGAATTCCCTGTGGGTCACTGTAAACAGAGGCCATCCCAAGGAAGTATCACTACTCACCCACCACTCCTCCAGTACTCACCACTGGCAGACAGGAAACTCTGACCTATCCAAGGCATTTTCACAGCCTTCATGCAGCTACACCAGACACCCAGACCTAGTTTTAAGACTACTGTCACCTCAAATTCCTTCCCTGTTCTTGAACTGCACTCTCTCCTTACTCAGAGTATGCAAGTCTTGTCTCCACACTGCCACAGCCTGCACTTCCAGCCAGGAATACACGGCTCAGAAACATCAGGTGTAACCAACACTCCCTCTGGACTGAACATAGTGATTGTTCTTTTAACCTAAAGACAGATAGTTTCAAGCATCAAGACTGTACAGCCTGAGAGAGGGCTGGCACAGCAACCTGGTGTTACTAGAGCACCAGCAAGGCTCATCCTGTCTGTCTCACAAGTAACAGGATGGCCTTTCCCTCCACAGGAGAATTTGCAACTTCCACGTTAATGCCACAACATGGAGACAGAAAATATACCTATAACTAAAGCAGTTCTTAATGCACTCACTGAAGGCAATATTCACCTCTTGGGTTTGAAGACAACCTTCTGTCCTCCTTCAAGTATGAGCAAAGCTTTCAGCTGGGTCCCTTTGTATCCCACGTCGGCTTTCACGATCCTCTTGGTGGTCATGGCGTGCATGACAGCGCCCAGCTCGGGTGTGTCCTCGGGGTACACCTCCCGGGGCACCACCCACTGGGAGGCGATCTCCCAGGGGGACTGCAGCGTGTGCTCCAGCCGCGGGCTCAGCTCCAGCCGCAGGCTCGCCATCATGCGGTGGAAGGCCCGCTGGTCCTCCCGGTTGGCAGCAGAGGTGTCCAGGTTGTCCAGGAGGAAAACCTTAGTGAAGATGAAGATGATGAGGAGGATGGCCAACAGCACGACCCGCTGCTTCAGCTTCATGGTGCCCCTTCCACCCTGCTCCCCTGACCCTTTCTTCCAAGCGTTACAGGAAGTCTCTTGGAGATCAGGGTGAGGAGGGGGATGTTAGTTAATGGATTTCATTTCTAACTTGCGTGGTGGAAGAGGTCTTGCCGCTGAAGCATCTCCTGGTACCCCTAAAAATAAACAAAACCCAAAAACTTACAATCCTGCAGATGGCACCAAACTCAGAATCAAGTTTATGCCCAGAACATAAGCAGACACTTGTACCCTAAAGCCCAAACGTTTCTAATAACACACATGGGGTCGGTCCGCTGCCTTCATGCGATCTGGACATTGCTGGGTAACATCTCTGTGCTGCTGAAAACACGGCAGCTCCAACTACCATGGGCAAAGATTTTGCCCAGAGCTGGAGTTTAAGGTGATGCCTCCAATTGCGTGTCCACTCTTCTGCTAGGACGAGATCCCACGGCCATGGGTCACCAAAGCACCTGTCCCTCCAGAAAAGTTCTCAGGTAGATTTTAAGACAGCTGACAACCAGTGAGAACAGCTACACAGTCAACGTTCCTGAAGGTACATAAGGACAGAATGGACTTAATTGTTTATTGCCTTTAATTTGCTGTCACTATAATTTATTCAGCTTCATTTCCATCCTTTAAAAAAGAAAAAAAAAAAGTGGGGGTGGGGCAGGGGATGACATCTTCACTTCCTTGTGGTTGACTAAGTACCTTCTGCAGTCATCTGTAAAACCTATAACCACAGAAAATACATGAAGTGTCTGCAATCTCATTGCCAAATTAACAAGCAGAAAATCCCAAACCACTAAGATCGCCTATTCTCAGCAACCTCACCTGCAACACTTAAAGCCACATGTGCGTTTCTATATTCACACTGGGCTGCAAGACATGTCTCACAAGCCTTGGCCAGGGCAGTGTCAGCAAATAGGGACCACAGAATGCACCATCAACTGTATTTCAGCTATGAGGACAGAAGTTACCTTCCTAATATTAGCTGAATGTAGTAACAACCCAAGGGGAAAGGGACACTCAGGCACATCTCTTAGGAGCACAGGCAGCCAGCAGGGATTTCTCTTTGCACAATCCATGCTAATCAAGCAAACACTGAATGGCACCCTGAGCTGGGGAGGGCCAATACAGAAAAGCCTTCTCAAGAGATTAAACAACAAGAGTATAAACCAGCCATTATTAACCATGTCCCTGGAAAAACAAGCTGCACCGGCTAAAGTTAATTTACCAGCAGCAACCACAAGACAGCCAGGCTGTGCCTGGCGAGGCACACACAGGTCACAGCCATCACTGCAGGATCAGGTTTGGCACAGGCTAAGGGTTTGTGAAAAGGGACATCAAACCCACAGATGACTCCACAGCACCTTAAACAAATTTACATTACAGGCCTACAGCAGACCCACTGAGCTCCGTGGCTCTCCCACCTCCCCATGCCAGCACTCATACACCCAACTGCAGGGACTGTGCAGGAACTGGGGCCCAGGAAAAAGAACACTGAGTGGAACCACTTCAAACAGCCACCAAGAGGGACAAGGAAATGTCAAGTAACAAACTGTCAGATATTCTTGTTTTTAAAATCCCATTTTTCCGCACAGTGACCAAGTTGAGCACTATCCAACTTAGAAGGTGGCACGCTCTGGAGAGGCAGAGTCAGGACTTTCAGCCCAGTTCACCATCCAGATCGTTTTGCCATCATCATCCCACCTCAGGTGACAACTCAGTTCAGTTTGGTCCTTTCCAAGTTACACACTTTGCCTCTTAAATACTTCCTATGGAACCTGCCTGCTGGAGCAGGAAAGTGGAAGTCTGCTAATCACAGAATATGCTGAATTGGAAGGGACTCATTGGGATTATTGAGCCCAACTGCCAACCCTGCACAGGACACCCCAATAATGAGGTAAAACTGACAGGTGAACAAGTGGTTTAGTGTTGACAGTGACCACTCACACCAATATAGAGACCTCAGGAAGGGCAGAGTGAAAGAAGACTCAGGGATGCTTCGAACTGGGACTGTGGGCCCCTCTGAAATGTGTTATACTGATTTTAATCTATTGGGAAATAAGTATCTGTGCTCACAGTGAAAGGCAAAAATTGTGTGTTTATATGGAAATAAAGACATTATCTACTTCTGTCTTGGCTGTCCTTCTCCAAACAGCTCAGCAACCTGCATATTACCCACTGCAAGCACAAAAATGAGAAGCACAGACAAGAAAGATGCACCTGGTCCAAAAGCTCTCACTGCTGCAGATACAGACTCACCCAAGAGGAGATCTCTAAGTAACATAATTATTCTTAAACTCAAGTAGGAAAGCAAAGCAGATCTTGCTGTAACTGTATCCTGTCACTGTAACTGCATAATTCACTCCTTTAAAACTAGTAGTCCTGAATCATTTTGAACACTGCTGTTACCAAGATCTGCTCCCATTCATTTTTAAAGTCCATTCGAGTTTGTATGGAGTTAGGCAGAACAACACAGTTCATTTCAGAAGAGGTACTCCTCCTTGTAAGAGATGTCTATATGTACCCATAAATTTTCTAAAAGCCTTGCAGCCCAGTGCTGGCCAACTAAAGCACAGGGCAGGAATGTTCCACCCCTTTGGAGCAGTCACCTTCTGGGCAGTCACTTTCCTAGGCTGATTTTCCAGAATGCCGAGTTTCTCTAGGAATATTCTTCTTGGGAGTGAGGGAGGGGAGAATATAACTACAGTCACTAAAATTAAAGGTCACTTACTTAGCTTATCTTTTGTGACAGCTTTGAAACTAACTTTGGCTGAAAACCTTCAAGGAGGTAAACAGAATTTACAAAACAAATTAAATATTTAACTATTTTGCTGGTGAGTCGGCTCTTTCTGCCATCTGAGGACATGAGTCATCAGCCACGTTCCTCCAACAAAGATCAGAGCACCCCTGAGGTTGCCATGCAATCTATTTCCCAGGCTACCTGCACAGCCTGCACTTTGCTCCTAAGGTGCCAACTCACTGCTCTGCAAACCATGGGAACTGAATCCTTTTATGGGTAAGTTCATCACACACAGCAAGAACTTGAGCTTCACTGTTTCAAACAGAAGATGGCAAGAAAGACAATTTTGAGGTGGCGTAAGAAAATATTTATGCAGTTTTGGAAGAAAGTAATTTGAAAAGGACAAGTTTTAGGAAAAGACTTGGATTGGAAAAGAAGATTGAGAGCTCCAGAAGTATAAAGCTGGTCCTGGAATGAGGACAGAGATGGCAAAGTTGCCACAGAAACAAAATAACAACAAACTCCCAACATTTTAAAAAGAGGGGAAAAAAAGGATGAGCTGTGAGCAGAACTGTGTCAAATGAAGGGTCTCGGACAATGACAAAACTAAACCCAGGGGTGACCTCAGGAGACCCAAAGAGGAAACAGTTCCACAAACCAGCAGAGGTGAAAGAGTAAGAGAAGGGGCTTCACACTTGACAAAAAGGGACCAAGGGATGGAGAAGCCCCTTATTTCCATGTAGGAGTCATGGGAATATGGGATGCACAAAGAGACAGCAGATGCTCCTTGAACCTGAAGGCATCAGAGAAGGAAAAGCTCAGATAGTTTTGAGAAGTCATGTACAATTGAAGTGTCCAACCAGAGCTGACACAATAATCCCTGTGTACCTCCACTCCTAGAACACAAATTTCCTCCTGCTCTTGGGATCAGCTGCTAATCTCTTACCAAGGTCAGGTAACCCTAAAAGGGTTATTTTTTCCCCTTTTCTTTTTTTCCTGAGCTTCTGCTAGGCATTCTCTATAGCTGCCACCACTAAACAGAGGACATAATTCAATGGTTTTGTTGCCCTACCACCCAAACTCCACCTCCACATTAGAGTAGTACAGAAAAACCTTACTTCTCTACCATTCTGCTACACTCCTGGTTCAACCTGGAAACGAAAACAGCCACAAATAAACAACCCTACCAGCTTTCCAATGCTGCAGCCATCAGGCAGGTTCCATAAGAAATGCTTCTTGTTTTTCCCTACCTCTTAGGGCAGGTCTATATTCTCAGCAAGTAATGAATCTTCCAGCTCAATATCCAAATAACAGTATCTCTTCAGTATCACAGTGGGGTCATATAAACACTTGAACTGAAGCATGTCTACTGGCATTAAATATCAACAACACATCACTTGACTCCCAGGTCAAAAAACAGCATGAAAGCCTCTTACAAAAATCACAGCTACTGTAAGCAAACCTACAAAGCGAGCAGAAAAATCTCAGAAAACATTTCTTTATTGGAGTCACAAGATCAATGCCATGCCACATATCACAATCCTATTTTTATACCTTAAAGCCAGAAAGCTGCTATCTCAAAAACTGCATGTACAATTTGCAAGGATTTTGTTATGCTCCAGATGATAAATCAAGTCTGAGGGCAGGCAAAGATTTAGTTTGGCAGCATGAGCACACAAAAAGGCATAGTTCAAACAGACACTGATCTGAAATAGATATGGTGAAGCACACACTCTAATTCCTGTCTAATGCATGACTTTTTCCCTATATACACTATACCGTTTGAGACTGCCTATCAAAAGGCCTTTAAAAGTTCTCCAGCAAATCCTGGAAAACACCTTGAAGAAACAGCACATACAGTAGTGACATTTTCCTCTTCCCAAAACGTTCCTCAGTCTCACCAGATCAATCTTCCCTCCCATCCTCCCCTCCCTGGCCAGCTCCTCGGTGGCTCACACCTCCCCTCTGTGTGCGAGCCTTGTTATTCCCGTCTCCACAGGCAGGCTCCCGCAGACCTTTCCCTGGATTTCTCAGACTCATTCTGTCACTTCCACTCTCCGTGTGCTGCCTGCCTTGTGTACGAGTTTAGTCATCCGGTGCTCAAGGCTTCCCACATATTTACTTGTCTGCTCTTTCCCCTCCCCTTTTCCTGTTAAAACTCTCGTTCATCTACAGGCAAAATCTCTGTGACAGTCTATGCTCAAACTTCCTGCACGCACAGCTACACCTCCGGCTGAGAGATACCACACAGACAAATAGGAACGACCACAGGCATTTTATCCACTGCATTATCTCTGCCTGCAGCTGTAACAATCAGCAGCTGCCTCCTATGTTCCCACAGGGCTTTGGAGAGAAACGAAATCATGCTGTCCATCTATCTGCCCACCTTGCCTTGGTACCCCCCCTTTAGTAACTTCACAATCCAGCACCTGCATTTCTGCCAAACCTGTCAGAGGAATACTTCCACAAGCTTCACAAAGAAACACAGGCCAGAGAAAGGAGAGAAGCCTGGGAAAGCCAAGGACAACTGGGTAAACATCCTTAATCTTTCCCAGCTGCTGGCCATTCAGCAAACAGGAACACCTGACTCATTTGGCTGCAGAAATAAGGACAGGGCAGATTGGGATATGGGCAACACCTGGATGCAACCCTGGGGAGAGAGAAGTTCCCTGGGTACAGAGGCTGAGGGGGTAGGATGTGGCAAACAGCTCCTCAGGAAACCAGGCTGCGTTAATCCTCCTTGCACAACCACCTTCCATCAAGCACAGTTTCCTATGGAAACAACGTTTATATAATCACACTTTTCACTTGGATCCACGGGCTAATTCCAAACACATCTGAGAGGACAGTAGATGTTTTGAAGACAAGGTTTATGTGTTTATTGGGAGCTGGCAGTTGGGCAATGCTGTGGGAAGAGCTGTGGCAATGGCTCAACAGTTGCCTGTTCCCCCTGGCCATCTGGGCAACCAGTGTGCACACAGCTGGAATGGGCAGGGAGCTGGGAATGCCAGGTAGGGAGGGACTGGAAGCACTGAGAAGTGGAATGGCACAGGACATAGGCAGAAGGCAAGGGTACTGATACAGAGACTGCTGGGATGTGGTCAAAAAACAGCTGGAACAACTCTCTCTTTGTCCCTAATCAAGTTACTGACATCCCACCTGACCACTGCAGGTCAATAAAGGGAGCTGGAAATGCTTTAGGGAGCCTTGTTCCACTTGGAAACACTGACAAAGCAGTGAGAAAATTCTGCAGTTTTGCTTCTGCACTGGACATTCTTACATTGGTTTGGCTCCCACATAAATATGGACACCAAAATGTACCCAGGGTCTGTGTACCCACTGACATCCAGCAGCAAGGAGCCGCAGGATAACACCAGCCAACCTCCCCACCCCCGAGCACAGGCAGCAAACAACGCACCAGAGGACATAGATTCTGGTGTCACAACTGAGCTGACAACTTTGTGCAAGGAAACAAAATCCACCTCGCCCTCCTGAGACTTTGTACTGCAAATCTTGCTACGACTATGTAGGTCAGACTTAAGAACGTGAGGGGTGCACGGAGTCATGCTCAAATTAAAACAAGACACAGTATTAAGTCCTGCTCTGCAGTAAGGACCAGGGAGGATCTACCCACAATGATTTCACTGCATGACCAGAATCCACATTTTAAGAGTTTACAGTGTTTGCTCGGCACCTAAAGCACCACGGATGTTGCAGGACCAGGGCCTCAGTGGGCACACACCAAACAGCTGCAGTGCTTATGCACATCTGCATCCAGAAGGACCGAGAGATGCCCTTTGAAAAGGGTTAAACCCAGGGCTTTGACAACCACAGTCAGCGTTCCTACGAACAACATACACCTTATTTTTCACCACGGGACAATGACCTTCGCCAAACAGAGAGTAGCACTCGCAGAGAGCCTAGGGTGGAGGGGAGATGCTCGGGGAGCGCAGATTGAAACACCCCGCCTGGCAGAGCCGCGTCCGTGAGCCCGGAGCTGTCAGACGGACACGGAGGGGCTGGAGAGAGGCCGGGACGGAATGGGGCTGGGAAGAAGCTGGAGCCTCAGTGTGCTGAGGAGCGGCTGAGGGAGCCGGGGGGGCTCAGCCTGGAGAGAAGGCGGCTTAGGGGGGACTTGATCACTCCGCAACCCCCAGGCAGGAGGGGGGAGCCAGAAGGGGGTCGGGCTGTGCTCCCAGGGAACAGGAGGAGAGAACACTCAGGCTGTGCCAGGGGAGGTTCGGCTCGGACATCAGGAGGGATTTCCTCAGAGATGAGCCACTGGCAGGGGCTGCCCAGGGACGTGGCACTCGGAGCCCCGGTCCGGCTGAGAGGGCGGTGATGGGGCTCAGGCTGGGTTGGGTGATGTCGGGGCTCCTCCTGACCCTGCGCTTGGCCGGGACGGCCCGCAGGGCCCACACACGGGCCCCTCCGGAGCGCAGCCACCCCCTCCCTCTCT
>VXAU01003275.1:106325-239685 GCA_013399695.1 Formicarius rufipectus | reverse complement strand
CGCGGGTAACGCCGGGCTGGGCGCGCCGCGGGACCGCGCGGGTTTGGGGTGGGGGGAAAGGGGCGAACCGGCACTTTTAATACACTTTTAAAAAACATTTATAGTGGAAACACTTGGCCGTGGCCGCGCGGGAGCAGAGCCTGTGGCGACGGGTGCTGTAACAACGCACAGCGCAGCCAGAGGCACTTGGCTGCCCGGAATTTGGGATTATAGCGTTGTGATTCAGAATTATCACCCTATTATACAGTGTTATTATACGGCCCTATTAGACTGTATATTGCGACCCTAAACAATACACCTGCTTTTACAATCCCCCCACCGATGAATGGGTCGGACGCTCTGCACCCGCAGCACCGACAGGACGGGTCTGTGCTCCGCGCCTACAGCATCAATACATTTTTCTCTCCACGTGCCATTGCAAGTAATACAGTAATTTACTTCCCCCCCACCGCAGGACAGCGGAGCAGCCCGCGGAATTCCGCAGCAGCCCTGAAGTTTGGCAGGGCTGCGCTCACACAAACACTCCCAGTCCCGCACACCTCCCTCCACAGCTCAGCTATCCACGATGCTTCCTCCATTATTTCTCTGCCACTTGGCTGCTCCTGATATATTTTTTTTTTCGGTCCCTTAGAGTCAGAGAACTCATTAGGCTGGGAAAGACCTCCGAGATCATCCAGTCCAACATCACTGACTGCAGTATCTTGGGCTACTTTAAGACTGCAATAAATACATTTCCCACTTCAGGCATACCAATCTGCAGTATCTGTTTCTTTCCAGGAGCTCTCTCCTGCCCTTTCTCCACTTTTAAGGCTCAGAATGAAAACTTTTAACAGGACTTTTTTTTTTTTTTAATTTTTTTTTTTTTTTAAAAAAAGCCTTTGGAAGCAAAAGTAGTCATACCTTGTGTGCTTTATGACTTCCTCCTCCAAGCAAACATCTTCACAGACATCCACACCTGGGATACTGCTCTTGTGCAATGTTATTGCTGGAGGGAAAGATGCTTAAATATATATCTCTATATTAATAGCACAGTTTCATTGTTATGGACTGCACCTCTGCTAACTCCACACACCCCATTAAAGTTTTAAACCTAACTACAATTATGGTTTTCATTATTAATTAGCACGTTAATATTTAAGTGCCAAGGAATTGTCTGCAACTACAGGAGCATTAAGAGCTAGAAGTGGCCAAGTGCATTAGGTTATGGACAAGCCACGGAGCTGGGGATGGCAGAGGGAGCAGGAGGAGACAGGGAAGTCATGATGGGCCATCACCTCCTGAAGCTGACAGGCAGAAGAGCTCTGCTATCCCTTGCCAAGGAGGCAGCAGACTCCAGGGAGATCAAGAGAAAGAGCTCATGGGTCTGGGGCTGCCCCCAAAAATCTGAATGAGGGTTGTCTTGGGCTGGAGAACAAGGTCTGACTGGGGAAGAGCAGCAGCCAAAGGGCCATCTCAGAACTGGGGCTGGTGTGGGGAGGAAGCCAGAGGGGCTGTTAAATAATTCTATCTGCTCCAGGAAAACCTCTGTGTGCTCAGGAGGGGAAAGCTGTAAATCAACACACACACTGTCACCAGATGCTGCACAGATCTTCCTGTTCAAAGAGGTGTGTGATCCTGGCAACAGACTGAAATCAGATTTATGCAATACAAAAGAAATTCCTCAGTCAAGGACACCACTTAGACCCAGCAGAGCATGTTAAGCATTGCTTTGCAGAAGGTTTCTACATAAAAGAAACCCATGTATCAATGGAAACAATAAGCTGGAGTTACAGGAATGATTTCACACGGGCTGATGCTGAGGTCAGGTGTGAAGCACAGACTCTCAGGTGGAAACTCTTCTACTAAACAGGTGCCACCCCCAACTCTCTATTCCTCCTTGCTACATAGGGGTGAGAAGAACAGGTATCAATGCCTTGGCTTACCTATGAAGAGGAGTTCTTGGATATTTTGAAACAGGAACAATAATAGAACATAAGAGAAATGAGACTCACTAGGGAAGGACAGGGCAGGTAAGCTGAGGAGCACCTACATGCACTAGGAATTCTCCTTTTTGCCAGACTTAGCTGCATCCTATCACCCCAGTTTTGTGGTTAGCACAACTTGGTGTCCACCCTCCCCACGCCTTCCCTGTGGTGGGACCTTGAGGCAAAACGAAGAGCCACAAGGTCATTGTTGAGTGGAAAGATGCCACAAGCAAGTGACTACAGAGTGGCAAAGGAGTCCCTCAGTATATAGTAAAACAGGCCAGGTCCTTAGCACTGGGATTAGCTGGATGGGATCCAGGCTTTGCACAAGGTGTAAAGCCTGCAGGAGACTCCCAAGCAAGCACAAAAAGCCAGTGTGATACGTGATGACTCAGTCGAGGTGGTCAGGTTTGCTGGCACCTGAGGAGCAGAGAGGCCAGGCAGGGCTTGCTCCTCTCTCCTGGACCTGTCCAGAGGGAAGGGCAGCAACAAACCTCCCTTTCCAGATCCAGCCTGAGGTAATACACCCTTCAGCTACTGGTCACTGCAGGCAGATGAAGTCATCAGCACCACTGACAAGTTCTGCCTCTGACTCCTTAACCTGCTTCAGGGAAGAATCAACAGGGTTTGTAAAGGTGCTCTGAGCTACCTGGGTGATTTAGCTCAGAGCAGATTAGGAAATGCTCACCCCAATTGCTCCCCAGACAATGCTGGTTAGAGGAGCTACAAGAAGAAATGACGTGTGTCAGTGTTTTAACAGAGCACCACATCCTGAAGCATGAAGTTAAAGCAGTTATGCAAGAGATTAAAAATCTTTTCATAGTACTATCAGGCTTATTTTTACAGTTGTAAGTGTATAATTCAATATTTGGGATTTTTTTTTTCTCTGAAACAGTGTTTAACTGGAAAGACATACATTTAAACTTCCCTAATTGCTTTTACGCGTCACCACAAATTAAACAGTGTTTATTTGCAGTCTAATTGACAGCAGCATGAAGACATCACCTCTCCACCTGGCCACAAAATTCTGGAAGGCAACAGCAAGACACATTTGCATTGCACAAGCTGGTTTTACACTCCCTGGCTCCCCACCAGCACCCTCTGTGTACCTCTGATGGCCCCGTGCCTGCTCCTCCCTGTTTTCCTGCACGAGAACTGATAATCCCAACTTCATTCCCTGGTGGAGCAGCCACCACTACAGACCAAACCTCCTCATGGAGAGGGGGAAGAGTCCTGGTCCCTTGGGAGAAGAAAAGAAAAGGCAATTAAACAAAGCCCACATGTTTGCTAGGGTCCCAGTGGTACTCTCTGCATCCTTCCACCAGGGGCTGTGCCAGGAGAAGACTGAGAATTTGGTGATCCTTAAATCTCATCAGAGCTGCACACACTGAAAACCTGACAAGGACACTGGCGGGGCCATTTGAAAATGTTAGGGTTCAGCACAGCCTGGGAAAAAGAAAGCGATAAGAGGGGCTGCCTTGCTTGGAAAACAAACTCCACAGAGCTGGAGGGTGTCAAGGAAAAAGGGGAAATACCTACAGCACCAAGATTTTCCCTTTCTCATTAGAAGTAACAGGAGTATCAGAGATACTGGATTGAAACAATTGTCCATCTTCTCATAAGCCCTGTTCAGCTGAGAGGTTGAAACAAGTCACTGTGTCACAATAACACACCAGCCAAGCTTTTGTGTACCTTCCTTCTCCTCTTGTATCAGTCCAAAATAAATCAAGATATTTAGATATTAACTGGCTGACTTCAGATCAAACTGAATGGGTCTCATGGTTCTCCCTGTCCCCTTCTTAGGCTTGTCAGCAGATCACACAGATGTTTCTTTATCTGTGTGACCTTTATCAGATTCCTGATATGAAAGTCCTTCCTTCTTCACGTGAGCCTTGTGAAAGCTCAGCCACTGTGAGAGAGGTCAGAGTGAGCATCACAAACACAGCCTTTTAAGTCATTGAATCTTGACCCCAACTTGGCTGCTGACACAACAGCTGCAGAGTGAGAATTTCTTTCATGAAAAGGGCATCTAATTCCTCTCCCAGTGAGACAGGACCTCACTGCACTCAAACTTACCCAGCCTTTATCTGAAAGGAGCCGTTGATGCAGAGTGTTCTCCACAGGTACCAGTGGACACTTCCTTACAGAAACCCCCCTGGCTGGTTTCCCTTCAGGGCTGTGGGCAGCTGCTGCAGAATGCAGGGTGGACTTCTCCTTGGTTCAGAAGGCAGCTGTAGTGCTGCTCAGTGGCAGTGAATTCAGGAGATAACCCAAAGGAAACACCCCTCTGTGAACAGCAGTGCTCGGGACCAAAGTCAGCTTGGCAAAGGGACAGCCTGTGTGACCCCATCCACACCTGGAAAAGCTGTGGATATTGCATCTGGACCACAACCAGAAGAGCTTTTAGGGACAGGGAGAGGCAAGCCCAGCCTTCTTGGGGCTAAGCTATTCACATGTTGAGTCTAATCCTATTTCCATGAACATTTCCTGTCTTGGAAGCTGGACCTGTCCACAAGAATTCTTTAAGAGTCTATAAATACTTTTCATCTCACAGGTTTTATGAACACGCATTTTGGGTCTGTGAGAAATCCCTTCCCTGACCACTGGGATTGAGCTCACACTTGAAAACCAGGTGACTGCTTGCCCAGTCACTGCTCAGCACATCAAATACTGATCTCAGCAGAGAGAAAAGCACAAAGCTCGAGGGAGTGTTCACATGGCAAGTTAGTGAAGTAAAACCACACCGCAATTTGGCCACAGCCCTGAGATAGCCATTCTTTTGGGAAGTCAGGTGGGATCTTTAAAGCCTTTGATACAATGGAGCTCAAACTTCCTCTAGGATGGAAGGCATCTCCAAAGGTTTAGTTTAGCACTGAGGCTGATCAACCAACATCATTCCTTCAGTGGGAAGATGATTCCCAAGCTGTAAGATTAACTCTGTCCAACCTTCCTCACCCACGAAGACCAACAACTCCAGCTCGAGCAAACGGAGTTTATGTGACAGCACATTTCTCCTGCACCTTCTGTCTCTGCTCAGCCCAATTTGTCTCAGTTTCCCCTTCTGCAGACAATGCAAACATCAGAGAATTAGACACCTTCTCACCCATGGAGGAATTAGACTAGCCAATTCTTGAGGTGAATAGTGCACTTCCAGCAGTCACGTATGAGACACGTGAGAGCTCCCAGACTGGCAGCACCTCCCCTGCCTTTCATGCTTGCAGTCACCTCACCAGGAGCCTCCTCCATAACCACCCTCTTCTTTCTGGTCTTTCCTCCTGTGCTCCAAGGATCAAAGGTCCCTTTTTTCCCGGGATGCCCTCTGCCCAGAGGCAGCACAGGACACAAGCACAGGCAGGCGTGAGGACACTCCAAAGAGCCAGACCATCATCTCAGTAACTCGCAGCAAGAGCAGACATGAAGTTGCTGCTCTGCATACTCAAAACACACATTTACCACTCAGCCTTTGAGCTCTTGCATTCTTAAACAACAGCCCAACCTGGAAAGTAAATGATTAGCACCCTGACTTCACCTTAGCATGGAGCAGCTTCATCCAATGCTTCAAGCTGTGCAGAAGAAAGTCCTTTGGAAAACTCAACCCACTGAGAACACGTCCTTCAGATCTTGTAGAATAGTCATCATCATCTTTCTGGCAAAAGAGCTTTTTGGGATTTAGCTGTAAGATTAAAAAATAAAAATCCTTTATATCTTTTCTATTAGAAAAATCTTTTTAATCTGACTTAGATGGCAAAACCTTCACTGGAAAAAATTCAAGTTTTCTCTAAGAGGACAGGAAGAAAAATAATTAATGGCCTATAGTATCAGGAACAAGGATCAGAAAGACCTGCAGAAGGTCCCTCCGCACATCTCCACAGGGTGTCAGTGTTATGTCAAATTTGGGTCATTTTATGCTGGAATCAGACTAATTTTCTCACCATGTTATTTTTATGAGTCTGCTCCTCAGAGAGCTGCTGCCACCACAGGCTGCTTGTTACAGAGCTCTCCCTTTCCTCTCATATTTTCCCTTCAAATTAAATTAAATCCATTTAATTAAAATGAAATTCCTTGAAATGGGGAGACAGAAACACACAGTCATGGTGGTCTGGGGACAATGGGACATTTCAGAGGGATCTGCAATGGGATTGGCATTCACCCCTACAAATCTGCTACCAGTCTGCTGGTGGGATTCCCAGTTGCTGCGGGACAATGACCTTTCAGCAGGTGATCCAGAACCCTACCCAGGACTGCACATCCTTTCCCTGACAGGTGTGTGGCCACCACGAGCATCTCTGGCACAGCCCATTCTGCGTTTTACAGCCATTTGAGAGCTGATTCTGAGGCAGAACAAAGCTGTTTAAGTTGACCCTTGCCAAAAATTTTGCTCCAGACATGTTATTACCATGATTGTGGTGAAACAAGGTCCCTCTGTACTCTGGCAAGATGTGCCAGATGTGTGCTGTGACACACAATATCCCCACTGGTGTGACCAGCCAGGCCAGCTCCAGTTCTCTGCAGGCCTCTGCTGGGATGCCCTCGGTGCCAGTGCCCCACTGCCCAGCAGCCTTCTTCAACTTCCAGTGGTCCAGCCTACCTTCTACAAGGCCTGTGTAATAGCTCCCCTTCTAACCTGTGATTATGAGAGACTTATTGCAGGCACAGATGGCCGGATGTCTAACAGGGATGAGTCCTGGGTCAGGAGGTTTCCACAGTTATTAACTACTCAGCACTTCAGTTACCATATTATTCAAAAATGTGTCATTTCTTATCAATATTAAGGACATCATCCCAAAGAGCTTCTGCTGAAAGCCATACTCAAGAATGTGTCTGTGTAGTGACAGACAACATATTGTACATTAGCCCTGCAGAGGACACATTCTGCCTCAGATATCAGACAGCAGTTTGACAAACAGTGGTGTTTTCCAGCAGAACCATCAATTTAAGTTGCCCCTGCCACGCTCCTCACTATTTATCCTGCCATCCCTTTGCCAGCCCTGCAGCTGTGCCAATAGCATGGCAATAAACTGACTTGCAGAACTGACTTAAAAATAATCTGGCGTCGATGTCAGTCAGTATATATTTAACCCACATTAATTATCCCATCTAATTGACCAACTGCCTGCACAGTAGTTGTGCCACCAGGAACAAGCGTGGGAAGAGTGGTGTGTGGGAAGGAGGTGCTGGATGCTCCAGTCTGTGCTGTGGACAACAGCAATGTTCCATCTGTGCCCCTGGAGTTTGACCTGCACTGGAGTTACAGAGATGAAACCCCAGACCTCTAAAAACACTCAAGGGTCAAAATTTCCCACAGAATCACAAGATGGTTTGAGTTGGAAAGGACTTTAAAGCCCATCTTGTTCGGCTCCCCCACCGTGAGCAGGGACACCTTCCCCCAGCCCAGGTTGCTCCATGCCCTGTCTAACCTGGCCTTGGACACTCCCAGGGATGGGGCAGCCACAGCTTCTCTGGGCACCGTGTGCCAAGGCCTGCCCACCCTCACAGGGAAGATTTTCCTCCTAGATTTCAGGGTTTTCATGTTCCTCTTACATAAGTAAAGAAGGGCAACAACTGGCAACCAGCCCAGAGCAGGGCAGTGGAGCTGAGGAAGGGTCTGGAGCACAGGTCTGATGAGGAGCAGCTCAGGGAACCTGATGAAAGGGAGGTTTAGGGGGACCTTCTCACTCTCTGCAACTCTCTGACAGGAGGTTTTAGCTACATGGGGGTCGGGCTCTTCTCCCTGGTATCAAGTGACAGGATGAGAGGAAACTGCCTCAAGTTGTGCCAGGGGCGGTTTCAGTTGGGTATTAGGCAAGATTTCCTCATAGAAAGGGTTGTCAAGCACCGAACAGGCTGACCTGGGAAGTGTTGGAATCAACATCCCTGGAAGTGTTCAGAAAACATCTGGAGGTGGCACTTGAGGACACAGTTTAGTGGTGGTAGTGCTGAGTTGATGATGGGACTTGATGACCATAGAGGTCTTTCCAGCCTTAATGCTTCTGTGATCTGAAGACAGCGGGTCCTTTCTGCTTTGCCCTACCACAGCAGAGCAGGGCATCAGGCAGGGGAGCAGCTTCACAGCAAGCCCAGCTCCTGCTCAAAGCTACCTGGTGGTCTGCAGGACATAAACATATTTTGGAACAGCTGCAGTAGATGATGGCAGAGGAGGAATATTGACTGGGACCACTGCGGCTGCTTCTTAAGTCTTTAAAAACGAAACCTCATGGCAGCTATTTAGTATGGGGTTTGAAAATTCAAATATTGACAGAAGGAAGTTTGCCAAAGGATGCCAGCAGCTTCTGCAGCCACCCCAGCAGGAGAAACACTGCGGAGTCAGATGTGGGCTGCAGCACAGACCAAGCCCACCCGCTCCACATGGACAGGAGACCTTCCAGCTGAGCATGGCAGTGCTGTGCCCTCCTGCAAGATGCTGGATGTGCACTGGAGCTAGGGGTGGCAGGGAGAGCCTCAAATGCCCTGAGGACCAACCAGCACACTTGCCAAATGCTGCATTTTACAGGAGAAGGGAGAAAGTGACTTCACTTTCTGCCTCCCCTTCCCCATTTCCCCTGCCCCAAACAGACAGATGTGGCTTTGCAAGAAATTAATTACAGATGGAAGCTGAAAAATAGGGAAAAGAACCCTGCCCTCAACCACAAGGCTTTTTCCTCTACAGACTTGAGGATGGATGGGGTGACCTGGGAAAACTGGCAGATGGAAAACCCATTACAGATGTGAGGTTTGGAGAATAAGGCTGAAGGACAATTTGAGAGTTGTAAATTTTAACTTTGGGGGCTTAAAGGCATTGCTTAGCAACACAAAACAAATAGGAAACAAGAAGCCTCATGAGAGAGATGCTTAAATATTTTAGAATCCCTATTTGAGGTGAAGACTACATAACCAGAGACCTGAGGGGCTGCTCTTCTCAACAGCTACAGTCAAGTCAGAAGGAAAATGAGGACTGTAAAGCTCATTTCCAGACAGAGATGTATTTAATTTACTTTGGTCTAGAAAAATAGTTATTTATTTGTTCCCGTTCCTGTTTTGCAGGATCAGAATGGTGCATTTTTAATATTTTGCTGCCCAGGAAAGATTCTTGTAACATGTTCAAACACACACAGAGAAGCTGCTTTACTGGGCATGCATAGGTTGTATATGATCATTGCTACCATATGTCTGACCCTCACTACATGGTCCAATGCCTTTTTGTGCTGCTGCATAAATCATCTCCTAAAATTTCTGACATCTCAAAGGATCGCAGGGGCCTCCATCTCCAGGGAGAGGAGGAGAAGGGTGAAAAAGAACAGATCGCCTGGAAACAGATGCTGAATGTTTTATGCTGTTTCTTCACCATGAAAAGAAAGGGGAAGAGGGAAGGGAGAAAAAAAGACATTACCAGCTTTGGAAGGTCAAATATTACAGTTTTAGCTTTTCTTTTTTTTTCCATCCACTGAAACACGAGAAGTACCAAGTAAAGCAAAGCATGAAGCTTCTGAATGAGCCTGTGGCCAAAGCCTCACCTTCTGCAGCAAAACATGTAGGGAACTTATTAAATATTTAAAAAAAAAAACCAATCCCAAGAACCCAAAGCTCCTTTCAAAAATTCTTTTTTTCTAAGAACTTGTACAAGCAGCTCTTCAAATACACACATATACAAACACATTTATATACAACCCTCCCCAAGCAGCAGGTAGTGCTTTGCCTTAATTTGGGATATTAGCCCACGGTATTACCTCAGGGATGTGCTGAACTGGTTGCTCTGATCCTCTCCTGAACTGCTGAATGTGACATCATCCTGTTGCTTTCATGCAGGAGGTCCACATTAATGGAGTTTGGAAACAACCCAGACATTCCCAAATTGGCTTTGCTGCTTGAACTAAAAGGAATACACCAGGCCCAGAGTTCTGGAGTTTCTTCCTTTTTTTTTTTTTTTTTTCTATATGAAAAAAGCCAAGCACACAAGCCTAATCATAAATAACTTGGAATAACTAATGCCTGCAAGAGTTAAAATCAGTAGGAAAGCCCCTTGGCAGCTTAGAACTTCAGGCCAATAAAACCAGCTGTTCATATATACACTTAACCTTCAAAATCACTAAAAAAAATAGAAGCCTAATGGACACATCTTGCTTAATCTAATGGCCAGAAATACAGAGAGCAAAGAGTACTCAGAGAAAAGGCATTCTGGCATAGATTCACAGAATGGTTTGGGTTGGAAGGGACCTTTAACATCATCTTGTTCCCCTACCCTGCCATGGGCAGGGACACCTCCCACCAGCCCAGGTTGCTCCAAGCCCCATCCAACCCAGCCTGGGACACTTCCAGGGATGGGGCAGCCACAGTTCCTCTGGGCACCGTGTGCCAGGGTCTGCCCACCCTCACAGGGAAGGATTCCTTCCCAATATCCCATCTAACCCTGCTCTCTGTCAGTCTGAAGCCATTCCCCCTTGTCCTGTCATTCCAGGCCCTTGTCTAAAGTCTTTGGTTTACTAATGAAACCAGTCCAGAGGTTAAAAACAAAATGAAGATGGAAAATTAGGATAATTGTCATTGGAACAGACTTGCTCAGGGAGGAGGTGGAATCACCACTCATGGAAGTGTTCAAAAAACAACTGGACATGACACCCAGTGCTCTGGTCTGCTTGACAAGGTTTGCTCAGTCAAAAGCTGGATCTGATGATCTTAGAAGTCCCTTTTAACCTGAATGATTCTGTGGTAACGACTACTCTTTACTTCAATGCAAGATAGGAGGAGGTCTGGAAGGGCTGCCCTGGCTCACTGACTCCTGTCCTCTCACCTGCCCTGGGATCACATAATTCTTCCAAGGAGTGCACTTGGCTTTGCTGTCCAAAAAGGGTGAAATATCAACACAGAGGCCGCCTGAAGCTGAAAATGTGACAAACTAATGTGAAAAACACCAATACATTCTGAAAATCTTACCAGAACATTGCAGGTTGGGGCAACTATTTCCCTACAGCTCCCCAGCAGTTTTGCATCAGCTGAAACTACCAGCTGTAAATGCTGTGAACAAGACCCAAAGGTACAACTCCAACTGTGGTTCATCTCCTGGCATTAAGAGATACGCAAAATCCAACTAAACACCATTTTGTGGGCATGCTACAAAGGCAGTGTACAGAGTCTGCTGCTCTGTATGTGCACCTGCCTGAAAACCAACACTAAGCTGTGCCTGGAAGAAAGGCTTTTGGGAAATGGCTTCATCCTGGGCCAGAAGAGTCAGGTATGAAAAACTCCTACAGGGAAGATTTCAGATAGATACTTTTAGCTTGGTCTGGGAAAGGAGCAGAGACCACAAGCAGGCTGATGCTATGTTGTGGGTACATGTGTTCATGTTCCTTTCCCCCACACCCCTATCCAAACCCATGCCAAGGGGATATCAAGACTTCTTTCCTCCACTGTCCTTGCAAGACATTTTTTTCCTTTGCACACATAAAAAGTCAAGGGACATATTTCCAGTCACTGAGTTAAATACTAGGTTATTAAATCACACACATATTTCCTTGACCACAATCAATTTGAGAAAACACCTACTGCAGAAGTCCCTTGGCAGACCAGCACCAGCAGATGACCTTAAACAAGGTCCCAGCAGCTCCCAGATGTTTTTTCCACAATCAGTTAAAACTGTTTCACAAGGCAGTAAATACAAAGCAAAGCATAGACTCCCTGCTGCTGCTGGTAACACCACTAACCTGGGATAACACTGGCTGGAAGGTTTTACAAAGTTCCCTCAGATAGCCAGGGGTCTTAATTTTCTAGGATTGAAAAGACAAGGAAGCCTGGCATTTTACACTGCAAAAAAAAGTGTAGAATTTCCTTTATTCTCCTCTCCCCAAAATTATCATGGGTCCTCACTGCACAATGCAAAACAAAACATGAAGTCGTTATTCCACCTTTACCAGTTGCTTTTCCTTGTGATGAAGCTTCTTTTTCCATCATGTTCCTGTCTCAGACTTGCTGTGAGGCTGGTGTGCTGCAGCACTGCTGCCCAGCTTGGCTTGCATTTCTTTAGGAAGGGAGGGGTATGGAGAAGGCACAGTAAGAAGTGAGCCTCACTCTGTAGGACATTTTCCTGGATAAAGGCAGGAATTCCTTTATTCCAAACCCCACACACTTGTGGCCAGAGGCACTTCCCTGGCCAAGGATGTGACACCGGGTCACTTGACACAGGGAGCTTAAGAAAGGGAAAAAACCCTCAGATTGGGTTTGAGTGAAAACAGCCTGCTAAAAATTGCACTCCAATTAAAGAGTATTCTAGTGTGGAAAGTGAAATCTCCTCAGATATTCCACTGGAAAACAGAAGGAGCAGCTTCTCCAAGCGCTGCTGCTCTTGGAGAGCGAGAGGGAGCGAGCAGCCAGGGGGCTGCACAGGCTGAACAAGCCTCCCTCTTTTGGATGCTGCTGAAACTTGCCACTGTTGGTGAAGGCCTGACTTTGACAGGAGCTTCAGGCAGAGGAGATAGATGTGGGGCAGGAGAGATGATGGGGAAAAGGAGCATGGAGAGAGATAGGGAGGGAAAGGGACTGCTCTGTTCCCAAACCCCTGCCTGCCCCATCCCTGCTGAAAAGGCCCCTTCAGCCAGGCCTATCTGTCAGCCTCTGACTTGCCTTTCAATATTATGATGCTCTTTGATTTTATTCATTCCTGCTGGAGGTTTTTGCTTAAATATAAACAGCAGAGGATTTCAGCCGGAATTAAAAAAATACAAATAAAAGACATCAGAAATTCCCCAAACCTCCAGGCACATTTTAAAGCACATTAAAAAAGACACAACAGTACCAGCTTCATACATACCACAGCTGCAGTGACTCGGGGCAAAAGTAAGGAAGGTTGAATGTGCTACTGTTTTGTTTTAAAATATGGGCTTCACATTCAGGTGGGAGATCTCTGCAACAGTGAAACCTGAAGGAGTGAGAAATTCAGTGATTCCCACCTTTCCCACCTTGGTATTTCTGCTTCTCCATGTGCTGGGCAGATTGGGCTCTGGGAGAGCAGAGGCTTTTGTGAGGTCCCCAGGACTCTGGGAAACGCAGGCAGCTTTACACCAGGATTTACAACCAGGAGGTAAAGAGCAACTCCAAAGGTGTTTTATTACTTGTGATGAGGGACTATCAAAGAAGCCACAGGCTACTTTGCCAACTGTTTGGTGTTATTTCTTTAGTTCTTACTGGCAGCACTGTTGGCCATTGCTCTATTTTTCTTTCCCCTCCCACTCGCTTATCTTTCATCTTCCAGCCTCCTACATTAACTCAGTTGCAATTGCATCGTATGGTGGAAATTAGTCCACACAGATGCTGAAGAAATTCAGCTGCTGAAAAAAAAGAAAAGAAAAAAGAAGAAAAGAAAAAAGGCAGCAGCTCAGGCTCCTGAAACACACAGAGGCCAGAAGGATACACACACACAAGCAAGGATGCTGCTCCAGCATTTTACCACAACACTGGCTGTGCAAACAGAAAATGGATACTTGAGTTCTTCTAAAGGAGATGCCAGTAAAAGCAAGGGCACAGATTCTGATATTCCTATTTTCTGGTTTGAAACATGGCCAAAGGATGAGCAGCTTTTCCTTCAGTAAGCACAGGGCTTTAACATGTCCCACCTTGTGATTAACAGTAATATCTTGGTTTCTTGACTCTTTTCATATAAAGAATGGAACCAGATAACCAAACAGTGTGTGGAAATTATCTATATTTACCATATTCTTCTGCTTTTAGCATTTTTCAAATAGTGATCAAAATGAAAGCTGGACTTGCCCCATGAGTGGCACAAGTACAATCACTGTGAGAGACAAAGATGTGCCAGAGTCAAAAATGTGAATGAATATTGACTGCCACTTGTTTGCCCTGTGTGAAAATAAAGAGGCCCAAAGCAGGGCAGTGATGTGTTACAGCATCAGTAGAGATGGACGGGCTGCCTGTGTAACTTAAACAAAAGTGAGGAGAGAGAGATGGTGCCCCCTGTTAATCTGTGCTGGAGGATTTAGCAGCAAATAACATCTATTAATCTTTTCCAGCTTGTATGTACAGATGTTTTACTTTTTGCGACACTATTTCAAGTTAAACCCAGATGGTGTCAATCAAGCTGTAATGCTCATTAAATGTAATTACAAACCCCCCATTTACTGCATCCCTTCAGCACTCCCAGAGTTCAGCAGGGCAGAGCACCCACCCTGGGCAGGGATTGCAGGGGGCACACTTGATCTGGGAGGAAACACAGTCAGTGGATCTCTGCAAATGGTTCCTCAGCCAACTTCCAGACCAGTGTCTCTCTGAAACAGGAGGCACTGGTGGATGTAAAATATACCCAATTTCTAAGCTTACATGACCTACAGGTAAGTACTGGGCCATGTATGTAGATAATTTTAGAAACAAATACTTTTTTTTTCTCTCAATTAAGAGTTACAAGGCATCTTGGATACCAAAACTGAATTTTAAAAGTACTAACAATTTTTCTTTTTGTTTTTTTTTTTTTTTTTTTTTTTTTTTTTTTTTTTTTGTAAATTCTACCTTCACCGAGAATCCTTCATGTTTATAAAATTCCCCATACACCTTTTCCATAGATTGCACTGTTTGTAGTGACCACTCAGTTCTACATATGGAAACAACCAGTGAAGCCCAAGCAAACATCCATCTTGTTTTTCCAGTCCCACCATTACTTTTGTATTTACTCCTGTTTATCTTCTGTTTTGCCATGTCTTTTCTTGGTCTTACAACAATATTAACTTGCTACTACAATGCTTTCTATTACCAAATAGTTTAAAAAAACCCCTATGCTTCTATTACATAAAATGTGAAAAAAACCCAAAAGACAGAAAACTGCAGTGCAGTGTAAATCATGATCAGACACTGATAATAAAGGAACATTCTCCGTGCCAGATAAAGCAAAAAAATATTATTTAACACACCAAATAATTCATCCTTAGCCAGAAAGACACTCAGTCAGACATTCAAACAGCGTCTTTGTACACATGGAGAAGCTGCCAAGTCCCCATATTTGAATGATCTCATAGACTCTGGAAAAAAAAAAAAAAAGAAAACCAAAACATTTTACAACACTAGCTGAATACACAGGGGCAGAAAAGGATCAACTTGAAAGCATTTTTAGGTTTGGGTCCTAGTACAGCTCTGCAAAGAAGCCTGGGGCAAAATTATGGCCACAAAGTCACAGAGAAAACCCAGACCCAAGCAAAAGCTCCTTTAAAGTTTCTGGCCTATAATGGTGCCATCAGTGAAGAATAACCACCTGTAAATACTGCTGCTGTTCTCTCCCCTACTCGCACCAAGCATAATTCATACTCGTTTCTCAACCAAGGAAAGACAAACTACTTGTAAAGGTCTGGAGTGACAGGACAAAGGGAATGGCTTCAGACTGACAGAGGGCAGGGTTAGGTGGGATATAAAGAAGAAATTCCTCCCTGTGAGGGTGAGCAGGCCCTGGCACAGGTTGCCCAGAGAAGCTGTGGCTCCCCCAACCCTGGGAGAGTCCAAGGACAGGTTGGATGGGGCTTGGAACAACCTGGGCTGGTGGGAGGTGTCCCTGCCTACGGCAGGGGTTAGAATAGGATGAGCTTTAAGGTCCCTTCAATTCCAACCATTCATGAAAAGGTTTGCAGGAAATGATAACCATGGTTGGAGAAGTACAATGGCAGAAAATTTCCCTCTGAATCATCAGAAAAAGGTGTTCAGTCTTCACCTACAGTGCCTTTCCCTTTTGTTGTGAGGCACTGCTGCCTTAGAAGGGGAAAGTGAGTGGGGGACAACATGGATACAAGCAAACAAGGGGACAGTGACCCACGTGCTGCTACTGAGGAGAAATACCCGTGTGAGACCCAGTTGGCTTGGCCTTAGCACTGAGCACAGAGAATTACTGAGCTCAGCTCGGTTCCCCCAGCTATGTGCAGTGGATCTGATCCTCCACTTGGGTAAATTTCCACAGCTCAGTTAGGCTGTGAAGATGACAATTTTACCAGCTGGAGACCAGCTACATTCAGGGTTTCCAAAACCACTTGGTGCCTTTCGTTGTGCACATGTGGAACCAGCTCTGAAGGAGCACACAAGGTGCATCTTGCCCTGCTCAGGTGGGCAAGCAGAAATCTCAGGATTAAACAGCAACTGATGGGTTTGGATTTCAGCTGTGCCAGTTGCTAGGTTAGCTTGGGCTCAACTTCCAAATGTGCCATGTACTCAAACTCCCAGCTGACAAGAGAGACTCAAACAGTCCATTGTAGCACTGGAAATCATGTCTCTCCAAGTGCTAAGCCAGGCACCAAATATGCATAACTAATCTTAAAAAGAAAACAAACAAACAAAAAGAACCCACACAGGCTTGGCCCACAAGTCACTTGCTTTGCCTCACATAGTGAACAAACAGGGAAGAATGGCAGGGAGCACTCTGAATTTCCTTGGAGCCTTACATCCTGCCTACCAGAAGTGAGGGAAGCAGCCTCAGGTGTGAGCAGGAGCCCCGTCTGAGCATCCCTCAAGCCCACCCAGCCTGCCTGTGCTGCTCCTGTGCTGACAGCCCCCCAGCATTCCACAGCACTCACCCACACCATGTCCTGGGTGTCTGGGTGGGAATACCCAGCCCTGCCGGGCCAGCCCACCCCCTGCACACCTGCAGAGACTCCACACTCAGCTCACAGCCCTGCAATCCCTCTCTCCAGCCCTCTCTGCATAAATCAAGCAGCAGGGAAGCTCAGAAACATGACGAATGCCTTGGCTGGAATATCTCCTGCTGTAAAGGCACAGGAGGAAGGGGGATACTAAACTAACCTTGCCTTGGATGGAAAAGCAGCTGGAATTTAATGTTCTTGGAAGCCAGCCCTGGCTGTTCAGACATGGATCTGCCAGGGAAGTCCCCAGTGGAGGCATTGCTCATTCTCCAAAACTAAAATGTCAAGAGAAAGCAGTGAAATCATTAAGCACTCTGTTCAACATGTCTTGAACAATCTCAGGCAGGGGAGGAGGGGAAAAAAAAGAGCCTCTTGACCACTAACAAAACAGAGACAAATTCTCAGTGTTGATATAAAACAGAGTGGGAATCATCCACAATCTAAAGTGGAGTTTTGCTTAATCGTGTCAATCTGAAATGATACAACATCAAGCCAGCCTTAAAAAGGTGACAAGAAGGAAAAGAAAAATAAGAAAAGCTAAATAAACAGAAGTGTGCTTGGCCTGGGCTTTCAGGGTCTTCACTATTACAGCCCACCCTGTGCAACTGCCCTGCACCAGCTACACCCCCACAAAGTGGCAGACTCGGTCACCAGGACCTCCAAGAGGGAGTGACACGGTGATCCAACAGAAGGCAGTAAGGAAAACCTTCCCTAGAGAAGAGCTAGCATATCCCAGAGAAGCTGTGGCTCACTGGCACAAACCCCTCTTGGGAGAAGTCACTGCATTTCCTAGGGATCAAATCCAAGAGAAAGGAAGTGACTTTGCCATCTGCTACACAAGTGCAGTTCTAGAGAAGGCCGTGTGTGGGTTTGAATCCCACACCAACTGGCCATTATGAAAACACACTTCTGGAGCTGGTACTTCCCAGCCCTTCCAGAGCGTGGGAAGATTCTCTTACAGATGTCCTGCTTCTCCAAACACTTTGCTACAGTGAGGTGCCTCCTGTGTCACTGACACCAAGGCAGAATCACTGTGGAAATATAAATTACTAAGTCATGCCCACAGAAGTAACTAAAAACCCCTTGGCCACTTGTGGAAGAACAGAAGGAAACTTGGTAAGTGGCAGGTTAAACTGTATATGACTTTTTTTTTTTTTTCTGTTTGATAGCTGAAAGAGCTCCACATCCTAACAAGATAAGGTCCTGTATTTCATGAGTTGGGTAAACTGGTTGCCTAGTGTTGGCTAAACTAGTTGCTTGCTGTTGCCTGATTCAAGAGGTACCAGAAACAGTTTCTCTTTTTCTGTGTGATCCAGAAAACATTTGGCAATCTCTTTTGGATGAAAGCTGCATCAATTAAAAAAAAATAAATTAAGAAAAAATCATTATTGTACTCAACTGAAGTGTCAAACTCTTAGGAATCAACTAAGAAAGTGCTCCACATTAGTTAAACTTCATTATTTTTATCTTTTTTTCCCCTAGTTAGTATCAGTGATGCTGGAAAACAGGTAACAGTGTTTTCCTGAATGGTCCTACTGCTGCATGAGCACAGGCTGATGAAGCCTTTAAGCCTCATGGCAACAGAAAAGGAGATTTTATCCTACTCCCTGAGTGCCTGGAGAGGTTCTGCCTCAGAGGCTGCTCCAGAGCAGATGGCAGGGACAGGTTTGAAAGCAGGCTGGAAGATGATAACCAAAAGAATCCCCAAAAGCAGCCCTGAGGGTATCCTGGCAGAGCTACTCAACTTCCTCGAGAGCTGGGGAAGCAAACAGGAGAAGCAGAAGCCTGAGGTACTCAAGAGGATTTCCCCAATTTGTTTATACACATGTATTAATGGACACATTCCAGCAGAAAAGAGAGATACTGCTTTAAAAAAAATTAAAAAAAAAAAAAAAAAAATCGGCAAAATGAGGAACAGCCTTTGTACACTGGGATGAGAACCCTCTTCCCAGACCAGCCTTCCAAGTAGAAACAAGCCACATTTATTCCAATATCAAGCAGCATGTATTGGGTATAAATGGACAGGATTAAAAAAAACACTTAAGTTTTATCTTCTGACAAACTGACTGGTATAGAAATTTTCATCTAAAGCAGCAGCAGATCACCAAGACAAATATATTCATAGGGACTTCTTGTCAAAAGTCACTTTAATACATACATTTTAATGGCAAAAAAAATCAGCTCACTACTGACACCAGCAGAACACTATTTCCATTTAAAATCAAGAGCATAGCAACTTCAGTTTTAATGGAAATTAAATTGTGCTGGCACTGTCAACTATCTGTAGAGCCACTTGGAGGCTTTGTTTCATTTTTAGCTTAAAAAAATAGTACAGCACCAGATCATACTGTCAGTGGTTTTACAGATCCAGTCCCACTTTCCGTGTGCTCATGGAACCCACACAGCTCTCCATTCACATGACTTCAATTTGGTGACCACAAGAAATGTGTTATGCCTTCAAATCTGCAGCCTGATCTTTTAGGGAAAATTAAAAGAACATTTTTCTGTAGTGTGTAATTAATTATACAAAATTCACTGTCCAAAACATCTGTTTATCCATTGATCTGATTAATCATCTAACACCAACAAAGGAACCAGAGCCCAGACTTGGAGAAACTGCACCAGTTAAACTTCTATTTTCAGAGTAGCTGAGAATCCCATGGTTTAAACTAAGATAAACAGAGGCTCACAGGCATTTGAAGCTTCAGATTCTTTGATGTTCAGACATCATAACTTGAAAATTCTCATCTTGCAAACTCAAATTTTGACACAAGGCATAACCAAAGGGAATTCTGGGCTACTCTGTGCAAGTGGCAGATTCCAGAGTACAACTGGAGTCAAATTAATATTTAGTACTGCTGACAAACTAGTACTAATATGTAACTTTAAAAAGTATCTCTAAGATTAATTTTCCTTTAATATTTAACAGCCTGAGACTGTTCACAAGAGACCACAGCTCAGAAGAGCCTTCCCAAATCACCAGGCTGTGTGTCTCTTTAGCAGACAACTAAAACTGGTAATTTCTTTCATGAGCTGATTAAACCCCACAACACACACACATTTTGGGGTTTGCTCCCCACAGTTCCTTTGAGGACCTGTAACAGAAACCTGCCCTCCTTGATGCCGTGAAACCTTTTATCTACAATCAGATTATGCACATTTGTTCCTGTGACAGTATTCTCATATTTTAGATGTTTCTTTTCCATTTCTTGTGCTCCAGGATATGGGTAAAGAGAGGCCTCAAGTTTCACAGCGTGGGAATAATACATTTTTGAAATACTAAAGTGAATTAGGTAGTAGATTTAAAACAGTAACATAACCTTAAAATATAAGGAGTTGTGTGCCTAAATAGCTCTTTAAAGAACCATGAGAAATTAAAATTCATTTAGATACCAACATTCAAAACAGCATTGACTTAATCCAATTTGCTATTTCCTTGCCAGCAGCATCTTTTTACTTTAATCTAACTGCCTATTACATTTTCATTGCATATCCTTGACACCGAAGGAACAAATGCTGGGCTGATACCATCAGAGCACTCAATGTCATTATCTAACTAAAAGTGACAGGCAGAACAATATATATTGAAGAACTTGTGCTTAACTCAAGGACTGGATGAGCTCAAGGTGAACTGATCTGATGCATCCCAAAAGCCTCCTTGGAATCTTCCCACGTGCACAGCAGGAGGAAAAACCAAACCCACTGTTTGCTTGTTTACATTCAGTGCTGAAATAGCAGCACTTCAAGGATCAAATGGCAACACAAAGCACTGAGCTAGAGAAAATAATAAATGTATAAGCTTTGCAGGGTTTGTTAGCTCCTTTTACTCTTGAAAAGAGCCAGAATACAGGGGTGAAGTAAGAACTTTGTGCACTTTCCTTTTTATGCTTTCACCTAATAAACCATTTTTTCCTTACCTTTTTTAATTTGCAGAACCTGTTTTACTCACATTTTCCCTGGCCATTTGTATGCAAACAGAATGGCAAGAGGACTAAAGGGTTACCCCTTCTGAGACTGGCAGAAGACTCAGCAGGAGCAGTGGGCTAACCCACAGCATCCAAATGCATCATTAATCTTAATAAACCACTTCTTGGGAGCATCACTGATGTGCTGTTGGAAACTCTTCAGCTCATTCAGCTTTGTCTAGAGACTGTTTTTTTTTTTCCTCTTTTTGACATTATAAGCTTTTTGAGTACAAGAGATCTTTCTGTCTGCATGAGGCCCTCCAAAATCCCTGGGGTTCCACATCCATAGACACCCACCTACAGCCCTGGCAGTACCAGGATTTAAGTGATTTATTTTGCCCTGCATTTTTCTTGGGCTGGCTGGGACACACAGCCAGGCCACTGATGGGTTGTACCCCCACACATCATGAGTGCCAAAATATATGATTTAAATCAGGGTAACAGATACAGTTTTGCCCAAACCACAAGAGCAGGTGTGCTCTGACAAGCTCTTCCTTGATTATTTTAGGCATTTATGACCCATTGGAAAGTGCACTGGGTATCATCTCAGCAGAGCTGGCTTGTTCTCCAGCCTGGGGCTATTACTGCTGGCTGATATTCCAAACTGGGCAGTAAGGCATCCCCACACTCTTGAGGAACAGCTTTCCCTGAAATCTTACAACCACCAAGGCACTGAATTTGACAGGTCTCATGTGGACAAATAAGACTGTAAGAACAGCAGCACAATTGATTTAAGCAGGATGTTGTTTAGCAAATATTGACCAGATGCCACAGTAACAAACATGATATGTCTACTGTATAATGGGTAGAAGGTACTCTCAGATAACCATATGGCCAATGTATTTCTCCTGAAAGAGTTTCCTTAATCCATTTAGGGTCTCTAAAGGCACCTCACAAATGACCTGATTGCAGTGTCCCAGTACTCAAGCCCATGGGAAAGATGCAGAGAGACCATTTACAAGGGGCTGGAGTGACAGAGCAAGGGGAATGGCTTCCCACTGACAGACCAGGTTTAGATTCAGTATTAGGAAAAAATTCTTCCCTGTGAGGGTGGTGAGGCCCTGGCATGGGATGCCCAGAGAAGCTGTGGCTGCCCCATCTCTGGAAGTGTCCAAGGCCAGGTTGGATGGGGCTTGGAGCAACCTGGGCTGGTGGAAGGTGTCCCTGCCCATGGCAGAGGGGGGAATGAGATGGGCTTTAAGGTCCTTTCCAACCCAAACCATCTTGTGATTCTGAGAAAACAGATGCAAAGCTGCATGCAATAACCCTGTGTGTCAACATCTCATGATGCATTTTGACTCCTAAAACTAAGTCATAATACACAGATGCCTCTGACAAGATTTAAAAGAAAGCTTGGGGTATATTTCACATTGTGTTGGTGTGTTCATATGACAGCAGTTCTGCTCTTTATCATCTCACATGCATAGCTTCAACCTCCTTTGGAAAAGAAGAAAGATTAGCAGAAACATTTTCACTATTAAGCCACCACCATGTTGAATGAAATTAAGAAAATTAAACTGTAAAGCTTTCAACATATGAAAGTCATCAGGAGTCAGAAGTTACTTACCTGTCTAAAAGTTCCTTCACCTGCACACTGTAGGTTTACTCACTCCTCCCTCTGAAGCCTCTGATGCAGGTGCCAGAGACAGGGAGTGAGAACAGCAGCACCACTGTGTAACATCAGAGATGTAATACTGAGGGGCAGTGACTCAGGTCTAGTACCTACTTATACACAGTACTTTGGGTATGTAAACAAAAAGTTCCTAAAATACTTGCCAACACCAAATATCCCCCAATCAAGAAATTACAATAAATCACAACCATCCCATTCAGACTGGCATTGAGTAAGTCTTAGATACATGTTTATACTCATTAAAGAGCATCCTGCTGTTTCAGCACCAGGAGCTCAGGATTTGCATTTGATTTTCCCAGCTCTGTCATACAATGCTACTGAGCTACTCACACCACCACCAATGTGTCTCCAAGCCACTGCTCTGGGGCTGCTCCTGTGGGAGGCAAAGGCTCCCTCTTCTCCTCAGCTGTTCCTGTGTTCCAGTCACTCTAAAACATCAAATCTGCAGTCAGGCAACGAGCAAGAGAGGCCACAGTTACCCTTGGTTTGCATCTTCAACAAGCAGTGAATTAGTTAAATGTTTAGCTGCATTATTTGACCTTAAAACCAGTTCAGCTCCTTATTCTTTTTCCATAAAGAAACATTTTCCTACCTGAAAAGAAAGGCAGATGAGTACTTTGCTGTGGCTGTGTTTGTGTACGAAGCCTCTCTTTGGCTTGGACTCATTTTGTGTTTTGCTACACATAACCCCCCCCCCCCAATTTTTAAACCTGAAAACAATATCCTTTCATGTTTCCCTTTGCAGATCTCCTTTGAGCAGGCCCTTTTCAATGCTTCAGAATCGAGAGTACATGATTTTATACACTGGGATTTTTCATTAGGTGCCTGACATGCTCGATTATGCAGTACACACCATATAAACCCCATTTTTTTTACAGAGCATAATCATTTAGTGAAGGCTGCTTTTGCACAGCAGCAACAGTCTCTTGTGCCAGCCCAGAAAGACAAGCTGAAGATTTTATTTTGAATCTGAGTTTTGTCCTTAAGTACCAAATTGAACTAAAAATGGGGAACTGAAAGAGAAAAATGCCAGTGAAAAGACAAATATCATCCATATAAGGATGAATGTTTCAGTGATAATGCTCAATTTAGTGAAAAACCAATAAAAATATTACTTAGAAGTTTGAATCATGGATTCAATCTTCTGTATTCTATTTATTTACTGTTATAAAAACTGTATCTCCCCTCTGTTCTGTCAAGGTCAAAACAGTATCATCTGCTTACATTTTTGTTACCTAACAGTCTCACTTACAAAAACTAAGATTTATATATAAATATATTTTTAAAAAGAAGGGGAAATATCCTCTCCTTTCAGCTTGGTTATTCCATACATGGTTTGGTTTCTGTTTCTCCCACAGATGTGTCTCTTTCCCCCCCTCCCACTGTGATTCCTTCCCATGCAAAAGGACAAAAATCAAACTGAAGTAACAGAATTAAGGCTATTTCAGTTGTTTCAAATCTGCCAGTTTGAAAAGGAACATTCCCAGTTGGTGGACTCAGCACATCCCTGTGGTGAAAGACAGCAGGAAGTATAACTACAATGGCAATCATTCCAGTTGGGAAGAAAGGAAGAGATCAGGTGCCTTTCCCCCACCTGTGTTCTCAGCTTTGTGGATTGGAGGCCCTCTCCTGTAGGCAGCATTCTGAGGGACAGGAATATATGGAAAAAGAAGTCTTTGACATGTTCCTTGATTTCAAAAAGAAAAAAAAATTAAAAAATACTCCAAAGAACTCTCACTCCAACCACACAAAAAGAGCTTTGAAAATGGACCAAAAAAAGAAAGGAAAATAGAAATCACCAGCTAATTAATTCCGTGTTTCTTTTCACCCTATTGAGCACAAAGCATTTCCTCAAACTCAGCAATCTGGAAATAAGAGAAAGGAGGGGGTTACAAAAATCTTCTTTATTCCTTCTCTCTTTGTAAATACATTTGAAACGAATTGTTCCATTCAGGAGGAAAGGAGAAGGAGCCCAAGGCTCCCACTCTGACAAGCATTTCCCCAGGGCTGTAGGATCCAGCTCAGTAAGGCTTCACAGAATTACAAAGGCACAGAGAGGCGAGAAGCAACACCAAACAAAGAGCTGAGGAAACACAAGGCTTTGCGTGCTATTCATTCATTCATTCCTCATTTTTAGTTTATCTTCCATGTAGTTGCTCCTTAAAAGCCAAGCTGCCTGATCACTGCCTTCAGCGAGTTTAAATTTATCACATCTTTAAATACAGAAACAACAGAAGAGAATCTGATAAACTACCACGGAGAGAAAAGCCACGTAATTTAACAGAACAATCTCTGAGAGCAGACATAAATCTCTTCAATGAACTGTATTTCCCTGCTAGTTTTTTGGATTTCTTTTGTACCAGCAGACAATGGCACCTTTACATGCTTCATTTCAGAGTCATTGAAAACTGCCACCAAAATCCCAGCTGATCTCAGCCCATTCCAAAAGACAAATCCCACCTTACAAAACCTGGTTGCAGTCTCAATGGAGATTTTCAAATGAGAAATTAAAACTTCAGACACAGGCCATCTTTGAAATCATTTATTTCAGTAGGAAAGATGTTTGAAACCTGTTCTTAAATTCATTTCAACTAGCTTATGCAAACACACAATTTTCACACGCACACAGAGAATAAAGTATTAAAAAATGTGAAGAAAAAGGCTCTAGAGGACAAACTGCACATCCCTCAGCGAGATCATAGTGCAATCCCTCCATCCCTAGAACAACCAGTAGGGAACATTAAAAATGGCTTGTGTTTACTGCATGACACCTTGACCCCCCTTCCAGGGATGGTTGGTCCTTACAGGATTGGTATTAAACATAGCTATGGTTTCTGGTGCTTTCCCCACTTCAGCACAGTGACACTCGAGTGGACACACTCCTGCATGCAGGGAGCCAGAAGTGCCAGTAAACACGGCATCCCAGAAGCCTTTATTTCAACATCCTTAATCCATTTGCACTGCTTTCAGCTGTGAACAGCTTTGGAATGGTAAGAAATTCCTTCAGGAATCCCAGGTGAAGGCCAGACCCTACCCAAACAAAGAGGAGCAGCACACTGATCCAACAGCCTGAGGAAAGGGGATACTGGTGGTGCTCGTGGGCCCTGCAGAGCAGCCCAGGTGAGAGTAGAACCACACCATGGGCTGCAGGAACCTGCACTTCATCACATCTCACACCCTTTTTGGCCCTTAGCAACCTGACTTTGAGAGGACTCACCAGCCCAGCTCTGCAAGAGGCACAGCTGAACTCAGCAGTTTTTATTTCCTCCTTTGGCCCGACCCTTCTACTGTCTTTGGAGATTCTTAGAAAGCACAAGGTTAGTTTTCAAATTATCCTTCCAACACCTGAATTTATAAGAAGCCTATCATAAAACTGCTGTGTTTTTGTAAGGATGTATTCCAGGAAAACAAATATTTAATTGCATAAGAACAACACGTTCTTTCTTTCCTTTCCCCTTCCAAGGCTTCTGAAACCTTGCAGTTGTTTCAGTGAGGGACAGTGCTCCAGACATAGTGCTGGCACTAAAAATACCATATACAAAACTGAGCTTTGGGGATATTAAGACTAAGATTTATCCAAGCCTCCTCTTTCCCCAAACAGTTTTTTTTCCTGTGGTATTTGTTTCACATTAGCACAAAGCTTGTAAGGAATAAATCTTCTCAGGAGAATGTTTTCAGTGTTTACATCAACATGGGAGAGAGAAAAGCAAGCTCCTTTCTAATAATGTGAGCTCTTCAGCTCATGTGGTCTAGACCATTACTCAGACTACTCTTTTCAATGTTCCCCCTTACTAAACCTACTCAGAGACACACCAAAACAAAAATAAATTATTTTTGGAGAGGTCTGAGCTACTTCTGACAAAACCTCAACAAGCCCAAGCTACCAAACAGCTCTGCATTTTTCCTAAAAAGAGGCTGTACAAACACAGAAAGAAATAATAGTGGAGAAACTCAAGCCAAGCTATTTTACACTGACCAAAACGACTCTCTGCTGCAGAAATGCAATGACTGTCAGCAATGTCACCCCTTGGTCCATCCAGGACACAGCCTGCAAGGATGCCACGTGGGACTCAGCACTCAAATAAAGGAATTGGTCTCCAAGGTAATAATAAGGCACTGACAGAAGTCCTCCTCAGACCCAAGCACTCACCCTCTTGATGCATCACAAATTAGAAGGATGGTTTTTAAAAACAAGAGGAACCCCTACAAACAAATTCCACATCCTCTCATAGAGATCCTTTTAATGACAACCTTCCATGGCCAAAACACCTCATGCACAAACTGCCTTTAGACAAACATGAAAGAAAAAAGGCAGTATGTAAAAATAATAACAAAGCTTTCACAACCTGTCTTTATAAGAATAGGCAATTCACTCATGTAATTTAGTACCACTCTGGGGGTCTTGATGCTGCAAGAGCAGCACACAGAGCTGGCCATGGAAAAGGTTGGAACTACTAATGCTGGTGAGTTAGAATATATTAAAAAAAAAAAAAAAGGACAAAGAAAGAAAAATGCAACTGACAGAGCCAGAAGAAACATTATCCCATGTTTAATCTTATCTTGATTTGGGTAAGATTTACTACAGTTATCCAAAACCACAAGATCAACTTGCCTTTTGTCAAAAAGGACCTCAAATTGTGACGTGCCTCACAGGGCAGCACAAATCCCAACTGCTTCTGCTGGGAGGGAAAGGATTTGCTGCTAACATGTGTTATGCCTGACACTGGGAGAGGAGGACTGTTGTTGGAAATGTGTAAATGCAAAGAGAAGAGGCTGATGTTGCAAGATTACATCAGCTGAATTCACTTCTACTGAAGAACAGATAACTAATAAAACCCTGCTGGGGTTTTTAATGCTTTCTTCTACTCTCAGTATGTTTTCAAATGTGCACACTTCTCTAAACACAATTTTAAAGCTGGGTGCTAAAGCTCAGTCATTAAGCACTTATGTGCATTCATTTAGTATTTGTAGTTTTAATGCCTAAAACTTGCACCTAAATACTTAATGAATCATAATAGTTTGAGTAATACTCCTCGGGCATGAAATGCCTGCAAAATGAAATACATGTCTGGGATGAGCCATGTTTATTCAAACTACCAGCATTTTTAAAAATAAATCTCCTAATTTGCTTTCTAAGAACACTGGGATGGAAGTCAGATTTGAAAAACACAGCCAAAAGTAGCACAGTTTAAATGAGAGAAAAGTCAGCAGTAAGAATTCAACCACCAGTGCAATGTTATGTATTCCTAATGCACTGCACCAGTCCCATAAACCAGACATTCCCTGTTGTTCAGTCTTTCCCAAAACTTTTAGTTTAGCTAAAAATAAACCGGTTAGTTGTCAGATGATTAACATTTACATGTGAAATTTTGCTAAAAGTGCTACACTGAAAAATTTTTGCCACCAAAAAAGGAGATGCAAAAGGGCATGCTTAGTTTCAAAAACAAAACATTAAAAAATAGTGACAAATACTAGCTCACGTGTTTCAGCAGTTATTAACAAGATAAGGAATTAGAGCATTGAAACACACTGAAAATAAAAATCAAAGAGGAACTGTCTGCAGGAGTCTGGATGACAGCCTTACCTGAATACCATGGGCTCGTTGCTGTCCTTGTTTCTCAGCAATGGTTTCAGTTATTTAACTCCTTTTTAATTTTTTTTTAAAAAGAGTATTACCACATTCTTTACAGTGTATATAACTTGTCCGTGTCTTTCCAAAGCTTAGCCTTCCCTCAGGGAACAAACCCACCACCTCTTTCTGACCACCATTTATCTCAGAACATAGAACATGTCAGTGTTTCTGTGTTGCCCTGTAGGACAACAATGGGAAAGTACTGAACTACTCATTGTAACAAGTGCCAAAAATGCTTTCTGTGTTGTTATTACTCACTCCAGTTATTACGGCTGCACGTTTTAAGAAACTCCTCCCACAGTATTCCATCTCTCCCATACCTGAGGGTAGAAAACAAGGAAGAGCAGGAGGCCTAAGGACAACAAAAACTGGTAACAGCAACAATTCATTAAAGGATGATTTATGAGCTGTTTCCCTCACCATCCTCCTATTATAAAAACCTAACTCAAAACAGCTGGAAAAACACAAAAAATCCAGTAAAAAACGGACACCTCCTGACCTGGCTCTGTCCTTAGCAAAGCTGTGTGCTGTCAGGCTGTGGCTCCCCGTTGCATGTTTCCTTTCACTAACAAAAGAACACATACAGTTACAATGCAATGAACTCAGAATAGCTTATTTAAAAATTCGAAATCCACAGGCTATTATTCACAAAACTCAAAAAAAGGGCACATATTATTAAAAAACAAAGTAAAAAACCAAAACAAAACCCACAAAAACCACACACACAAAAAAACCCCAAAAAACAAAACCAAAAAACCCAAAACAACCCCCCCCAAACCAAACCAAAAAACCCCAAACAAACAAACAAAAAAAACCCCACAAGTCATTGAGAAGAAACACACATTAAGTAATCTTTGAAACAGAAAACCCCCCAAACTAGAGTCGTGCAAAGTCTACTCAGTAACACTGCTGGCTATGAGGATGTTGTCTTTACTGGACACACAACCGGGGCCATGTGTGAACTGCAGAGGGATTCAGCACAAGCAACCCCCTCCCAAAGTCAAGACTTCAGGATCAGAACAGGCTATTCATTCCCCATTAAAAACAGAACAAAAAACAGCAACAAAAAAATTGCAGAGGGACTCAGATTCTCTTAGTGTTTGTGGTGTAATTCTGACAGAAGCATCTTTCTAATGTTTTCTTTCTACCAGGAGCCAATTCAGAACAATTCCTGGAAACATAAACCAGCCTATTACCCTTTACATCACCAAGTGGTTGGGGTTTGTGTGTTTTGGTTTCGGGCTTTTTTTCCTACTGTGACACTGGATTATCCTTCTTTTTTGCCCGCCAGAAATCAGAAATTAATCATTTCCATTATGAGATTAATTTGACTCGGGGAAAAAAAAAAAGACAGCCCAAAAGTGAATTTAGAGGCTTCTACTCAGATGCAATAAACAAACTATACATTTTCAAAATAACAACTACTAGTAGAAACCTTTATTAGATAGTCAGAGAACTCTGAAACAGACTGGTAGGTAGTTTGTGTCTTTTGAAAAAGGAGAATTCATGGTGGAATCTGCAAGCGTATTTACGGCCACTAAACCACAATGGCAATGGAACAGTTACTACTTTTTCACGGATTTCAAAGTTCTGATATCAGAGTCATGTTCTGGACAATGTTTCCTTGCTTTACAAAGATCATATTTCTGAAGATTAAAGACAGACTAATCATCCAGGAAACCAGGAGATGTCAAGGAAACCCCAATAAAGCAAGAATCAAAGTCTTAAGCATCAAACACACACATAAAGCACAGCTCCCTTTTTACAACCACAATGTTTTTCTCCATGAGTAATTTCTGTGACCAAAAATGATTCCTGCCAAGGATGGAATTTAGATGGTCCCACACCTTTTCTCTCCTTAGGTTATCCTACCTTCTAATAAATTAGTTATTTGCCTGAAGATCAAAAGAGCTTCTGCATGTAAGGTCTGCTTTAGGCCATGTTATCAACACCACACAACGTCAACTATTTCGACCAAGACAGATACTAAAATCAGTTATTGCCAAATGAGAACATGAAAGCTTTGAAATTGTGCCTCTATCTTCTTAAAATGTCGATCTTCAGTGATATTATGAAACACCACACACTAACAGTGGTCCCTAACTGGTCAGTGGCAGACACCCAGAGAAGTCAAGTCTTCCTGAGCTGTACCCAGGTGTTGGTGTTTTGTCACTCAGCTGTTTTATGTAGGAGAGTCACAAGTGTAGAAACAAATGGGAAGAAAACACTCAGTTCTGACCCAACAGTGCTTTCAGTTTTGTCTCTGACACCCCCGACCACCCAAAACAGGTGTTTTTAACCAGAAATTAGGTCCCAGGGTACCAAATCAGTACTTAGTGCGCCAGTGCCACTCTCGGGCATCCAGCTCCTGTAGCACCAGGGTTTGTAACCTACTGCTGATTTACACCTTCCACTTGTAGGTCTGAGAGAAAGAACAGTGCTCCAGGCTGAGTGTGCCTGGGACCAGCTCCCACCCACAACTCGTGCTATAGTCTTAACAACATCTCTAGGACATGTAGTACCTCTTTTACCCAGTTCATACACAGCTTTTGTATACAGCTCTTGAATACCAGTTTACCTGTTTTCTTAAGAATGCCTAAAAAGGTGAGTTATTTCCAAAATTAGTATAAAGTTAAAAGAAACTCAAACTAGCTACAATCTATTTAACTCAAGCACAGCACCGCCAGAAGTTTCACACACACTATTTGGTGTTTCATGTTGGTTTTCCTCTCACTCTTTAAGGCAGTGGTTTCCACAGGTCAGTTCAGAGAACATAACGAAGCATGGTCCATGGCAATTCCTGTTGCAACTCCATTTTTCCTCTGGGGGACTCTGCTCCCCAGCCACCAGTGGGTTTGTTCAGGGCTCCAGAGTTCAGAGATCGAGTGGACAGGCTCTATTCTGGCACAGATACAGCTGGCACGTTTGTCATCAGGACCTCGTTCTCAGTTATGAGATGGTTCAAATTGTTCTTTTTGTTCTGAATTAGCCTGTTATTCAAAGGTCATCAAGTTGGCAGGAACCTGAAAGCAAAACAGAAAGGATGGAAGAATTTACTTCAAGTAGCAGCAGCTACTTACATTCAAATGTTCCACAGACTAGACACCTGTTCAAATGCACATTGTTCTGTGTCCAAAAGAGGGGAGGAGGAATGCAACTATCATTCAGTAGTTAAAATATACCTAGAGCTGCAGAAAACCCAGGTACAACCAAAATATTAAACTGCTGAGGGGGTTATAATTTCATTATATGGCCATATTATCTTTGATGACATTTAAGATTTAAGTTGTCAGCAAAACAACCTTACCATGATAAATCTCAGCCCTGAACTACACAAGCCCCAGCAAGAGAATTCTTGGCACACAGAGCAGTGATGGATGTGGGCCCTCTAGTATTTTTAAGACTAATTAAAAACAATGAGGCATAAACACTTGCCTGGGCTTCTCCCATAGGAGATCTGCACTGCCTGCTGTAGCTATCACTCCCTTTCATGAAGATTAAAGCTAGTTTGCAATGCATTAGTTTATATGCCCATTTTTTCCCCATCAGGAATTTGCCTGACAGCAATATCTCTTGTTCACTCAGGTTGTTAAAGAGCCACCACATTCCTGATGACAGTCAATAAATAGCCAGTTTGGTCAGATTTGAAACAAGCATTTCTTGCTTTTCGTATGATCCTGATGGGTCCCTTCCAACTCAGCATATTCTATGATTCTGTGATTTGTCATTTACCCATGGAAGAAAGAATGCTCAACCAGGCTGAAGTTTCACCATTAAAATCAGAAATAGTATCTATTAAAATACTTCTCAGTATTATTCAGCTGTGTTTATATTCTACTGAAGACACATTTAAACATCCACTTCTTCTAGGGCAGTCACAACTGTTAACAGTATTAAACAGTATTGCTAAACCTTATTGAATAAAACTTGTCTTCAGGGGGCAGTTTTCAGGCTTGCCTGGAAGTCACCACTTGCTTGCAAACTCCTTGCCACCATTTGCCACTATCCTCACATTCTCCAGCCAGGAACACAATCTCCTCTGCTTTGCACTGTCTCAAATACCTTCACAGGAGCTTCTGCAACCTTCCTTATTCCTTAAGATCTCTCTCAGAAGCAGAACTGAACAAGAAAGCACAGAAGGATCTGGAAAGGTCCTTTTGTTTCCCCTTGAGATTCAATAGCATTTCTGTGCTGTGGGAGCTCCACAAACAAATGTGCAAAGGAAAAGGGAGAGTTCAGGGAGACAAAATAACATCAAAAGGATTTTGCTGATGAAAGAGGTCAGTAAGAATTTATACAGGCATAGCATTTAATAGAGGTTGGAGTAGTCTTACCTTCCTTTTTGATTCATGGAAAATGCTACTTTTGCTTCCAGAGACTGCAAAATGTGCCAAGAACTAAACTACTTTTTACACATTTTAGGAATTCACAACAAACAACAGGAAAGATTCACCTCTGTGACCTGAAAAAAATGGCTCTGCAGGAGAGTTATCTGGAATTGATATTGAATGCTACAGTTTACAGCTTTTATGTAACTGTACAAACAGCCTTTTTCAAACAGGCAATACAAAAACACTGCCACTTGGGCAGGTATTTTAGAGCATTCCTTCCATCTCCCCAGTTGCTTTAAATTAGCCTCAAGATAGCCCCAAATCTTTCTGCATTACCAGAGTTTGCAAAGGGACAAAGAGGAAGGCAGAGGTAAATCAAGGAGCAGGTGAAATGCATGCAGAGGCTGCTCAGGGTACACTGCTCTTCACACAAAGCCCTCTGTGACAGCTTGAAGGTCCAGCAGTTCTGAGCTCTAAAAAAGCTCCTTCCTGGCCATCACCTTCCTCTCACCTGTTGTCTGTTGCTTTGGCAGGCAGCACTCAGGTGTTTAAACCACAGCATTGCATTCATTCTGTTTCCAGCTTGGAATTTATATGAATTTCCTAAGTGAGAAAGAGAAAAATAAAACACCTGAGGAAGAAACACAAACAACGCCATTCACTTAAATCCTACCCATATTCAAATGCCTCTAAATTAAAGCATTATGAAAAGCTTTAATAACAGAAGGTTTGTATAACTTCACACTGTCTGGAATAGGGGCAGTTGCTTGACCTAATGAAGTTTCAGCTTGCCTGTGTTCCTTTCCAACATTACAGATTTCACCTAATGCCAATGACAATTAGGAAAGAACAAAACATTCATCAAAACTGTACAAAAACATTTTTGTTCACAGCCATTATTGCAATTTGTTTAAAATACCATAATTTTTTAATGAAGTACAAGATATCACTGAAATATCCTCTGGAAAGCTACACTTGGAGATATTTTAAAATTGTCCCTGAACATACTGATAGGTTTCAGAGCAGTATTGTCAGTGCCTGGAGTTACACAGTGCTGGCCTGGGCTCAGAAAGGCCAAGTGTCACAAAAACATTGCAGGTTGCTGTTGCAGAACGTAAGCTGACAAACATTCAGAATTTACACCTCATATCAATAGTCTTAGAAGAGATGTTTGGAAATAAAAGGCACTCAGACTTGAAGCACACAAAGCAATAAACAACTTTAAGCTCCTTCATCAGAACTTCTAATAATGCTCTTTCTGCACAGTTTGAAGTGCTGTGGAAAAGTAACATTTTCTTCAGTTTAAGCTGAAACCAGGTCTCTGTGTTGGAGTGATGGAAATCCACAGGCTTCTCCACAAAACAGCCAAGATCTCCCAGGACTTTTTCCTGGTAATAGCACTGCATTTGAACAGATAATTTGATTTTTGTTTTTCATTTGGAGAGAAGAACACTCCATGTTAGTTGAATCTTATTTTTTTAAATTGTTATTTCCATTTTCACACATGTGAAAATGCCTCAAAGTATTCTAATACAGTTTGAAAGAATGCAGAGGAATACTTCCAATAAAAATAACAGCTGGAGTTGTTAAGAGTTTGGAGGGCTCTCAGAGCTTGATGAAGACTCCAAGGATTCTCCACGGATTATTGTTCCCATAAAGGCAAAGGTGATGCGTCGGAAGGATGTCACTTTTCACTTGCTCCTGTAGTTGCTCACAGATGAGCTCGGTGAAGCAAATGCCCCTGTGGGACTCACTGCACCCTTACCCTTCTCAGAATCAGTCAGCAGGAAGAGATCTGGATGCTCAGGGTCATCTGCCATCATCACCATCCAGCCCACCACGGACACGCTCTTGCTCGGCGTGGATTTGAACTGCAACAGTCAGAGAGGTGAAACTCAATTAAACCCAGAGGCTTCAGCGACACACTTAAAGACTGAATGACTTCAACTGAAGCACACCACTTCAAACAACTAAGAAAATTAACAAAATTCATGTGAAATTGTGAAAACAGAACTTAGCTCAGTGGATGGTATTTAAAACAAATAAAAAGGAATATCGCAATCTGCAAAAACTTGTCAGACATCTAAACTGCACTGTGTGAATACAATTCCTCACCTCAGTACTGCACATTTGAATGTGCAATATAGTTCAAAAGAAAGGTATTAATAAATGCAAAGCTAATCCCTCCACTGTTACCAAACAGAAGAACTGAACTTGTCTGTGCAGTACCTATTCAAAGTCAACATGCACCAATTACTGTAACAGTCTGTAATTACACACAGCAGGAGTCCTGGGGACAAGACAGCACAACTGTGTAACTAAACACTCTGACCTGAGGAAGAAAAAGCATCAAATGAAGACATAGATTCAATACAGAAATATCCAGAACGTCTTGTGCTCTTTTATCAACAAGATGTTGAAAATCATAGTGGTTTCCTGTTTAAGGTGTCAGACACTGACAGATAACAGTGCCTGCCTCTGCTACACTCATCCCTCTCCTGACAGCTCCTTGGTCCCACTGCTTGTCATTCACCTGGTCAGTATTATTTTCCACTTCTTGGGCTTCTCACAGTTCCAGGCTCTTCTCACCCATTAAATCCAATTCATTTCCAAATCCCAAGCTTCATTCTCCATGGTCTCCTTGTTTATCTCTCATAGACTTTACCAATTCACTTCTCCTTATGTGCTCAGGCAATCCCACCCACCTCCCAACCCCCAATTCATGCAATTCTCTCATGTCTTTAGTTGCCAGATCTCCTCTTCCCACATTCATGGGTCTAGCAGAGACTTTCTCCATCAATCCCAGCAGTCCCAACCTCTGCAGGGCTTTACCTCACTTCTCTGCACAGAAGGTCAAACTCTGCTATAAGCTTGTCCTTATCAGGTGTGTTTTACTCCTGCCTTGTGCATTCCCATTCCAATCTCTTTATTAGCAGAGTAATTTTAATCTTTCTTAAATTATATTGTTAGAAATTATAAAATATCCTTGAGATGGTTTCAGCTTTAAGTAGTTAAAACTAACCCATAGTTCTAAAACACTTTTATTCTTCATTCTAATGCCACATGCACAACAAGAATCAAATTACTTTTGTTTCATTTTAGAAATGCTGCTTTAATATTAAAAAATCTATAACTCTGGTTCAACCAAAGGAAGTATTACTGTTAATAATTTTGAGGGTATCACGAGCAAAGTAAGAGCTCATAAGAATATTCTCTGCATGGGAATACAATTCCTTTATAAATACAGTTCCATTGCAACTCTAATGCCAGTTACTGTAATCTGTGCCACAGATTAAATGAAGGTCTGGAATGTCATCGAATCCTCACAGAATCCCAAAATGGTTTGGGTTGGGAGGGACCTTAAAGATCATCCCATTCCAACTCTCTGCCATGGGCAGGGGCACCTTCCACTACCCCAGGTTGCTCCAAGCCCCGTCCAGCCTGGCCTTGGACACTCCCAGGGATGGGGCAGCCACAGCTTCTCTGGGCAACCTGTGCCAGGGCCTGCCCACCCTCACAGGGAAAAATTCCTTCCCAATATCTAAACTAAACCTGCCCTCATTTTGAAGCCATTGTCCACATAAGTTTATCTGCCTGGGACTTGTGCAACCAGCTACATTTTAAACCCTCGTCTAAAATCCATCAGAACTTGAAACGAGCAAATGTCAGACTGGTATTTGAAACAAAAAGCATTTTAACCAAGTTCAAAATAGTTTAAGAGTCCAATCTGTCTATATATGTGTACTGAAGATAAGTAACTCCCTGCCTTTGGAGGATGGACAGATGTGGTACCGCCTCAGAAGAGGAAGAAGTAAATTATAAAGCTCTACCAGACAACATTTCATTACAGGGAGGGCTGGATAACATAACTGCTTTCCAAACAGAAACTACAATTTCTTTGAAAAGTCAGTAAGCAGTGTCAGTCTGTAACGAAAAACATTACAGCATTTTATCTGAAAGAGGGAATGAAGACAAGAGAAGGGAAGGGAATAAAAATAAGGATGCAACTCATGACTGCTTAAGAAATAAAGTACATATTCAGGACTCGCCATGGGCCCAATGATGACATCACCTCCAAAAAAGAGATGACACATCTTACACTTTAAAGGGACCTGCAAATTGCAAATTTCCCAGTATTTCTAAAGCACTAAAAGGTCCTATTCAGTGATTGGAATTTGAGTCATAGAACAGTTTTAAAAGGTTATAGATCAACAGTGTACCTCTTAAATGGCACTTCTTTCTAGAGTTTCATTAAAACAGCACATTTGGGCTTTCCCATCTTATTTATTTATCCCAACAAGTATCCAACACATGGCCTTGCCATGCAATCCAAACTGCTGGAGCGCCTTGCTTTTTAATTTCATTCAAAATAATTATTAATCATGATACTTCTCCAGAAAGTAAAAAGCTCCACACAAGCAGGGTGTTTCCTGCCAGGATCCATCCGTCATCACCTGAAACACGTGTCAGCTTTCCATCCCTGGGCACGGCGGGATTCCTATTCCATGTTTACACAGCCCCCAGGGCAGCTCATTCTCCACTGATGCACAGAACCTTGCTAACAGCAAGTCTGCTTTGTTAACATGAAGGGAATGAAAACCTCATTTTAATTTAATGTTCCTGGTTCCTGTTTGCTTTTTGTAATGTAGGCCACTCTTATTACACACACGGAAAACTGCACAGCTCTGGCACAAAGCTTCACATGACTGATTTCTGCTGCTGTTGTTATGAGCTCAAAGGCATTTATACATAAATCTCTGAATCAAAAACTCTGAATTAATCTGTGATCAGACTTTTCATTCCAACCTTTTGGCACCTACAAGTATCCTCTTCCACATCTCCTCTTGAGATTTTACAGCTTTCTAATATTCAAAGAATTTTCTCCGTGGCTGGACATCCTTCCTAAGAATGACAGCATTCCTCTGCAGGGTATTTCAGTCAAAGTGCCTGAGACACAACTACCACATTTTCTAGCCTGCTAATAAAATGGATCTAATTCTGATATGCAATGGAAGGCTTGGAACAAACAAGGGCTCATGCTCGAGCATGAAAACTCAAAAAGTCTCTGTTTCCTTTCCAAGTACCTACAAACATGGAAAAATCTCTCACCCGTGCTATGTCGTCACAGAAACTGGCAAGATCCTCCAGTCCAATCACTAGGAACAGTTATTTTACAGGTGTATTCACATTTTTTCAGGGTGAATGCTTATTTTAAGACTAAGTTCTCACCACTGTCCTTTTCTAAAGGTGCACAAGTGGTACACTTCTGCCACAGGGGTTTTTCTGTGGGTACCATTTCAGCACATGAGATAAAATCTTAAAGTACGCTACACACACTGCTCTCCCACTGTGCTGTGCCACATCTCTGTGCTCATTACAGCTCTCCATTACTGCAGTAATAACTGACAACTGTTCACTATTTAAAATCCAGGCTGATTACTCGTAGCAGCCTTAGGAGATGGAGCACAAGCAAGTCTGCCACATGCAGGTATTACAGCATCTCTTTCTTCCAACCAGACTCACTTCTAGAACACACACAATACTGGATGCACTCCCTGGCCTTTGACCACAGGCATGAGAAGAGTTGGCTTGCCCGTGTCTAAAAGGGAAGGGATTTCTTGCCCTTTTCTGCTGAATTACACAGGGATTTTAATGATGTAATTTTCCAAAGAGGTTGGCTATAATAAGCCTGGAAGAGCTCTGAGTGTTGGCACATTCCAAGTGCTCAGCTTGAGCTGCCTGGAGCAATTGCAGCAGCAGAATGGTCAAAGGCACGCCTGTAATCAAGACACGTTTACCAGGAGAGCTCCAGCCAGGAAACTTTATATAGCAGACTGACTCTTTTGTTGCCAGAGTTCCTCTCCATGTCACAGAGGCCTTGAGAAAGGAAGCAGAGAAGACAGATGTTCAAGTGGCTCCAGAAGATGCTTGGAATACTTTGCTGAGGCAAATCTCCAATGTATCAATCTTTGAAAAAGAAACCTGCTTCAAAGCAGACAGCATCAGACAGTAAAAAAAAACCCCAAAACCTAGATCTAGACTTGAATCTCCTTATTTTGCAGAGTGAAGCCCTTAGGAATATCACAGGATAGTTATTTGGAGGACAGACTCATTCTCCAACTATCTGTGGATGATTGTGCATCTGCAGTTCATTCTCTCCTGATTAATTCTGAAATGCAACCAAATGTGAACTGAAGGCCACACTTGACAATTCATCTCCACAGACCCCCGAACAAAAGCTGAGCCTTTGCACAATAACCCTGCAGTGAAACAGATTGCAATCTATGCCATGGATAGCCAGGCCCAAAGCACAACAAGGGGAGAGCAGCTGAAGAGCTCCTGACCACCTATTATTAGGTTGGTTAATAAACTGGAGCCACTCACCCTCAGGCTCCCACAGCAGGTACCAGCTTATTTTCCACCTTAATTTCAGCATAAATAACCTCTGAAGCAGAGATTCACTGTGAGCATTCACTGGGAACTATTTGTTGAAATAAAAAACAACCCAAATCATAGCTAATAGTTATTACAATATTTTTCACCTTGAATGCACCTGGGAAACCAAATCAGAGGCTGAGCCTTCACAACAGGCTTTGCATCCACAAACAGAACAAAGCATGTTCAGTGCCCTACAAAGCTCAAAGCAAGACATGAGCTGTGTACAGCCAAACCCCAGGCTGTGCTGGATAGTGCAGTCCAACTTCACAGAGCCAACTATTAAAAAAAAAAAAATTAATCTGCTCCAGCAGTCAGTGCTTTTACCTACCACTCCTCCTCCTCCTCTTCCAGGGAACTGCCTTACTCAAACTCCACTGAGTATGTGCAAGCCTCGAGGCTGGCAGGCTCCTGGTGGGCAATCCTGCCAGCACCCCAGACTCCTCTATCTGCAGGCTCCCCTGTTGGTCTGCTGGAACATCCCTGGACACAGAGACATGAGAACATGGGGATGCCAGACAAATGCTGGCTTCCCAGGCACCAGCCTCTGTTCAGCAGCAGCTCAGGTGCTGTAGGTATCACATCGGTGACTTGGGGAATATTAAAAGTCAATTCAAGAGGTTCAGAAAGTCATTTCTCAAGGAGCACTCTGAATGGATGTGACTGCATTTTAAGACAAAGTAAAGGTTTTTGCAGTAACAGAGACTCAGAAGGATCAGGTACCAGACCTTCCACCTTTTTCTAAAGAAAGGGCATGACCATTTAAATTATTAAATTTGTTATTATGAAGAAAACATATAAGCAAATGGACTACAATGAAAATTCAATATACTTAATTTCCAAACAATACAATTACCTGCTATGCAATTTTTCCAAGTTCTCTAAACCTGCATGTTATTTAAATTGCTTTAAAATGTTATCACAGAACAGTGAAAAAGCTCCTGAACAAATAGATATGAGTCTGGTAAAGCTTTCCATACTTTTGTGATGAACAGTGGACAAGAGAAACTTAAAAATGCACATTCTATTCTTAAAAGAAAACAAAATGCAATTTGGGCACAAAGCCTAAAGGAATCACAGCAGTAACAGGAACACAAAGTCTGACATGACCAAAAATTTATTTTCCATTTCTCAAAGTTCCCAGAAAAAAACAAGCAACCAACTGTGAGTGGCATATTGCCAGCACAAGTTCTCTCTTGGTTCTTTTTCTTTCATCCTTGGCATTTCTGCTCACAAGAGCTTAGAAGTCTGCTCTGTGCAGCCACCTTTCCTTGTGATGAGACTGAATCCTTCCATGAAGTTGTCACTGGAACCAGAGACAAACACATCCAACACAGCTTCTCCCAAAGCACCCAGGAGACAGGATGCCTGGCTAAGGGACCTTTAGCCTGGGCTAGTCTTGTCTGAACTGGCAAGACAAATTAAGAAGGACCAGTTTGGATTACAAAAGCAAAGCCAGTGGGGGTGGATGGCAAAGAAACTATGCAAATAATTCTACAAGTAATTAGCTAATATTATACTACTTTGAGTATTAGAATACTGTTTACTAATGAACTTTCGACAAAAGTGGAAAATAATAATATTTTTTTCTTCTTTTTAGATTAAGACAATGTTACACACAACCTTTCAACACAGTAACTTCAAATATCCAGGAGCCTACTAAGCAGAAACCTTAAGCTTCAAATCTCTACCCTGAGCATAAAAATGCTGGGATAAGAAAACGTTATTTTGTACCAAAAAGAAATAAAGTCCCTTTCACAAGGATTCCATAAGCACGTCTCAGTCTGCAAAATTCCATAAGCTTTATGCAAAGCAAATGTTTTTCAGTGACAGTTGTCATAAATTAACCTGAAACACTGGCCAAGGCAACTGCAAGTAAAGATTCTGAGCAGTGAATGAACTCAGAAAAATACTCAAGTAACTCAAATTTTACCCAGCTTCTTAACAGAACCATTATAATTAAACAGGAACTATGCACATCAGAACATCCCTGGGACAGGCACAGAAAATCCTCTTACTCCTTCCCCACATAAGCAAAGTCATTTTAGCTTCTTTCAAGTAAAAGTAATGCCAGCATCACTGAGCTCTCTGCTGAACAGATGAAGTGTTTTGTGCTCCACTGCAGTTAATAGATTACAGGATTACTCAGAAAAGAGAACAGTCCAATTCTACCACATGAAATGTGTTTAATGGGGTATGCTCTGACTTCCCAGGCTTTCCTCAACAGTGCCTCTTTGGATTCCAAGTTGCTGCAAGACCCAGATCACCAACAGACAGGATTCCTACGTTAGAAAAGGGACAGACACAACGACAGAGTTCCCTTCCTTACAGCCCAACAAGCTCAAAGAGACACGGGGCAGATACAAAGCAGATGTTCTCGGTGTAGAGGATAAATGTAAACGATATTTCCCTCGGGGGTATCCATATGAGGTGACTGCCTGACTGGGAGACAGGATAGTGCTGCCTGGAAATCAGCAAGCTACTCTCAGTGTTTACAACAGGAAAGCCCATTTCCATTCTGGCAGGTGATGCTGGAGCAGGCCTGGGTTACATACGTGTTTTCTCTCGGTGGCCTTCAGGGATTTGGCAGCGTAGTAGAAGAGTTGGGTTCCACACAGTGCTACCCAGTATTTCGTCCAAGATGCTACCTGGGGAGAAGAGAGAAAAAAAACGAAGAGCAAGGGGTAAGTGAAATGGTTCATAACTCTGAGCTGGAAAACAGGAGGCACCATCCTACAAGAACATGACAGCACTGCTTGTCCAGCCAAGCCATCCAAAGCTGCTGTTTGTTATTCGTGCAAGAGAAATGTAGAAAGCAGAAAGAACATGTGCCTTTCCTCACTAGTCTGAGAAAAATGTTCTGCAACTCACTCTGTACTTCCTGCAACCCCTATGGAACACCTCACTGAGCCAGTCTGTCCCTTTTCCGTTTTGGATGCTGCCATAAGGTATCCTCATGAATATGTATTTTGATTTATAATTCATAATCAAGCATTTGCAGTGCAAATGCTAATGGTTATTATTTACTGATAAATTGTTAGGATTTACTTACTGTTAAGGAAGACAAAACACAATTGTCTCTTTTCAAGTCATCAGGAATTGTAGAAAACGTTACGCAATGTTCCCTTCTCTCCTACTCCCCAGATTATGGCCAGAACCTTATAAACTGAATAAATGCACCAAACAGAAAAATGAAAACTCAGCAGTGACTCTAAACCTTAATCAGCAATGCAGAGGAGACCCTCAGACACTTGAATTAGTTGCCCAATGACCATTTTACTATATTTATAACTGGGCAAAGGAAAAAGGTGAGAAAGTTAATTAAAAAAAGAATATCTTACTGTAGGTTTTTTGCCTTCTTTCAACAAAGTCTTCCTCCTGAGAACACCTTGAATAGTAACTGCTCCCGGATACAAATGAACAGCCAAATCTTCAGATTCTAGGGAGCTGAAAGGAGCATGTGAAGATTTGTGTGAAAAAAGTATTTTTCCTAAAGTAGTTTTCCAACCGTTACCAAAATTTAATGCAAATACCTTAATTGTAATTTAGAAATGTCAACTTTTTATTTATTGGACTTCATTGTGGAAAAAGACTTTGGCTGTTGCAAGGGATTGCTGTTGTGGAATTTACACTCGCAAGCAAAAGTGATCAGAAAAATTAATTAGCCAAGCAGGTAATTCTTGATTAAAACAAAAAAATCAAAACTCAAAACACAACTGAAAGACAAGAACACTTAATTTTAAAAAGCAAACTTTTGAAGAGCATTTGTACAGCTGCTGTACATGTTAAACCTCTCCTTCAGCCTTTGCAGGAAAGATTGGAGTATTTTTTGGTTAGAAACACTGGAATCATTAGCACATCAAAACCAAAGCACAGCTCAAACATGCACAGTCTTTTAAATTTCTGAAAGCAGGAAGAGTGGGCAGGACAAGGAATAAAGAGTGGAAACCCAAACCACAGCTTTAAGGTGTTTTAGTGCAACCGGTGTTCTAACTGTCTGCCCTGTGTAGGATCTAAGAGCAATGGGCTGAAACAAATGCCAGGTGCAGCGCTGGGAGAAGAAAACTGAGCTTGCTTAAAATTACAAAGCTGACTGGCTGAAAAACCATTTTTAATCAGAGAAAATTTACACCAGGAACCATTCCAGTAAATGTCAACAAGAACATGTGGCTAAAATGGTGAACACAGCAGCTTTCCAGAAAAGCCAAAACATTGAACAGCACCCGAAAATCATTTTGAAGTAAGTCAAAATGTCAGGATCTGCTGTTTCCTCCATCGTAATGTTCTTGAATGTTCAAAGTAAAGTGCAGCAAACCTTTTCACTGCAGCACCTGCTGAGGATGATGGTATGGAGACAGTTTTGGACACTGACTGATATGAACATGAGTTTACTCAGTGAGACAGTGTTCGGTTCTTAACACAACAGAGGTTTCACAGTTAATGGCCATCTCCTTCCCAACCACAGTGCCGTACAGCTGGAGACAGAATAACCACTTACATTACTCTGTCAGCTTGCAAATATTACTATATACAATAAACTGGGGACAGTTTGAATGTGGTACTCATTTTAGGCATATCTCTGATTTCAGTGAAGAGGAGTAAAGAAATTCAATGCAGAACTGCCAGCAAAAAAAACCAAAACATGTGCAATGCCATCCACCAGCACCAGAAGCAACTTCACTGTCCCCACAAGAGCTCCCAGCACTGCTCCATAGTGGCAGGCAGTGAAGAAGCTGTCCTGACAAAACATCTTTAAGGTTTGATAGAAAGATCCCATGGTTCAGAATTTGGATTTGCAGACCAGGCTGAACAAAAGTCCTTACGGTGATACAGAGTAAGGCACAGAACAGTTTTAAGTCTGAAGAAAAAGGTCTCTACCTTTATTTTGACATATAAGTTAGAAAGGTAACACACCCACTTAATTATGAAACCAAACCAAATCACCAAGACCAGAGGGAAGGTTGGACACCTCTGTGCAGAGGGATTGTACCTGCTGGCCTTCATGTGGCCTCGATGGCCATTTCGTGACACTCTTGTCCCCGGCCCGAGAGAATGGTACAACCTGTTCCTGTTGGATTCCATTATAAATTGGATGTATTACATATACTTTTATTCATACAAACAGCATGACTGCTAAAACAGCACACAACTTTTCTTGTGTGCACATCACAAAGCCACTTCTGCCATGTAAGAAACAGGACAATTATATTCAGAAAAACACATGCAGAGATAGAGACCACGGGTTTGGATTTCATCAGATGTTCTCTTTGTCAGAGCTCAGAATACTGAAGAATTTTATTGGCACTGAAGAATAACACATTTTGAGAGCAAAGTCTGCATTTAGTTCTTAGATTAAGTAAACGTAAGGGAACCACACTAATAAAACCTGTCTTTAAGTCTGACTTGAGGCCTTAGACAAAACCTGGTTTCAGTTTCTGAGTATGCACACACCCCAGCTGTTGGGTTGAGGGGAATCAACAGCTCTGTCAGAATACACCCATCACTGTTTAAAATCCTGCTGTACTGAGTAACACTGAAATAAGATCAGCAATATTTCACTTCTCCAGTTCTTCTGAGCTTTACTCTTTAGCTGTAAGCTCCACATTTCAGGGTCCTTTACCTGATCCACACTGTTATCCCCAGCCAGGAGCTCTAGACGTGCCTTTTGAACACTGCTTTGCTTCCCTGACCCTTGTTTTTCTGGATCAGACCCCTTAGTGGACTGAATTCCATTGAAGTCAACAGAAGCATTGTGGAGACACTCAGTCCTCACCTCCTATTTTTTTTTAAATCCATTTTTCTAGTGGCTTCTATTATGCAAGACTGAAAACCAGTTCTAACTCTGCAGAAGCAGGCAGTTAAGCACAAGCCTTAAGTGAGAATTATACAGGCAAAATCTCCTTTGTAGTATAAATTTAACTGCCACCTGTGAGAGGGGCTTTTCATTAGAGGGCAACTGCTTATGCATGGCCAGGACAGGATTTCAGAATGGGAAACCTAAACAAGTGGCATTGCCATGTTTCACCCTGAACTCAGACCAGCAGACAGCAGGCAAAACAGGCTTAAACAGAGGGTACAGGAAAGGCCAGCAGCTTAAACAAAAAGAATGAGGGTCATTTTAGTTTTTTAAACCAGCTCAAACTCTTGCTGTGGCTGCCAAGAAGAATTATCAATAAGGTATTAATGAATTGTCATCTACTAATCTGTCCCAGAATTTGCCATCATTTATTTCTCAACATACCTTTGAATTTATGATTTTTTAAAATACATTCCAGATATAAGCAAATAAATCAATAATTAAAGCTTTAATATGAGCTGTATATTTGTGTATATACATATTTTGCATGCAAGTTAAACATGTTTTCCTCTTACCTTTAAGCTGTTTTTTTTGCATAACAAAGAGGCTATCACTCTTGGATTCCTGCTATTTCAGAGAAATCTATTCAGAGACACTCAGGATGACAACCAGCGAGACTGAAGTGTCACTTAATATACTGCCCTCAACAGAATGTCACTGTCAGGGCTTGGAATTGAAGCTCTTCCAGTAATTTTGATTAACCTGAAGGGACACCCCAACACTGAAAGCTTTTACTCAAGTTTCAGATTACATTTCTGTTGCACTTAAAACCAATCAGTGACTCTAATTCCCATCCCTTCTGCATTCCACAGTTAAGAACAGGGCCAGGAATTTGTTACAATTCCCTCTGTTACCTGAGGAACTTGTGTATGGAAGAACTGATTTCTGCCTCCTAAGCATATGATGCAGACTTAAACCTTCCTACCCTAAGATCCTGTTTCTAAATCACTGGGAAATGCTGAATTTGCACTTGCACTGCATAGAAAATAGTCATTAGTAACACCGGATATATCCCGATTTTGCCAGAGCTGTTAATCCCACACAACTAATGCCTCTCCCTCACTTAAGGGAGAGAATGGAAACCCAAACTAGAGAGTCACCCTCTTTAGTTATCTTAAATTTTTACACTTGTATGTCAGTGTATTAAATTCCAAAATGTGCTTCAGCATCTTACAAACCAAGGAACAGACTGAAGGTTGCTAGGAATTTCACACATGGCCTTGGGAAACCCTCTCCCTAGAACAAGGCAAGAGAACTCCCCCTGAACCACATGGAATTTCAAACAGGGTTCTCAAAGAGCTCTCTCAGGAAAGTGGAATTTGGAAGAAGAATCTTCTGACTTAACTGTTTGACATGGAGCAAACCTTTTACCTGGGAGAGTCTGGACCTTCCAGTTCTCATTAAGACAGGAATGAAATCCTCTGTCTCAGAAGTCCACATGACAATTCTCAAGGGTGGTCCCGTAAGTTTAAACCTAACTGAAACTTTTAAGTTTCTTATGCTAACAGCACTCAGCTCACCATTTTGTCTAAGGCTTTTCCATATAACTTTTTATCTCTGAGAAATAACTTGAATAATTCCAAAAGGCAGCAGGGAAAAAAAATAAAGAAAACCTTTTGAATGTTGCATTTGCTCTGTGATGCAGCCCCCAAGTCTGAGACTTTCTTTCTGACCCCATTTTCTTTCTATGCTTGTGTGGAATGTTCCCAATTATGACCTAGTGGAATCACAAGGGCCTTTCCTCATGTATGTGTCCATATTTATGGCATGAGACATCCAAGAGTTCACTCTGAGATATTTGCAAAGACTTCTCCCAAAATTAACACAGAACTTACACTGCTTTGGTGATTCCAAGCAGAATGTGAGGTTTGTGGGAACAGTTAGTGACTATAAAGGTCTCTGACAAAAATTCCTACTAACAGTGTCAAAGCATGGTTAGGAAAAGGCATCCATGGCAACTCTGAACCGATGGATTACCTGAAACTGTGTTACAGAATCAAATTACACAATTTATTGTGCACCTTCCTCAGCTGTGGAAAAGTGAATATTCCACCTTCCTCTATATAAAGCTACAGCTGTTGGTGAAATACAACATGGGAAAGGACTTACATGGTCCATGTCACCCTCAGCCTTTGAAGGTGTTGGATAAGGAACAACATGTTAATTCTCGACCACAAAGTCCCACATTAGCAAAGGGCACTTCTGTGGTTTCCTGTGTAACACAGGGGCAAGTAACAAAGAAGTGAAAAGCAGACAAAGGAGGTGCCAATGGCAATGCAGGAGAGCAAAGGGACCACGAATGGATGAAATGTCTCGGGGAAAGTGAAAATGAAAACCAGATAGGTCACATGAACAGCATACACAGGATATCCACATATATAAAAACGCTTTGGGGTCTAATGGTTCTCTGGCTGAGCTACATAAAGAATGTAAGCAATGAGTAAACATCCAATTAGATAAAAGCCCTATCAACTATGGTTGATAAAGGTAATTCTCTGTAGCTTTAACAGATCCAGTGACCTTACTACAGTTTTTCACTGTTCTTACATACAGAAGACCTCTAGATCACTAAAATAAAGCATCATTTTCAGGACTGAGTGAGGTTGTAGGCAGCAATGTGAATAAACACAGGTTTTTCTTACCTTTCAAATGCTGGCCAGGAAGTCTCTTCACTGAGTTCAGAACCATCACTGCTACCTAGGAAAAGAAAAGAATGAGTGACACTTTATTTAATCATCTCCAATTGATCTGTTTCCATGACACCTCCTTCTCAACACAGTATTTAAAATTACATGTGCAAAAATACTTCAGCAAAATAGCACAAGGAAAATATTTCGTAATTTGCTTCAGGAATTTTGCACAAACCAAGGTAGGGATTTGAAGGGTCAGGGTGTAGGTGCACATTGAGAACCTGAAGAAAAGGAGCACTAATACGTGGGGACGGCATTTACAAAATTTAAAGAACGCCATAAGTGAAGATTTGTCTGATTAACACAACCAGCATTTAAAAGGAAAGGTCACTCATTGAAACAATTCCTTATGAACTCATAGATGGTCATAAAACTGAGGTGCAAATTCATTGCTGAGTCTCCAATACCTGATCTGAGAAGCCTTAAGAAGTTTTTTAAAGCTGTATCCCACTTACTCTTATCAGATTACAACAGTATTATTTCCTTCTGAGATTTGTAAACCGACCCAATGTTACCAAAAGTATTTTATTTTAAACACTGGCAGTGGAGGAAAAATCACAAAATCCAAATTTCTGATGCATCCATCTTGGCAGGCCCACAACTAACATAGTAACTTTACAATTACAGTGTATCCCATTACTCTGAAAAGGAGTGTTTAAGTATGGATACAAGGTGGGTGTTACCTGTAATGATGTTAAAATAGTAACTATGTATCAGTATGGAAATACTGCTAACAGAACTCAGTAGCTTCAGTTACTAACTGTACTATAGACAGTGTTCAAGGGAAGAATTTACAGTTATTTTCAGACAAACCAGAAAACAAACCAATAAAAAAGACTAAATCAATGCACCTTACTTAAGGGTTCTCTTGGAGAAACAGCAGCTGAAAATGGGAACAAATTCCCTGTAATGTTACACAGAAAATCAGCAGGGAAAAGTGGTGCCCTGAAGAATAACGTGTACAAAGTGAGTCTGGATATTCCCTGAGTAAACACTGAGTAAACATGAAGGCAATAAAGAGTCACACACAGCAGGAGCAACTCCAGCCAAGAGCCATGAAAATCTCAGCATGGACTGAAGTTTTCTCTGTGCAAAATCCAAGAGAAAAGACATGCCTTTATCTGCCAGCCAATTCAGCTGAGATGCCCCTTCTGCAAACGTTAGCTCAACATCAACACGATCTCCAAGGGGCACTCAGTAACTTGGGCTCAGCATCTCATGAGTGTTTCCCAAAGGAAAGTCCTAACCTGGTTCACACCAACATTACAGAGATTTCTATAGTGGAAGAAGTTGAGAGACACAGAAGTGATGTGGAGCTACTGGCTCCTAAGCTGGGCACGAAGGGCTGCAAGAAGGGAAGTAAAACATTCAATAAGCAACCTATTCAGGTGGAGCCTGATGTTACAGCAAAAGCCTTTGCAGAGTTCCAGAACAATGCTCAACAATTCCTGGGAGGAAAATCTGTCACCTCATATTTTCAGCAAACTCTACTACCAGGTCACAGTGAGACTCTCAGTGATTTGTTGCACCCTAACAGAACCCCAGCTGCATTCTCTGTAAGGCAAAACACAAAGTCTCTTCAAATAAATAACACAGTTTGGAGATGAAGAGACAGAATCAGAGGTAAGAATTCAGAGACAACTTCAAGGAGATATTTGGGGTAAGACCTCCCAGCTGACTGCCTTTGAAGAGGACTGTTTACAGTAGCGTACAGTAAGATTTTAAGTGCTGACATCCTTCCAGCAGGTGGAATGACAATGAGGAAAGGAGGTTTCAACCCACATATGAAAGAAGTTTTCCTTGCAGGTAACAGACCCCCTTTGTGGCTACTTGGAACCATCCGTTCTACAGAACAGAGCAGCAACTCCTGCCCAGTCATTCAGCCAACACTGAAGGTATTAGGGACACTCAGAATCTTAGTTATTTCTTTATCACTTCTTAGATTTAGCTTTATATCAACAAGACTGAGATCATGTGACACAAACCCACACAATTAAAACCTCCTAGTAAGACTTTATTAAGAAGTAATTCTTTAAAGTAGGCTGCTCCATGAAAATTCTACCAGAAATGACATTTTGATGGTAACTATTGGTTTTGCTAATAAAGTTGCACTTCAATTGCTGCACTAAGTACACTGCAGAAAGATTTAAAAGCAAGTGCTGTTTTCTAAAAATGCAAAGCAATCTAGAGGGAGAGCTGAAATGTCATCTGTCAGACAGTGACAAACCTTGCTATGGTATCAGCACAGTTAGAAAACTTAATCTGGGGGCTTTGTAAACTAAAAGTTTCACTTAAGTCTATGCAGAAATTGTCAAGTACACTTTAAAAAGCAATGTCAATTTGTAAAAAAACTTGGGCCAAACATCACAGCTAGTGATTTAACATTTATATCCATGCCTACACAGGTTACAAAAAATGATAACAAAAACATGGAAAAGGTTGAATTTTAGCATTTGACTATCCCTCTAACACCCATAATAGAATGTCTCCATATTCTAAAAAACTGAGAGGTATTTTGCACAACAAAAGTTCTGATGCTACAAACGCCCTTTCTTGAAAAGCAAAAGAATATATATTACACCCCTCCTTCCAAAACAAAACAGAGGAAAAAGGGACTTTTTAACTTTAAAAAGAGTCAGATGGCTAGCCAAGTTCTGTTTAAACATTAAGTGCACTATTTGACTGTCACCTCAACTGGAAATATTTAATTCATTCAATACTCTAAAAATATATCACCTTCTTAAATTCTTCTCAAGTATGTACTCAACATTTAAGTTTTTCCAACAACCCCGAGCAAGTCTGCAGGTTAAACTTCCTAACAAATCCTAGGTAGTGTAAGCCCTTTCTATTCATGTTCTACACAAGCTACCATCTTCCTGGTTTTCTTCACTGCTCATACAATTAAGTAACTCTTGTGCAGGATTAAAAAAAAGGAGAAATATCTGAGTTGGGTTTATCTTTACTCCTTAACATGAAGACTTTGTACTAGTTTAGCAAAACTGGCAAAACATTTTGGGTTTTTTTCCTTTTTGCTACCTATGCTGGTGGTTACCTGTGAAGGCTTAGGACTGTTTGTGGAGCTCCAGCACTGCAGCTGAGCTGAGGAGCTGCTGTCCCCGCGTAGGTGTGCACATGCAGGGTCTGTGCTCCAGCCCCACAAACAGCATGAGTGGCCACTTCAGGGACAGGGAATGCCCACCCTATTCCATACCCACTCCCCGGTCACGGCATCCTCTCTGCCCCAGGGCTGGGGATCCTGAACACTTCACACAGGCTTCCTTTATCCAGAAGTCAGTCCCCAAAGTTAAACAGGTGTTAACATAAACAAACCAACCCCAAAGAGTTTAAAAAGTATTCAGACTAAAAATTCTTTCCCCTTCCCAAATCTGCCATCGACACACTCTTGGCTGCAGCTACCCGGTGTTTCCAGGGCTGGCGACTACCCTGAGAGAGCCTGAAATTCTAACATGAAAACACAAAAAATTGGTCAAGGGCCCTCAACATCAATGGCTGTAACACAACACAGCCCAGAGAACACCAAGGAGATGGGCTCCATGCCTTACAGTTCTGTTCTGCTTTGCTGGGTTCACAACCACACTGAAAATCCTCATACATAGTCCCTTATCATTTAACTATTGCAAAGTTCAAGCAGCTCAGCTCTGGCCCCCTCCTGAACCCAGGAAGGATGGTGGGGAGACTCAAGCACTGTAACACCAGAGAACTGACAGAAACTTTTAACACCACCACTAATAACGAGCTTCACTGTGAAAAAAATAACAAAAGCAAATAACAAAACGGGTAAGGATGGGGCAGAGACAGGAGTTGTACAACTGCACTAAGTGCAATACCCCCAGAGCACAAGCCTTGGACCAAACAGTACTCATAAGGATTGGTGAAGAACTGGGGTGCTAGAATGTATCCCCCTCCTTATCTTCAGGCACTTACATGAGCATTTTTAACCCTAATATTATCATCTTTTATTTACCTTTTCACTAGTGAAATAATTCACGATAGCAAACCAGGGTATCCACATTTAGGACAAGAGACAGTCTTCTATATACTCATTTAAAGGAAATATATATGAAATTGCAACATATTCTGCCTGAAACCCTACCCAAACTTTAATCTGATGACTCAGAGTCCTAAACACCTGAAGACCAGCCTCCAGGGTGAGGAATCAAACAAACATTGGCTGTGCAGAGGTCTTCCCTTCTGTACAGGCTGCCAAAAGCCCTGAAAGTCAAAGCTCACACTGTATACCTACACCTATACTTCATTTATTTAAAGAGAAATATAATCCCTTGCAGAAGTCAGTAACTCTGAGGTAGTGACTTAATAGAGGAATTCATTAAAATGCTGATATTCTTGTATGCATTTCATGCCAGTTTAGGTTTGGAAATGTAATGTTCTCACAAAGGCACTTTCTTACATTAATTCACCCTAATTTAAAATATCTTCCCTTGACTCTGCAGCGTTAACTCCCCTGATTGCATTAGTACAAAGGCTAAAGTTTTTCACAAACAGAGGCAAAAGTTCAAGATCCTCAGTTTTTCCAGAGCTTCCATGCCTACCATTATAGATTAGGAAAAATAAGTGGAAAAAGATATAAATAGTTTGAGAAATAAAACACCCCAAAGTTAGAATAGAATTTGTCTCCAATACTGCTACAAACACAATCCTTAACTGTTTCCCTCGAATTTTTAAGCACCTCAAGTTACATTCTCAATTTCAGCAGAGTACTTCTGAGTTCATACTTTGAGACCTCTTTTATTAGGGAGCATACATGAGACAGCACTCTTAAAGGAATAACCTCCTTAGCAAAATGACTTTCCATCCCATAAGTCTGGTGCTGTGAGAGGAGAAAAGTCACACAGAAGCAATGTATGTAAGAAGGGGGGCCTATTTCACACTGTACTTCTACTGAATTATCTGAACAACCAGCCACTGTAAACAAACTCAGCTTGATAAGGAAATTCAGTAATATAGCAGAGCTAAATTGTACACAACTGTGGAAATCCAAAGGTTCTGAGAACATGAAACAACCTGAATACTGCTGCAAAGACACTTAGGAGAACACTTAAGCAATACAGAAATACTTGAAAAGTATAAGAAAATTGTGAAGTAATAGAAACCCATATATTCTTAGGAAAAACCTCATGAAATAAAGGAAGTTCATATGATTCCTGAGTGGAACCACAATCTAGTAAAATCATCTTAATTTATCCTACTTGCAGCTAAGGAGGTGACAGCAGGCAAATACAGGCAGGAGAACAGGTGGTGAGGGTGTGCAGGTGGCTCCCTGAACCCAGCCAAGAGCAATGCTGAGACCTCAGGAGGGCAGGGGTGTAGGTGGTGACCTCATCCAAGCACAGTGACCTCATCCAAGCACAGTCCCCACACAACAAAAGCACCTTGTAGCTTTAGGACTTCCTGATGGCAAGGAGTGGGGGTTGGTTCTCCAGGAACTCTCAGTGCAAAGTAAAAGCATCTGTCCCAATCTGCTGAAAGCAGATAGTCTGGATGGTCTGCACAAAACAGGCATTTTCAGCACTTTGCACCTGTCTGTGTTTTCATGTGTTGTCTCTCAGAAGTCTCTTTGCATCCAACAGAAATAAAGTGGGGTTTTAAGGACTCATGTAACCCTCTTTTAAGCCACCCACCTAAGAATAAGCTGAATCATAACCTTGGAGACCTTAATTCTCTATGTGATTATAAAGAGCTCCAATTATCACCAGCTCAAGTGCAATTACATTACGAACATCTAAAACTTAAAAGATACCGTCTCCTCTTGTTACATTCCTGAATTCAAGAGAACGTTTCCCATCTGATACCACATAAAGGACTGGACAAGTGTTTCTTCCTTCTAATTAGGATAGCCCTAGCACTGCTGGAAAAAGACTTCTCCCTTCTGCTCAGCTAACAAGCACCTATGTTATAAAGCAAGATGTGCATCTCCCTCACTCCAGCAGAATACACAACCATCAGCCCCATGGCTCTAGGAGCAAGAAACGTTTTGACCTAAGCACAAGAAATTAATACAAAAGGAGCTTTAATAGTTTTTGAGTTCTCAGGGTTTTTTACAGAATGAGTTAAAGTAACACAATCAGCTTCCAATTCCTGAAGTTAAGAAAATAATCTGACAAAGGTCTCTGATCGTGGCTGTCACGTCACAGATGGACCTGTTCTCAGCAAATCCTGTACTTGCCTCACCTTCTGCACTGCTGCTGCTTTAGGAACCATTCATTGCAATGAAAAACACCCACTTAGCATATCCTTCATATCTGAAAGATTAAATGATGTACAAATTTTGTTATTTTCTGCAGCATTCCCTGAGTGGACTGTCAGTCTTTCCCAGCACAACACAAAGCAGTCCATTATCCCCTGCATGTATGTTTTTAGTTTAGACACACACACTGCTGGGATCTTGTGGACACTGTTGTTACATTGCTGCTCTTTTGAGATTCAACACAGAGGCAGATCATACCAGATCCTCCAATATGAAAGGTTCAAACACCTCTGAGCACTCAAAACACAAGAGTGAGTTAAAGCATTACAGTCGTCTTTAAAGGCACAGTCAAGGTGTTGGCAGAGCAGAAACTCTGTCCTTGTTTTGAAGAGGGATCATTTATCCAAAAAGTTAAGTCCTATATAGGCTTATATGTAAAAAAGGTAGTCCTGTTTCTAGAGCAAGAGGTTTAAATCCACATTTATGGGCAAGGTGAGGAATAACACTCTTTTCAGTACACACATTCAGAAGACATTTTCCTGACCATCTTTTGAAGTTGTGCTGTAGAACACCATAAACCTCCTCTCTGCTGCAGTGACTGTACTATTTCCAAGTCCTGAGTAAACAGACTACTTCAAACATGATGGAGGAGCTCAGCAGCTTCAATCAACTTCCTTAAATCCTGCTGAGGCAGCGGCACAGAATGCCAGGCAACTTCCATTTCCAAGACTTCTGCAGTAACAGATCCTGCAAACCTCCAGAACTTACTTTCTTCCCCCATATGGATTTCTAGCACCTATACCAATCTCTGTGTCATTGAAATGTTCATAATCAAGAAGCAGCAAAAAACTATAACAGTGCTAAGAGTGCCAAAATAGTGCCAAACATGAAGTGTCCAGGTATGGGGAGGCTAGAGGGGGAAGGGAATGGGAGAGGGGAAGTTTGAACCACAAATGCTGATCCTGCACAAAATGCATGTGGTTGCTGTTTTACAAGTCATTTATCCAAGTCTTGTAAAGTGGCAGTTTTGTTCCAATTGCATCAAATCAATAAGGTCATGCCCCAGCTGGAGAACAGAATTGAGAAGTTTGGAGAGGAGACAAAGCAGGAAAACCCTGTAGTCTCCAAAATACCTGGATGGTGACCGAGTCTCACCTGTATCTTGTGAAAAACTACCTGTCAGCTCTGGCAAACCCTGAGACTCTAATGGAGGGAAAGAAAGCATTTCCCCTGGAAAAAAAAGATCAACTGCAGGGAGTTTCTTAGATACTTAGAGAGAAAACATCAGTAAAATGCAGTCCTGAGAAAAAGGCAATGACACATCTCAGCAAAGGTGACAACGAAGGTCTAATACATAGATATACCTATTACTTTTTTTTTTTAAATTATTGCCTCTAGATATTCGACTTTTAACACATGAAATATTTAACATTTTCTCAGAATATGGCCTTCTGCTCCAGAAAATAAATGCACAGCTCCTGAAGACAGCATAATCTGAAAATCCAGGACCACCTTCTCTCCATGAAGGCTAAAAAGCAAAACTGTTCTTTAAAATTAAGTTCTCCAGTGAAATGCACAACACAAAAATTTTTTATTACCATATATGAGTAAAAACTGAATACCACCAAATTCTATCAAGCTAATAAATCTGAGAAAAAGGACTGTTGTAGAGCCTCCATTTCCCAGCCCTGGCTGCAAAGAGGTGGATCTGAGAGGCACTTGTCCTGATCTCCCTTCACTTTAAGAATCTGTACATAACAGGAAAAAAGAGCAACTCTTGTCACATAAGCAATTCAGGAAGCAGAGGTTTCTCAAAAAGAATACCACCCTAAATATATCACCATACATAACTTCCCAAAATTTAGTAGATTGTCACATAGGTGTATGAAAGTTAGATTTCTGTCTACTCCTGACCAAGTGAGAAGCATTTGGAAATCACACTGTTGAAACCACCAGCAATTCCCAGTTCTCACTGCCAAGTCAACACGGCATTTGGAATAGAAATCCTACCATAAGACATTTTAAATGTGGATTGATTTAGAGGGGAAAAAAGAGAACAGAAAGATCATGCCCTGCACTTCCTTCCACCTCCATCAAGGAAGAGGAGGATCAGAAGTTGTATCCTCAAGGGGATAAAAAAAGGTGCTTTTTAGTAATTCCTGATTTCATATTGTACAAATGATGCCACCCCTCCTCCCCTCCATGTCTCGGACTCGTTCTACAACAGCCCCAGTATTTTAGAACAGTTCAGCTGCAGGTACAACCCCCAGGCAACCATGCTGAAACCGCTGAGAGGACACCTCCTGCGGCTCCTACCTATGGAAATGCCACTGGAGAGGGTGGAGCTCTCGGCCTGCCCCCGGGACGGCACGTGGGGCTCCATGACGCTGTCGTCCAGCAGGTGCCGCGGGCCCGCGTTGGGGAACGTCGCGCTCTTGAACTCGGCTGTGTTCATCTTGTGGATGAAGCTGCAAGTGTTCACAAGGACACAACTGTCACAGCCCTGCCTGGGACAGCTTTCAGGAGCTGTTGGAACATCCTGGAGGGCCAAAGGAAATCATGGCCAAGGCACAGGCGGCTGTGCACAAACTGGGTTAGCTACAGGAACTGCTGGTTTTGAAAGGGCATCATTCTCACCCAACAAACTCAGGAGGACAGTAACAATCACTTTCAATATCCTGAGGTGTTTTCTGTCCTCCTGTAACACCTCATTAAACTGCACAATTGCATTCTAGCTCATTGAAGATAAACATACACAATAGAACCTAATTACTGGATAGCTACAGTCTTGCATTTCGGAAAGAGGACAAGGGAAGTGATGACATAATGATCAAGATATTAATTAGAAGTACACCTACATGGGAAATTTGCAGCCATTACTACAGAGAGTTATATGAAAGTATACAAAGGAGGCCTCCCCATACAAGTATCAGCAAAGCAGTTATTCCGTTTTGAATTTGAAAGAATTACACTGGCATCGAGTTTTTAAGTGTCATTCAGAAAGAGCCATTTTGGTTAACTCATTGGCTGGTCTTCCTGTCATGGCTTCAGGCTTCCTATTTTGCCTAATTCCCTTGGATTGGGCTACTATCATAGCTCTGAGCTTGTTCCCTGGCCACAAACTGGTCTGTAAATGAAGTACTGTGTGCAAATCATGCTACTTTTTAAAGGGGCAGCTTCCGTAAGGGAACATGATACAATCACAAAGCTTAGGATGTTCAGATTGAACAAAATGCTGACTTGTATCCCAGACTGTGACACTTTCTATGTCCATGGGGGATGAGGTTCCGAGGAGAAGGGGGTGTTGGTGGCAGCAGGGCTCCTTCAGCTGCAACATTCTTCCGTCCGCTTTGTGGAGATGCTCCAACTTCAGAGCCTGGGAAGGAGAAAGACATCACTCTTGAGTCACTTCAGAATTCCTGTCAGGGCTAATTCTCAGGAAATCAGGGAAAAGTCGCACAAAACTTCCTAAACTCAATTTATAAGGGTTAGCCTGCCGTAAAACTCATCGATAGACTGATAATTAAAACCCCTGCACTTCAGATATTTTGCACAGGATTAAAACCAAACACACCCAGTTCAAACAGACCATCCAGTTACAGGTATTTTTTAAATCCCAAAGGTTCCTGCAATTTGCTGCACTGGCATTGAACACATCCCCCTGACTCAAACTCCTGCCTTCAACCACTTTTGGCACTGACCAGGAAGAATGTCCACTTTTGGAAGTATATTATACCCTGAAAAGTTTAGATGAGGGCCCTTCTGTCTAGACACAACAAAGAATGAATATTTAACAGTTCTTCACCCCAAATGACATGAACAAGTCAGTGCCACAATACATACAAGAACCTAAAAAATGACTCAATTCCTTCTTTACAGATCACCTTTAGACTTTTTATTACAAATATACAGTGTTTAAACTTCACACTTCTTTATTAGTCTCAGGCAAATATTTTCCACGTTCACAACTCAAAAATAATGCACAGGACAACCTCAAGTCTTCTCACATTTGTTAAGCATTTACCTACTAAATCTTCTCTGGAAGCAGCAGAGTGGGGGGTGCTGGTCCCTGGTTCTATCTTTAATGAAAGTCTGCATTGAAGAAACATTAAAAATTACTTTATCAGCAAACAAATTAAGCTTGTGAAGAAGAATGTTTAAAATTTACAATTGAAAGCTGTCTGCTTCCACAACTGCTAGAAATACTTGGAAGCTACTACAAACTGCAGAGTTGTCTTTAGCACACACCACTTCCACACTTGATTTTCCCTGCCCGTTGCTCTGGTTCATACAGGCCAGGCCAGGTTTGCAACACCACCAGGACCTCCATGGCCCAGGGACCACTGGCAGATACAGAAACTCAGGGATAATATTGTCACTCCAGCATAAAACCTGGGAAGAATAAAAAAAATATACAACTGCTCCCCCACCTTGACTAAAGTATTTATTCCTGGCAGTGTGTTCTAAATTCTTCTGTAAAGTCCATTGTGCCAAGCCAAGCCTTTACTGGTCCAAAAGCCAAAATCCTTCTGCATCTTGGAAAATACATTATCAACTTGATTTCATCTATAATTCAAGCTTTTTCTGTAAGAGGCACTTTTTAATGCTATTTCCAACAGTCCCACAAAGAAGGCAGACTCCAGGAGCAGAGAGCTCCAGAAAGATCAACTGTATCTTGTCCACACACTTTCCAGAACTAAAAATCTTTGAGGTTAACAAGGTTGAAAACAAATCTACTTCACTTTGAGGAGAAAAATTTGAAGTTTGACAGCGCCTATTGACCCTCCAATTCCCAGACAGTTTAGTAATAATTCATTACAATGTTGTAATATTTTTTTCTAAAAATAAAATCCCTGATTTTTTAAAATGAAATCCATGTATTCAAGTCACAATGGCTGGTTTCTAATTTCAGCCACTTTGCTGACAGACACCTTAGGGGATAAAAAAATAAAACATTTCACTTATAGTAACAACAGTTCTTCAAAATATCCTCTTTGGCCATAAAAACATTCAATTTGGAGACAAACAAAACACATGGGTGTAAAAGCCATGCTCCTGATTTACATGCCACCCCCTCCACTCGTGTCCCTGCTATCAAAATGCAGATTTTACTGGATGAAGAGACTGTAGCTCCCTCATCAACAGAATTCCCACTGGTAGGGGTCCTACCTAGTGGAGTGTGGAATTCATGCAAACAGTGTCACCGAGAAGCAGACAGGGTGGGGATGGGTGGGGAACCTCCTCAAGCACATCAGCCAATTAACAAAAACTTCCTTCACAGACAACAGGTTTGCTTGAGGGTGTTTTCTATCCTCAGGGCTGGTTCCTGCCTTTTGCCAGAGATCTCCCTCCCTCAGTTTTGCTGGATGTCAAATCATTTAACACGGTAACCTTTTAATTAAGGAAGCAGAAACCTCAGGTGGAAGGCTGGAAGGAACAGGCAGAGATGGACAGTAACTTGCCTCTCAAAAATCAAGTGCTTACATTTTCCTCACAGTGTATACCCGAATCAAAGAGAAAAATATAAAACTAAATACATCTGGAAGTGAAAGTCTTAAGTCACCCTGAGTAAAAACCTGGGACTGGATGCAGAGATGTCTTTGTTCTGATGAAGGATGACATTAAGCCATCTCCAGTTATGGGATCCATCTCATCGACTGAACAGTGTTACAGGTGAGGCAGATGTACCAACCTCTGCCAGAAGACTAAACAGACCTGAAAGCAAGGGCTTGGTACAGTCTGGCACAGAAAAGCAAGGAGATAAGTCATTCAGCATGTGGCAAAGAGCCTTGAGTACAGGATCCTGCTGGAACTGGTTCATCTGAGGTGTATAATCATGGAATCACAGCACAGTTTGGGTCAGAAGGGACTGTATTCTCATCTCATTACATCCCCTGCCATGGGCAGGGACACCCACATAATACAGTACAATGTCCCAACACAAGTGTAACCAGACAAGTGACAGGTTTGTGCTAGAGAATTTATTTTGTCATGAATTACAGGCAGTTATAGCATTTTGTACTTACTTGTAATTGTCATCTTCTACAAACTTCTGGAGTTCTTCTATGTACTGCACAGAGTTTAGATATTTTTGGACATGAGGCAACATGGGAATATCTGGAGAACAGATGACATTCATCATCACTATATCACTCACTGGTAAGCAATTTCTCAAACTATTTAAACAGATTCAGATCTCCTGACTTTATGTAAAATGAAGGTACAAATTGTAGAGCTTCACAGCAGATGTCATGCGCTGAGCTGACAGTCCCTGCACCCATAGACCCTAGAGCTGCTTATCAGAGCACAGGTAAGGGAAAACACAACATCCCAGGCCAAACTGAAGGCCCAAAGCTGGAATGCAGAGGGCTCTATCTGAGGACTCCTTCACAGCCCACAGTCCCTTGACATTGAGCCTTCAGGGAAGCCACGATCCTGTGCTGATTCACATTCCACCACAGCAAACACAGCCTTACAACTTTACTAGACTGTGAAGAAGACTGTGAGGGAAACCTTTGAGGAAGAAATACATTATATGACCTATGAACAGAACTATAAATGTCCAAAAGACAAGCTGAATGTATTTTATTACCTCCAGTAAAAGTACTACTCCAAAAGCAATCTGACTTTTAAAATTCATGGTCATAAAATTATGAAACACACAGATACAAGCTTGTAACATACCAGTAAAACTACTGTTAAGTATGATGTGCTCCACATTTACCACCAGAAAATATGTCCGGCAAAAATGTGTGTGATGTAAGAAAAGGACAATTTTAATTCTGCCTCCTCATGCTGATACTCCATAATAGACAACAATACCAAAATAAACCCTGACTTCTGGCCTGAGAGGATGAGGGAGGGTGTCAATGGCGTTTAGATGAGCTGAGCCTTACTTAAATTACATCATAGCATGCAAATATTGAAGCTTTCCAAGTTCTTCTCTTGAATACTGCAGTGTTTCCACAATAGCTCACCATATTCACATGACTGCTGCAAATCCGAGATAATCCGAAGGATGTTGTTCATGAGGTTTGTTCTCTGCTCACTTTCCAGAATGCTCGCTGTTGATGGGTAGGCAGAGTCAATGTAGGTCAAGTCTGACAGATAAATACCTGAAATGAGATCAGAATTAAAAGTTTATTTAGTATCTCACACTCACCAAGAATATTGTGAAGAAGTTTAGCTTTCATTGACTGATATACATGGCATTAATTCTAAATCTCAGAGTAACTACAAGGACATGAACAACTACTCATGAACCTCATCTTCACCACAGCACCCATCAACTATTCCCTTGACAAAGAAGCAGCACCCTAAACACACAATGTTAAAATACTTGATCAAAATTACTAACTGCTTAGGAAGCTTATTACTTCTTTCCTCCAATTCAGCAACTAAAAAAATAATAAAGGAAGAATCACACCTATAACTCTTCAAGCTGAATAAAAACCTCAAACTCAATTGGCAGCAACGTGGGAAAAACTAACAAGTGAAAAGGGGCCTGAAATGTGGAATGAATCCCACAGTTGACAATAATCACAACTCCAAAGATCCAACAGCCTTTTAAGACACTCTAAGTCTTCTACCTTACTCCTTCTCCTCCACTGTTTGTAACCTATTCCTTCAATTCATAATCAAGTAGAGATGAAAATTCTTCTGCTCACACACCAATGCTGTAGATAAACCACTTCATTTATTTCTAAATGCAACTCCATTTCTTGAGCTTCACCCAAAGACTGATGATTTTGTCTCAACGAAATGAAACACATCCTGACCAACTCTGCTATTAAGAGAAACTGCTCTTCATTCCCAGCATCTTTCACAAGATACCCTAACTAAAAATTACGCAAACTTAGATAATATTATTTTAAAAACTTAATTCTGTAACAGGGAAGTTTTAAAATTATATTTCGCTTCACCTCTCAGCCTTGTATAAACCAAAATCATAACAAGGAGTTGGGCTTTACAGGTGGAAGCCTATTAATGCAACCTCACAAGAACTGCAGTTGTGTTTGTACAGCACCTAACCCAGCACAGTCCTCAAATGTGAGCGGGGAAACTCTGGGCACCCCTCCAAGCCCAACACACACACACGCGTGTGTGCGCACACACAGAAACAAATTAAAATACTTGTGGCTGGAAGGTGACATATAAAAAAGGGAATAGAGAGGTATTACACATGACCTGATATACTACTAAATCTCTCAATTTTCTATTCTGCTAGAAACAGTTTATTAAAAAACAGAAAGGAGAACCAGAGCCATCAGGTTTAATCCCATCCTATTTAATTGCCACGCTACCTACGCTGCGTAAGCTGTCCTGAACCAAACTTCACTAAGCTATGTCCAAACAAGCCTTAAAAATCCCAAACCTGCTCAGTCTCACACAGAAAGAAGTAAATCCTGCTTATTAACTATAATTAAGGAAATTCCCTGTAAGAGGCACCTGCACTATTATGCAGGATTTTATAAACCACTGCGTTTGTGGGATTATTTCTCTGAATGACTTGCTCAATTAAGCACTGAATTTTCCTTTTAGTTTCTGTGGAGAGCATCACTCTGAAGCTACTGGGTGCATTTCTATGAAATCAAAAATAATTCTGAAAGCACACAAGAGTAATTCTCTTTCAAATGTAATTGGCAAAGCCTTTGTGAAGAAACCCAAAAGATCAATGGCAGCAAACTGAATGTACTCAAGTGCTGGCTAAGTATGGACAGAACCCAACCCAGACTCCACACTCCTCAAGGAGCGTCATCTCTGCGGCTTTTGCTACTTCTAACACTGGTCAGATGTTATCAAACATTCTGATACCTACCCAAAACCATCACACACACAGAGTTTTAACACATTCCACATGTATTGGAGACTTCGTGCCTTTAACGACTGGAACTGTTTCTTATTAAGTGAATATAAGAACTGAACACGACATTCTGTCGAACATTCTTCTAGACTACAAATGCTTCATTTTTCCTGTTGTATCCAGCCAGGCTGTCCCTTTTATTCCCAGGAACACAAATCAAGTTTTATCAGCCTGAAAGAATCTTTCTTCTAAATGAAGCCCAGTACTGTAATAACTTGAAAGGCATCTTTAGGCAGCGTAGTAAAAATGTTTGATTTGTAATTGCCTGCTGAACTCTTGCACAGTCCGTTGCCATATGGTACCTCCCTTCTACTGGCAAACAATCTTTCCTTGTTCCCGACTTCTCAGCCTCCCTACCCCCTCCTTTTCTGGAGGGTATGGATAGGAAATCCGAAGGAGGAGTTTCTCCTGCTCTCCGAGTGCTCGCGGTGACATCATAGGTGGGCTGAACGGCTGAGCTGAGCGTGTGTTTGTTTAAAAAAACACTGTCCAAAAGTGATGTATATGGAATCTGGGTCAGCTGGAGCTGGTTAGAGCACTTCTGCTCAATTCTGTGAGAATAAAACACTGCTGTTTCAAAAGACATCTCTCCCTCCCTGCTGGAATAATGCACACCGGAGCATTACTTTTTTCCTTTTTTTAACTGATTAGTTAGTTTGGTTATCGTATGGAGAAACCCAATTCCTCAACACAGCTTGGATCTAACAGAGAAAGACAAAAGCAGTTTGTAGCTCCAACTGCAGATTAACAATCCACAGCATCGGGGAATACAGGAGGAATAAGCAACTTGGCCTCTGGATTTTCCATCTACCACAGAAGCAAAACCAGCTGGGAGACCTTCTTTCTTGGTAAGTTTTAAAGTTATTCTTACTTGCAAGTTTCATTTTGAGCTAGCTGTGAGTGCTACAGACATCTCCCTCAACATACAATTGTGAAGAAACAAATCCCTCTCAGCGTGAGAAAAAAAAATCGACAACTAACATTAGAACTCATTTTTGTGGCATTCGGTAGACTTGGGAAACTTGGAAAGAATTAGAAAGGACTCTGCATAAGAGCAGAGACCGACTCGTTCCAGTTGTGAGGGTGAACCAGTCTCAGTTGTTAAGCTGTATTGTTATCTACAGTTACAGAAAATTAGCACTCCCACATTCTTTGCTAAGCATGTCATTTGGGTTCTGTGAACAAACGAACGTGGGATTCCGATGCTCCCAGAAAGCAAAAGGCAGCAGCCCTATCGATTTCAGGGCAGTTGGATTTCACCCAACACCAGAGCAGAGACCGAGCATTACTAGAACTAGAAAATGGATACCTCAATAAAACCACTGTGAAAAGTCCCAAGCAAATCAATGCACATCTGTAAGTAGCAATCATTGTGTATTGTTTCAGCTACTTTTTTATTTATGGTACTTCCAAGGAGTAGAAGTTGCCCAAGTTCTTGTGGAGCCAACCAAGAAGCTAGAGTCGTACATTGATTCAGAGCATAAACAGGTTTGTAGACAATTGTGCAGTAGAAAATCCAAAGATGTTGCTGAAATCAGGTACTAATGCCTTCTACCTTCAACAGTTTCTGGGAAGTAAATTGTACCTCAACTGAACTGCAGTTTGTTTCTAAATAAAGATCCATTTCATAAACATGAAATGCAGTGTACAAGGCAACACTATATTAAGTAGAAAATTGAGGGGTTTGTTACAGTTCTTTGGGGAGAGAAAGGAGAAGGGACACTGCTGCAAGTCAAGGATTAACACCAAGTTGTTTACAAACAGAAGACAAAAGTACAGATTTTAAAAAAAGACTTGCTAATAAGTCATTTTCTACCTTTTCCCTTTCTTCATGCTGACTTGGAAACTAAAGTACAGTAAATAATCTAGAACAATGGACATGAATTTATGTATTTGTATTAACAAACTCAGAGATGCCTGTCACAGCAAGAGAGAACTAAGGGGTTGATGCTAAAGGAGAGACAAAGTATTACAGAAAGCAAATAATTAAGATTTGGTAGCTATGGGAGGAAGAAAGTCTGAAGAAGCCTTGACAAACAAGAAAGATGGATCCTTTCCAAGTTCTTGAGCCCTTTTCCTTACTATCCTTTTGTGCTGATTTACATACGAAGGAGAACAATCCAAACAACAACACCACAACCCCCACTAGAGGCACACAGAGCACTCTGGACACCAACCCCATTCATTCATCATCAGCCAAGGCTCTGATTTACACTGCTTACAACAATTCCTAAATCTCCCACAAATGAAAACAGCTGAGTCAATAACTTAAAAGCAATAAGCTGGCTACATGCAAAGTTTTAACTCTCTCTCCTTTGCTGCCTTCCAACTTTGGAGTTCAAATTTTGAAATGTTTATTTTAAAACACATAACGCAATACTAATATTATGCTGCTGCCAAAGGCATGACCTGAAGTACGGTGGAAAAATATGCTATTTAAAGTTTTAAGGGAATTTGAACCTCTAAACTTATGCCTGGCTCTGTCAGGTCTTCATTATTGCTTTATTGGGCTTTGTTTTCTGTAACATGCCCGGTTGGTTTGGTCCTTAAAATTGATATACCAATGAATGAAGTAAAATTTCCTATAGCAAACATAGCTAGATGCTTAATATCTTCAGTGTCTGTTCTGAAGAGAATTCTGGAGCCTCTAAATCACACACTTCCAAAGATAAAACATACCACTCCATTGTAGCTGCCCGTTCAAGTGGTGCAAACACACAATGGCTGCCAACAAAAGTAGAGGAATCCTCACACTGAAAAAAAACGGAACCAAAAAATCTGGAAATGTTACAAAATTATGCTGTGCTTTCAGAGTATCTACTATGACAGGACTTACAGATCTCTTCTGCAGAGAATTTCTAAGAAGTTATCATTTTTAGAAGTGACACGTTTCCAATGACTACTTCAAAATCCCCTGAAGACTTTCAGATGGCCTTTCCTAAATGGAATCAGATCCATACTAACTCCAAGAGGCACAATTCTGTGGCTCAATCCATCACTTATCTGATGAACAAAACCCAAGAACATATTATTCCTGGAGCCCAGTCAATACAATTGAAAGTAATCCTGTTATTTCAGCAAAGGCAGAGGGACTTGCCACAACAGCACTTGTTTATATAGGGGAAAGTAACTTACTTAAATACAGAGCTGTATTGAAAATCCATGTGAACTTTTCTCCAATAAGATTGTTTTCCCCACATCACTATTACTTCTCATGTTATGGACCCACTTTTAAGCTAAAAAAATCCACAAAAATCCTCACCTACCCTGTGTAGACATAGGAGAGCAGAGCTGGGTTTATTAATTTCAGCTGCTCAGGCAAAGCTCAACAGAAAAGGAAGCATGTGTAACACCAGTAACAGAGCTTCCTGATTAACTGCTGCCATGTTCAGAGGATCTTTAGTCTCAGGGTTATAATTTACTTTCTCAAACAACCCTCTTTCTTTTCCTGTTACATGTAAGAGGACACTGATTTATCACTTTACTATATTCTTTAAATAAATATTCTGAATAAAGATAAGTATTGATACAGCATTTTCCATACAAAGGGAATCTTATATTCACATTTACCTGCAACACCTTCCTTACGCTCAGTCACAGCACCCTACACTGCCCAGGGAGAACAAGCCTTCATCAGCTCTGGAAGAACACATTCCAATTTGTGTTGTGCACTTCCAAATTCTACATCCTGCTGAACCTGAGTCACAGCAGTACAACAAAGAACAAATAGTTTGTTGTGTAGAAAGCTGAAAAATGCCAAATATATACCAACTTCTACACATCCTCATCCCTGCAACTCTGTATTTGTGATACAACATTTTGGGGGGTAACACAGTCTGTGTTACAGTAGTGAAAAGGAGAAGTTACTGGCTTGGTTTGCCTTTTAAAGTGAATTTTTGTTCCTTCAAACATTTTTAAAAGTAATAAGTTGAAGACTAATTCTGAAAACCAGCTGGGGGTTTTCGCATGGGGATCAGTCTGGAAACAGAAAGGAACCAGAAGAAAAGAAATGCCATTAAATGTGGAATGGTACTGAAACTCTGTCCACAGCTGTGAGTGTTTCTGACAGGCTGGTGAAGAAATGGGTGCTGCTGTGAATAAATGCACATTTCCCCCTGCAGAATCCTAAAACATCAGGGTGTCAGGGCAGAAAGTGCAGCTTCTCCAGAGAGCTGAAAGCTGACAAGGGGTGCCCCAGAAACATCCCACAACCAACTGGAGAGACAGCTTGTTCTGATTTAAAAACATGACAGCTAAGAAGGAGTTAAAGAACGTATTTTAAAGCAATAGTACATGGAACCAAAAACTCCCTCTCAATTCCCAGGGGCTGCACCGGGTGTTTCAGCAGCCCCAGAGTTGCTGGGGGGTTGGAGACTGTGGTTCTGCCTGAACTGATCCCTGAGCCCCAACCATCTCCTCACAGCTAACCCAACTACCTAAACTCCTAAATCTGGGAAGCTGGGACAGAATGCGTCTCATTCAAAAACCTTCAAACTGTTTCCCAACTCTAATTTTAATTTGTCATTTAGGTCTTACATATTAAGGCTATCATCCTGTGATACTTTGGATAAACAGCTCCTATTTTTTTAAGCTCCTTGCCCAGAACATCAGGAAATTTCTGAAACAGTGTTTTCATTTCCTCCTAAGCTGATTAAAACTCCAGGTAAATATCTTGCTCAGAACCTATTCTTGTATAACAAGTTAGGCACTAAGCTGCTCAAACATGACCAGCAACATTTTAAGACATTCAATTTTTTTCAACATCAAAATTTCCATGGGAGCATATCCCTTCCCTACCAGGTAGATTGCCACAAGGAACTCATCCCTGCTTATCTGAGTGTCTCAGTTTACTAGAAGACATTTGAATCATTTCAAATTCAAGAGCATAATCTCATGCAGCTGCTGCATTTGGCTATGCTGTACTAGCCCCTGTAATTCATTTAATGGTCTGACAGCACATATATAGACACAGAACTCGTAACTTTAACACATAAGGGTAAAAGTTCAAAATGAACAGAGTTAATATTAAAAGAAATGCAGACTGCAGCAGAATACATGGTCAGAACGCGGGCTGTGTTGCAAAGATTGCTTTCGAAAGATTCATTAAAGTTTTAATGTATTTCAGGGGGCAAATGTGCTGCTGTGGGGAAAATCCCCAGCCATTCATTATTTCAGCAACTCTGTAGGGGATTTAAAAGCTACCAAGAACTAAAGTGCCATTCACTTTCTTGGACTATGAAGCAGCTATTATACACTCTGAACATAGTAAAATACTGGGCTTGTGCTGTGGCTGCACCCCCAACCAGATGCCATGAAGTCACTTTGCCTCAATCTGCAAACACTGAACATGAAAGTATTGAAAAGCCATTTAGGAGAAACACAGAGGGTTGAAGTGTCAGACAATTACTGCAGCTCCTCCTTGTCAACTCAGAAACCACACACAGAGCAGCTCCCCACGTGCCTCCCATGATTCATGTGAACATTTAACCTAATGAACTTTCAAATCTGAGCACTGTTCAAGTGATTAATATTTTAATTGTCTGAAGTTACCAAAGAAAAACACAGAACCAGCTCTAGAGAAAAGGGATACTTTTTCCTAATTTTTTTCTTTAAACAGAATCACACTTTCAGCAGAGAAAGAAAAATTTTAAGTTCTGGTTTTGAAAAAAACAAAAACATTTACTAGTAGACACCAAAATACCTATTATTACAAACTAAGACAATTAAGTTTTTTTAAATGATCTTCTTCAAACTTATGTTCTCCCTCCATTCCTGCAGGTTAAGAAAGCATTTTCAGTATGTGTTATATACAAGTGTTTTCTCCCCCCTCCCCAAAGAAGAGGTTGCAATACAACCTTCAGCCAAACAAAAAGTTATTTTTTAGGCAACACTGGACCATCTAACCAAGATTTCTGGATCTAATTCCTGACTGCATGTGCAGCATGGTAGTGGAGCCAAAAAATAAAGACTTGACAGGTCTCCTGAGGCTGAGCAGACACCATTTGTAGCCATAAAATTACAGCCAGTAACAGAACTGGGAGAAGTGACCTGACCCAAAAGTCACCTTATCATTTGTAAATGTGAGTGTAAAGGAAGCAGCACAGCTCTGCTTTTCCTTCAGGGTCATGGTTCAGGATTGCCAAATGCATTTGAACTTTGCAGAAGCAGTAGGATAATTAACTTTCCCTGCTCTTAGTGTATTTTCTCTCTGCAATTATCCAAAGGGCTTGTAGAAGTAGCCTGGAAAGGAAAGCCAGATCAACAGCTAAGATAAGAACAGTGATCTGCTTCACAAAGCAAACTAAGCATGAAAAAGAGGATTTTTTCCACCCCTGATTTAAGTGCCACCTTTGTTTACCATCTTGAATATTTAAAGCTAAAAAATATGACTCAAAAAACATTCCTGGATTTTTATCACTGCATTTTAAGTCTTTACATGAAGTTAAAATAAATTATTTTCTTTAAAATAAGAATTCAACAATTCAGTATGGTATTCACAATGATAACACACCTGGTATTTCACTATTACTTGGAAAAAAGTCTTAAAGATGCAAAAAATACCATGACAACACTTGGAAATGTGCATCTCAAGGCAACTAGATGGGGACACACATGCAGAACAGTGTTCCAAGCTCTCCTTACCAACTTGAAGTTACTCGGATAAGGAATTTTCAATGCATAAAGAACTACCTCAAGTTAATCGCCTGCCTAACACCAATGTCCAAAAATAGTGTTAAAGATGTATTTTTCAAGCATACTAGTTCTGTGTATATTTAAATTTGAAAAATACGTTTAAAATTGAGTATTTATATAGCATTTAACAAATTGTACTTCTATACATACACATACAAAGCTAAGAGAGGACCAGAAAGGTTTATATAGCCCAAATTCCAACCTTTATATAAATAGTTGTGTCTCTATTTCCCTTCCATGAAGGTACTCTGTATGCTCTATAACCTCTTGTAGTGAGCAGATCACAGCAGTGAAATTCACACTATGAGTGTAACACAGAATCTAAGCAGAACATTATTTCTGACAATTTACCCATGGCAACAATTTCTCTACTAAAACCCAAACCTACATTTTAGTGTCTCCTGCTCAAAATACAGAGTTGATCTTTGAAAGGAACCTAAAGGCATTTAACACTTGGCTCCATACAGGTAACCATGGCCAACCCATGAGTTTAACAGTCCACGAGCCTTAGTTTGGGCTCTGATTTAATAACTGTATCTTTTATCTGTCTGACAACTGCCACAGCTGTGTTAAAATGAAGATCCTGAAGTGGACTCTGGGTGTCCTGTTGTTCCTGCTCTTGTCCATCGGGCGCTGCATGGAGCAATCTACAGCGGGCAAGACACCCCAGCGGAGACACCCTCGCTCGGCAGAGGGGGCAGAGGAAGGGAAGAAGTGTGGCTACACCTTCCTGGTCCCAGAGCAGAAGATCACTGGGCCCATCTGCGTGAACACCAATGGACCGGCCACTGGGAACAGGAAGGACGAAGTCACCAGGATGGACATCGAGAACCTGAAGGACGTGCTGGCCAAGCAGAAGCGGGAGATCGACATCCTGCAGCTGGTGGTGGACGTGGATGGAAACATTGTGAACGAAGTGAAGCTACTGAGGAAAGAAAGCCGCAACATGAACTCACGGGTCACCCAACTGTACATGCAGCTCCTGCATGAGATAATCCGCAAGCGCGACAACTCACTGGAGCTCTCCCAACTGGAAAACAAAGTCCTTAACGTGACAACGGAGATGCTGAGGATGGCAACAAAGTACAAGGAGCTTGAAGTCAAATACGCAGCACTGACTGACCTGGTGAATAACCAGTCTGCGACTATCTCGCTGCTGGAAGAGCAGTGCTTGAGAATCTTCTCGCGCCAGGACAGCCACGGGGCCCCACCCCTCGTCCAAGTGGTGCCACAGCTCATTCCCAACAGCCAGCCCTACACTCCCGTCCTTCTGGGAGGTAACGAGATACAGAGAGACCCAGGGTACCCCAGAGACAGAGATGTAAGGCCACCACCTGATCCAGCCACTTCTCCTACAAAGAGTCCTTTCAGAGTCCCACCGCTGGCTCTAATTAATGAGGGTAAGTTACCTACCCCTGTTTGTCTGGCTGGGGATTTCTCCGTTTCTGAGGGAAACTGTTCCGACTATAAAAACAGAATGGAGAACTGAAAGTACCTGGTACAGCTTTCCCTTGCTCCTGGTTTTCTCTTCCCCTTCACCTCCCAGGGAAAGCTTTTGTTTGCCAAATAGCCTAAATCTGCATAAGATGTGTTTGGTGAAATGGCTGATACTCAGAATTTCAATCTGAACAATTTACACCTTTAAGTCACAAAATATTGGAGGTTGTCTCTCCAGCTGGGTTTGAGTTACAGGAATGAAAATTCAATATTAGCATAAACTTTCTAATATTTACCTGTTTCTTTGATGAAACATCTTACAGTAGTGACAAGGGCGAGTAAGAGAAACTAATTAACTTTACACAGACTAAGTGATTTGAAGTAGTTCTCCTTTATACTTACACATACACATTTGCCAGGAGACAATCCTGCTAGAAGACTTTTCATGCTTCTATTCTGACCAGCTTTCAAATAGAAATCCAAATCCACCAACAGAGTCATGTAATGAGTGTTTGGTTGAAATATTCAAGAGCAGTAAGTTTGAAAGGATAACTGAATCAAGACTGGATCCAATCAGATGCACTCAGCTTTGACAATTTAAAATCAGTAACTACATTCCCAGTAATTTGATGTCAGTAGGGGATGGCAAGTTAAACTAGTATTGTAAGTATTATGAAAATATATTCAGGAGACTGTATCACATCTTCACATATTTTCCTCGGGTCAGTACATGAATTCATTTTTCACTAGAAATCAAAATTAGTGACAAGATAATTAACTATCTCTGAGCTGCACAGAGAGCATGTTTCTCACCTCATTAAAATTTTGACAGAACTGTGATTTAAAAAAAAAAAAAAATCAAGGACTGAGAAAAACAAGTTTCCTCATGTATCCATTCAAGTGCTTGGTCTTGGCTTCTGTTAATTCAGCAAAAGAGTTTAATTGGGGTTTTTTGAGTTTAGGTTGTTTGGTTTTTGGTTTTTTTCCTTTTAAGTTGCCTTCAGTCACAGTTCAAAGTTCAACTTGGTTCCTAAGATGGAGCCAAACATGTATTTGTGACTCTTTTGCAGCATTTTGCACAATCAACCAGCTGCTGATGCAAAGAACAACTATTTTTATTCCAGGTCTGCAGAAAATTCAGGCAGGAGCCCAAGTAAAATGCCAGATGTCATGGGAATTTCAATTGCACATCATGGCACAAAGGAAACAGCTCATAGCAGAGCCTTACACTGGTGTCTGGTCAGACAGCACAAGTATAACTCTGAAAAAACACAACTTCTGTGTCCCAGGAAACCCTCACTCCAAGGTTTTGCTCTGAATCCATCTTCTTCTCTCTCAAGATATGCCTGCTGCACATACAAAATGAGGAGTAATATTCCCTAAATGATCTACCCTGCTTTTCACTAACCTTTTAACCCTTAAGTGTTCAGGGTTAGGGTCCATTTTTGCAGAGAAACCTTAGGAAACTTACTTTAGTATCATTGAACTCCCTCCAGTAATGTTTTTTGAGTCGGAAGTTTCAGTGTTTCCTGCAGTGCCCTTAGAAAGGGTGGGCTTGAGAATTGCTACAGATGGTAGAGCATCAATCAACAAAACCAAAACTTCTGAATTCCAATTTTTATGCCAAATTATTACCTCTGATTTTTAAAATCAAGGTAAGTAGATGTAATGGTGCACAGAACCAAAGCTGTGTCACAGACAAGCCAACATTACATTTAAAAGACAATGACTACTTATATAAAGACATGAAAAACCCCCATTGAAAACCAAACATCCCCAATTAGAAACAGGCCTGTTAAAGGTTTGTGTCAGAATAAACACCTGGACAAAGAGGTAGGTACAACTTCATCAGGAGGGGAAAGTTCCTAAAAAATACTTGCACACAACATAATTTACAGAGGGGTCAATGTGCATCTTAATACTGTGGGTGGAGAGTAAAACTCACAATATATAGGGAACAGAAGGCCAAAGTTCTATTTTTGGATATTTTGGTTAATTTGCACAAATATTACTCTAAAAATTGAGGAAGGATAACTTCCCTGTCAGTTATAGTTGTCACAGTTACCTTAATTTAATAATAACAACTAGTGCCCCCTCAAATTTATTGCCACTATTGTTGCAAAAGTTAACCAAGTACTTGAAAATTACACATCCTCCCACCTTGCTCTGCTGCTAATACCTCTCGGTTAACAATATAACTTATTTAATATATTCATAGTCCAATTTTAGTTTGGACTTTTCCTCTACTATTGCCCCTCCATGTCCTCTGTATGAAGCTTACACAAGCACAGCTCCAACACCATCTGCTCAAGATGACATTTGGCCTCATAAAGTTATTAAGCCACCAAGTTATTAAGCTTTCAACTTAAAATATTTAATCCCTTTCCTTCTCTACCACATTAAATTTACCACAGAATATCATCTGCACTAAATCATACATGTAAACCACAGTTTTAGAAGTGAAATATTTAACAGCTCATCTTCTCAGAGTATTTCTGACTTGCAACTCTCTCAGTGACTCAGTGTACACAGACTGTTACAAAAGACTAGATGTGCATGAGATGCTTATTCCTTACATAGATAATCTTTAAAATCTGTGAGATCTTAGACAGGAAATTATGCTTTTGTTCATTAGCCAGGGCCTCCACTGACACCAGCACTGTGGAGCATCTCCCACTGTTTCACAAATCCCAGCATGTCCACTGAAAAAGACCAGCTCTTATCCTGTGAACTTGAAATAATTACTCAAAGAATTCACTTCTCCAAAAAGGTTCAAGGCTATACACCAAAAATTATGGGATGTGTTTGATTTCCTTACACTAAGAGCAGAAGTCTGACACCCCCACCACAACTTTAATTTATGATAAGAACACAGACAAACCTGAGCATCAAAGCAGACAAGTTGTATCCTGTTTACTTAAATGCCAGCTGACTTCAGAAGTGATCCAAATGTATTATATAAACTGACTGGTATAATTCTGTCTGCTTTAAAAACTATTTAAAATCACTCCAAACATCTGCTTAGGTCTCTCATGGAAAAATGAGTCCTCAATTCCTCCTCTGGTAGAAATCACATTAGATAACACCCAGCAGATCTGAGCTCTTCTTAATGTTCAAATAACATCACAAAACATTCAGGCTTGTCTGTTTATGGTTTTCCTAAAGCAATAACTGTTTTACAGTAATATTTCTGGAACAACACCCCTGCTCAGTTACAGAGCACCCAAATTTACTTTAGACAGTTCAGGGAAGGGGAGCGAGACCATGCTTAGCCCAGGAAATCATCTATCCTGTGGACAGACCGCAATATTCCCAGTCCATGTGGAAATTCTAACTGTGAGTGTGAGGAAAAGCACTTGTAAACCAGAGCTATAGGATTCCTTTCCTAAAGTGCCACTGCTTCCACTGAAGAATGGCAAAGCCTTCACAGGTCCTGACAGTGCAGCAGGACTGACAGTGACGGCTCGGGGTCTGCAACATCCCTGGCAGTTCTGTCAGAGCCAGAAGCTCAGGTTGTCTCCATTAGATACACAAGCTTTATATGCTCTAATTAATATGAAATGCTTTAAGGATTTCTTGTTAATTACACACTTGTCCAACTGACAACCACTACCTGAAACATCTAAGAGAAGTGCCACTTCCAACTTGCTTTTGTCACACAACCTTAACCTGCAGTGAAGGTGACTTTCCCTCAACCTCTACTGCTGATTAAAGAATAACCTCAACAATTGTCTGTTATGCTGCTTTGCATGTGAGCTGCTTCAGTGACGGATGAGTTCTCCCTGAACTTCCAAGGACGTTTGAGAAAATGAGCCTTCTAGGAGGAGAGGACAGCTGTGGGTAATTTATTTGCAGATGAACTGAGTTTTCAAACACATTTAGGGCATCCACCACTAACTAGTCATTAGAACACACTTTGCTTTTCATTAGTAAATAACCAGCCTCTCTAAACCAACTGAAGTCATGATAGACAAACATAAATTCTTTTCTAAAAATCAGAAAATATGACCAAAAAATGAAAGGCAAGGTTTTCAGAGATATTTAAGCTGCATCCTTCTTACAGAATGACCAGATGCTCTTCTCTAAGTAGTACTTGTAAAACCACAATTCACAGGGACTAAAATAGACCTTTCAAGCAACAGCATTTTTGCAGAACCACAGACCCAAAAACCAGCACATGAGCCCTTTTAGCTGCTCTGATATCCTTTTCAATTGTTTATTTTCTTCATCAATATCCATCTACATGCATCACACCAGGATGACACAGGAAACTTAAAAAGATTCCTATCCCCAGTTAACAGCCTGACCCTAGAACTGGGTCCATACATAAAGGCAAAAAACGGTGGGTGTACGAACTCTTTGATTAAATTCCATGTCTGTAGACTCTGGCAACTACTTATGTACTCAGAAGTTTGGTTGGGTATCCTGAAGTTTTTTTTGTTTCTAACTTTGAACAGTTTCAAACTGATGCGCCATGATAATGACGAACATTGATGTCTACCTTGTGTGAAAAGGGAGAAAATAACTAATAAAAACTAAAAATCACTTCAACATCAAGAGGCAGAGTAAAATGTTTTGAGCTGGTAGAGGAAAAGTTGTGTGTTGGTAAACAAAGTCTATTATTTGTTTGGCAAAATCAAGTTTTTGTTCAAAAATACATAAAGAGGGAGGATACCCACATGTTTATTTATACACACATGTGGTATCAGGCAGTAACCTTTTGCACTGTTTTCCATGGTAGCTTTATACCTTAACTGAATTACTGACCTTTCATTACAAAATATTCCTGAACAATGGGCACTGCACAGCCAAGCCTGAATGCTTACAGTACTTCTTATCTAAAAGGTCCCTTCAAAGACTGCCAACAAGCCAAGGAAGCTGGACATTCCAACAGTGGGATCTACATGATCAAACCCGAGAACAGCAACGAGCCAATGCAGCTCTGGTGTGAGAACAGCCTGGACCCTGGAGGATGGGCAGTGATTCAAAAGAGGACAGATGGATCTGTCAACTTCTTCAGGAACTGGGACAGTTACAAGGTAAACGATAGAATGCAGAAGGTCACTGGCTAAAGGAAGATAAGTGGAAAGAGTGGCCACTGCTCAGGGACAAAGACATTTCAGCGGGAATGGCCTGGTTCCCTCCAGGAATGGTTAACTTGGCAGGAACTAACTTGCCTGAAACAGCCAGTGCTTGTGATGCACAACTCCAGTGGGACACACATTGTACTAGACAGTGACTAGGAAGTCATTTATTAAAAAGCTCTAATCAAACATATGATGTTCATTAACACACTGAGAACTACACTAAATACTTGTAAAGCTTAATTGTCTCCCTTTTGAATAAGCAGACTCAGCCAGTGGAATTATTCACTTAAACACATTAATAGATTTGCAGGATCAGGACCCCAACTTCAAAATAGCCCTAACAATGCATTAAATGAAATAATTTTCACCTGTAAATTTAGGTTGTACACCTGAAGATGTTGAGCTGGTGAAGGGTAACACATTGCTGTGTGTTACTGTGGTACAATGCACCAGCAGGCAGAATGCCAAGGATGACGAATGGATGCTGTTTTGGAGTAACTGCACACTGAACAGGAAATTTGAAAATCCATTTGGTTGGGGTTTTGAAATAATACTGTGCTGACTTGATACACCCAGGACACAGTTCTTCCCTGTAATGCTGTGCTCACTTGAAATGGATTCACAATTGCAACATGCATTGTGTCTGTGGAGAGAACTGAGCCACGTTTAACTCAATCAGAAATTTAAAAGTAGTATCATACATACAAAATAAATTATTCAAATATTAATAATTGAATCACTAATGAACACATAAATTATTCAATAAATAAATCATTAAATCAATAGTTATTCAAAGTTCTTACTTCTCAGAACAGTCCATGGTTGGTTTGGGAATTGTTAAATGTTATGTAATATTACAAGACAGTTATGGAGTGCCTCATAAAGCAACCATAAACACTGGATTATAATGGGAGACCAAACATTAACAACACTGGTGCTCTTGGGCAGAGGAAAGAGCATATAGGAAATATCCCCTCCCATCTACTGTGCTGGCAGTCTGCTATTTTAAAGGAAAGATGCTTTTATGTTTCATTTCTAATAAGTGCACCAAAGAGCACAGATGAACTGTGGGATTAAATTTACAGTAAAAAACAACACTAGGTGTGATATAAAGGCAACAAGAAGTTCTTTGCCTTGAACACGGAGACAGTTGATCCATAAGTACCTTTTTCAACCTGGAAATAAACCCTTAAAATTCCCTTACTCATTTTTTTCTTAGATTCCCTTAGTTTTGTCAAGAAATATAGTTTCAGTTTCCCTATTCTCCCTCCCTTTATCTAGAGAACCCAGAAAACAGATTATTTTGCCACCTCTACTGACTCCGACAGCATCTTGTGCAGCTTAACAGTTCAAGTGCAACAAAATACAGCACTTAATACACATGTTGAGCAGTCATTCAGAAGCTTAAAGGCTCTCAGCACCCAAGCCCTGCTGGTTTATAACACCCCTGCTGATGAGTGCTTAGAGAAACAAGAAAAACTAAGCCAACATCCCCTTCTGCTCTTTTGCACAGAAAGGATTTGGAAACATTGACGGCGAGTACTGGCTGGGGCTGGAGAACATCTACCTGCTCAGCAACCAGGACAATTACAGACTCCTGATCGAGCTGGAGGACTGGAGCAACAAGAAGGTGTATGCAGAGTACAGCAGCTTCCGCCTGGAGCCCGAGAGCGAGTTCTACCGCCTGCGCCTCGGCACCTACCAGGGCAACGCCGGCGACTCCATGATCTGGCACAACGGCAAGCAGTTCACAACACTGGACAGAGACAGGGACATGTATTCAGGTAAGGAAGCTCCTCTGGGCATGGGAAGGGAGGGAATACGTCCCCTAACAAAACACAACACAGCACCCAAAATGGTGTGTAAATTCTGACAGAACAACTCTGCTGAAAGATGCCGCAAACCAACGATGACACAAACCACATGGGCAGGGATCACAGTTCTATTTCTCTCACTGACAACGCACTTCAGTAACTTTGTTTAGCTCAATGACACCCTCCTCACTTGCCTGTGACTCTGCAGTCAGTGCTGCTCCCACACAGCAATAATCACCAGGAACTAAAGCCTCTGGACTGCATGAAAGGAACTGCAAGTGTGCAGAGGCTGTTATGTACCAGCACTTGAGAAAGGGGCAGATCATTTGGTTTTGTCCTCCTTAAAGCATATATGTCTCTGCTCATTTCCTCCAGCTTTCCCCTTAGCAGTAAAGGTAAGGTGGTGAGACTGGAACACTTCAACTGCTTCTCCTCAGCTGTCAATAACCATAAAGCTGGACAAATCCTGCAAACTCTGACACAAGCCTGTAACAGTAAAAACACAAGTTACAAGCAAGCCTTTGTGGAGCCCTGGCCCCACATGCTGCTGGGGTTGCATCAACTCACACTGCTTGCCTTAAAGTATTTCTAAACAGTGCATAATCCGAGTTCCTGGGATGTTAGCTCATGGAGAAGCAGTGCTGGGAGGCTGAGAAGAGTTGTCTCCTTCATTTGCAACTGCCACATTAAATACAGTGCCAATAACATTCCCTGCACCAATGGCTGCTGCTACAACAGAACCTACGATCTGAGTAGAAGCAGCAACTGAAGTGACCACAACAGGCTGTGTGGAGCACTTCCAAGCCCCCTCTGAGAGTAAACCACAACACGAAAACATTTAGCAGTGTCCACTTCTCCCCTTAAAGGCTGCAGCTGACCCCCTTCCCTCTGCTCCACAGGAAACTGTGCCCACTTCCACAAAGGCGGCTGGTGGTACAACGCGTGTGCCCACTCCAACCTCAACGGGGTGTGGTACAGGGGAGGCCACTACCGCAGCAAGTACCAGGATGGAGTATTTTGGGCGGAGTACCGGGGAGGCTCCTACTCCTTGAAGGCAGTTCAGATGATGATCAGGCCTATAGACTGAGGAGGAAAAGCCCACAGTGCTCAACTGGTTCCGTATAAACTTCCCAGTGCCTGAGTTCCAGAAAAATAAAAAGTATTCCTTGTTACTCATTATTTTGCACAATCTGCCCCTGCAAAAAGCGGGTCTACAGTTTTCTGGTCTTCTTTTCCTGTCGTGTTCCCCCCTCTTTTGAGAGCCCTTCTCTACTGTGACAGACGGTGGTTTTTTTTTAAACATACATTCACAAAAGCAGATGTTTATGCTTGCAAAGCATATTTATCTTTTGTTCAAGAACAACACACTTTGTATAAACAGTCGCTAAAGCTGGTGAAAAAACTACAGATATATGACAAGATATGAGCTTTTCCACTTCAAAAAGCTCTTTCAGGTTAGCTCAACCCTTAAGTGTAAATATGTGAAATGACATTGTCTTGCTTTAATGTGAAAATTGATTCGTTATTTAACAATTTATTTAAAAATGTGGATATTACTTTCATTGAAAATCTGACTTCATGTTACTGTTTGATACTTGCTCCAAGAAGCTACACAAAAAATTGGAGACATTTTAGCTTTGCCAGCAGAGAGATTTTTGCAACAAATAATTATTTCAAAATGAAGTGGCAAATTAAACATAAAACATAAAATTCCTGAAAGAATTCTCTACACTGCTATGATCTACAAGTCCTACCTCCTGTAAAACACTTGGGCAAGCTGTTCCTAACAGAGAAAATGGATTTTACGGAATTATTGACAAACTTAAAAAACATGAGTACTTCTTTTACTTTCAAGTTTTGTATTCAAGCATCCTCATTAAACAAAAGCATTTCCTGACAGTTTGAAGTTCAATGGCAAAACTGAGAGCCCTGATATTAAACCTTGACACTTGGATTCCCCCTCCCCTGCTCCCATCAGGAGCGATGAGGGCAGATCAAACACTCACACAGAGTAAGTCAGAGGAGGACCAAGGCCCTGAGAAGCACAAGTTTTCCTCCAACACAACTTTCTGCTGCCACAGTAAAAGAGAGGTTTGAAACCAGCTCTGAGCATGTTCTTCTGCCATCCGAAATTTGGGCTGTTCACACACATCTCCCTTCCTCTACATGGATACAACTTTCAACACTGTCCATATTAAACCTTATCTTCCATATATCAGATTTCCACTGGAATTAAGAAGTCATTTAAGATATTAATTAGAAAATACTTCCAAGGTTTGACACAACAAAACATTCTCCTTAGGTACCAGGATCTCAAAACTAAAGCTTTCTTTCTGTTACATAAAACTATTTAACAATTGTACTTAGCCACATAGGTTGCCTAATTTAATATTACATAAAACTAAAAATGCTGTTCTGAACTCTAACAGTGTATTTGTTTAGCACCTCATATTTATTTAGCACCTTCAGGATTTTAAGGAACTTCGCTCCTGTTTAACACAAGAAACCCCAATAGCTAAAAGAATAATCTAATGTTATGTTAAATTAGTATCAATTGCTGTGCAAAGCTTCATTTGTAATTTAGAGGAGAGGAAACAGCCTTCTGCTTTCAGAACACACTCTCAGGAACAGATAAAGCTTCATTGATGATATATGGTTGAAAGGGCTGTAATTAAATCTTTGGTCAAGAGATCAAAGCCAGCAAGTTTCACCAGTATTTAATTGGGGCTGGTGGCAGTGGGGAATCAGTCCCAGCATATTCCATTCCCAAATTCCAAGAACTTTAACTGACACAAATGTTTACTACTACAATTCTGAAATTGTTCTTCATGTAAGGAATATTTGTTTGTTACAAATATCATACAAGACCTCATTGACTGAGTGTCCTATAAAATGCTTTTTAATTGCAAATGCTTAAAATTCAGACTCTCTCTAGCCTATCCTTTTTTTCCTATGGTAGCTGGATAAAAGAGCAGTTCAGGTAAACTTAAAAGCTGAAAATGCCCTCCAAAATGTTCCTTTAATGAACACTTCTGACAGCTTTAGTTCATTCAACCAGCAGATTTCCTCTCCTTGGCAGAGAGCTTATTTTACCCCAAGAATCTCTTGCCTGCTACAAAAACAGTGTTTGTTTATTCAGTGCAGTCAGTGAAAGGTGTACTTTGCAGAAACCCCCAAGTAAAATTAGATTGCACTCAACCTTTTAATTAAATCTTATATATTAGACATGTAAAAAGTGAGCCTTCCCCAGTTTAAAGCTGCAGGAAGATATTAACTAAACATTATTACAAAATACACGCAGAAACCTCAGACTGTACAAATGCTGTGCTCTGAAAGGAAAAACTTAATTAAGTTGCCCATTTCAGATTACAAGGAGGGAAACCAGAGCATCTCTTTTTCAGGTTGGCTCATACTCTGTACAGTAATTCACTTTCAAATGTTTGCAATTCTATCAGTTTGGACTTTGGGGTTGAACTTTCTAATCAGAGAGTTCAGTGTTTCCTCTCACACTTCCCTTAGAGAAGAATGTCAAAAGAGGCTGTAGCATCCCTCAAACTTCTTGCTCTGGACGTTCAGAAGTTGGCTGTGAAGGACAGAACCTTCACCGTTCCTGTACCATCCATCCAAATTTAAACAGCCAGACCTCAAGAAAGCTTAACTTGTGCTGAACCTGAAACACTGTTTTCACATGTATTTCCAAAATCCATTGCAGGCACTACCACTGAAGTAGTTGAATCTTCCTCAGATGAATACTTAATAACCTGTTTTCAGCTTTTCTGTTTCTGGATATAACTCTTCAAAGACAGCTATAAGAAAATATTTCACAAGGTAGTACTGCTTAGTTAAATAAAAATCCTACTTCTCAAGATATGGCTCAGTTGTTTCATTGTGTAATCTCAGATTAATCAGAACTCTGTGACAAGACATTTTTATTTCCCTCCCCTCCCAGTTAGAAGTGGAAGCACATCTTTAACCTGCCCACAGCTGGTGAGCTGTGGTATTAAGACAACAATCTGAACTTCTGTGGCTTCATTCCCATTGCAAAAACTAAACCAAAAAAGCATTAAGTTTTATCTTACAATCTATGAAAAAAACCTCTACACCCACATTTGATATTTGGTTGCATAAGGATCAATCAAATATCCTCTGAAGGGTAAAACACTGATCCCTGACACTGCAGCTGAAGTTCTTGTATAAACTCACTTTCCCTACGCTCTTCCAAGCGGGGCCTTTATGACCAGTGCCAGTGTTTCTCCAGGGGGCACCTGCACTGGCAAACGTGGCTGTGTGGCAGGTGGGATGCTCTGCACTCTTCTAAAGGGCATTCTGGGGGAGCACAACAGCTGCTGACGTGGAGAAATCCCCCCTCCTCCTCTTACCACGAGAGGAGACTCCTGCAGAATCCCCCTCCTGGCCACATGCCATGATCACCATTTCCAAGGGCAGACTTTTAGGAAGGCTTTTTCACACATTTTCAACCAGGAGCAGCACTACTCCCCTGCACCATTTTACAGAAGAAGTTATTCCTTTCAGAAATTGTAACCTAGAGCTGATAAGCTTAAAACAGCAACTAAACCAAGCAGCTTAAGTTGCTTCTGCTCTGTATGATTCTTACATTAATAAAAAAAGCCTTGAGGAGGAAACTTGAGAAATAAAAAATCTACTCAGGTCTTACTGGAAATTAAAGCTTTGATTAAATGAGAAAACTTGGACTCAACCATCAATACTCCAAGATGGATACAGATTTATCATGACTGAAGTTTCAAGGCAATTTTGCTCTTTTAGTCACTTATTTCAACCCCACAAAATAAATCTTAGAGGGAGTGCACCAGTGGGAATTTACTATTCCTTTGGAGAATTAAAAAAGGCTTGAGGACATCCTTCATGTCACTGCTTAGAACTGGTATCACATGAAGCCAGGTCACAACAAATCCTTTAATTCCAGCAGGTCACAGCAAACAGCATTTTTTTCTTTCTAAATAGAAAGGAATTCTATATTTCACTTTAAACTATCAAGTCAGTCAAGCCCAAAGCTTATTCTAATGCAAAACTTGGACAAGAACACTTCTACTGTAGTGAGGAAAACATCTGTAACTGAACAAAACTTAAAACTGTTTCCCAACATTTGGCTTGGGACTTTTATAATCAGCAAGAAAACAGTTTGAACCTGGCTTCATGTTTCAAAAATCATGGCATGTAGGTAAAAAGCACCTGGAAAGCCAGAAGCATTTCAGAACCATGTGTGGTGTGTACATACTATAGGTGTGCACATGATGGGAAAATTACACGTTCCATCACATTACATTATCCTTGGCTTCTTTTTTGCCCTTTTTAATTCAGGCCCTGAATGAGGAACACTACAGGACACTGAGATTACTACTGGTTCCCCACGGCAAACTCTTTTTTCCTATTTAAGTAAAAAGCATGCAAAATTCAATCAATTAATCATGAAGAAATTAACTTCCCAGCAGAGGAAAGGAAGCAGAGAACGTCAGGAACAAAGATACTACAGCTCAAGAGGCCTTAGTGACTACAAGAGGTCACCTTGAATTCAGGTGTAAGGGCAATCCATATCTGCAAATACACCAAAAATTGGATACACATTTCCTTAATTTTATGTGACTACCAACATCCTATGGTATCAAACAAAAGCTGCAATAAAAAAGCCCACTTTAATCTCTTTAATATCTCAGTTTAGTTTATGTGACGCTAGATTAGCTTGGCAACAAAAAATACTTAGTAAATACAGTTATCTAGCTTTTAGATACACAGAAATTTACTAATAATTACTCCATAAAGTGAAGTCAGTCAAACAAAACAGTTTCTCTTGCCACCTTGGTGAATCAAATGCAGCAATATCTCCAGATTTTAGCATGTTCCAAACCCAAGATCGAAGTTTATTTATCTCAGAGGCTGGTGATTTATAGCATGTCATGAATTAAAAGCCCCCATTATTTTAACAGTCAAGTATTTAGCTGTCAGAGCACTAGCAGGGCTAACAATTTAAGTACTTCTCCAGAAGTCAATCAGTGTATTTGCACAACACATGGGAAAGTAATTTCCTAGCAAACTGATACTGTATGTAAAACCCAAAGTGTTTGTGAGGTTTGACAGGTATTTTCTTGCTGAAGTCGTCTTGCCACATCCAGAGTATCCAGAATCAAGTGGGGTTATAAATTCTTTAATGAAGTATTGAAACAGTTTCATGAGTGCTTAAAAGATGTTTAGTTTGTGTAATTACTGGAGCAATATGCTTCCACTTACCTAAATAGGGAATACAAGGAGTCATCTTCAAGCTGCTGATATAGTCTCTAAGCCTTTTGTAATTATCTTCTTTACTCATAACATACTCCAGCTTGTCAAAGGTGGCTTTATCCTTCCGGCTCAGTAACTAGGGAAAGAAAGAAGAGGGGAAAACCAGATGAGCTTAATGATTATGATCATTATGATTTCTCCTTTCCCCTCACAAGCACAAGTTTCCACTTTCCCATTGCTGATGTTGTTACTGCCTTTGGGTTGTTTTTTAAAAAAAACTGCCTCAAAATTACAGCATTTAAAGATGAGCACTTGGAGAGTTTACACAGAAAAGCAGCTATTTTGGCTGTTAAATTTGAAAATACTTTTAAAATTGAACAGGTAGAACATTGCTGTCCTGGAGAATCCTTCTGAAATAATGTAAGTTATTATAAAGACTATCTATATACACACATACCTGAAACTTCATATATATAAAGACTGCTCTAGCTAACATGCATCACAATTTCATGTGCTGTCCACCCCAACAGCATTCCATGCCAGTAATCTATTCACTGGTTATCCCTAAGTGTGCTGTTTTTGAAAGGGATAGTTAATTTTCTTCACAGTGTCTATTTGCTGTACCTGGGATTTCTGCTGATAAGTTCATGGTTCTCCTTCCCTTTCCATTCCTGCTGTGCCTGACCCATTCCTCTGGCAGAATTAAGAGCAACCAGGCTCTCTTTGTAGGACTGGGTAAGTAAGATTTTTAAAACATCTTGCTGAGCTGCTGCTGCTGCAAAGCCACCTTGAAGGCTTCATCTCAACTCTGGGTCAGAATTTAACAAAGGGTCTAAGATGTTCCCCCTGAATATTTGGGCAGAGGATTCAGTGCTCTAGTCCCAGTGACAATTTCTCCCCTATAACGCAAATATTACAGGAGTCAGATCACTAAAATTCCCTTTTCTCTTTCAGTTCAATGTCAAGCTATGTGAACCTGACAGAAGTGAAGTGTCCCTTCTGTAATTCACTCTTGAAATAACTTCTTTTTACTTACATTTCCTATATCCAGCTCTTCCTTAGGACATACAACACACCACCAAACCAAACACTGGCTTTGCAGGAGAAAATCCCTTGTGGAAAGTGAATTGTTTCCAAAAACATACTGATCTCTGACCTTGCAGCAATTAAATCACATCTCTAGCTTTGGGTCCAATATTTGGATGAATGCTGGAACATCTCCTGTTCATTAAAACTTCAAATATCTGCCAATTCCAGGAGAAGAAAGCAGCAGACAGGCATGACTTCTTTCCAACCACCAGAGCATGACATTTATCTTTTGAAATTCATTTCCTCAAAGATGGTTCTAGTTTAATCAGCCTAAATTAGCTTGCCTTTAGTAATATAATGAAATATTCTGCCCTCATTTGGTGTCTGGAGGGCATTTGTGGTTTTGCAGACAGGAAGATAAGACTAAGAGATACAGCAATGGCCTTGAATTCAAACTTGGATGAAATCAATGGTATTTTCCTCAAAACATGGTGATTTGCACCTTCTCTTTCAAGTCTCATGTATCATTTCAGGCTCTTTGGATCATCTCCTAACATGTTGACCCTGTATGCCTTCGCCTTGTGCTCACACACAGGGCGACTCTCACCATGCCCCACCTCCTGCATTAAGGGAGAAAAGTAGAGAGAACACAAGCACATTAAAGATGCTTCTGTCAGAGCAAGGAAGGACCCAGTGGTCAGTTCTTCAGTTTTGGAGCTGCTTCTTTTCAAAATAACTTTTCTTTCTCTGTCTCTTGAGCTCAAAGGATGCAAAGAACAGTAAAGAGATGTACACATGCAGAGACTTTAACAGCTAAAGCTGACAGTTCATAGTGGCAGGAAAGGATTTGGGCCTTCTAAATTGCTGTTTGCTTTATAATTATAGTGTGCCAACCCTGAACACAACCTTTTTGAAATGCAAGAAAGCATGGTGAGGTTTCAGGGTGCTGGCAGAGTGGGGCAGGGCTCACCTCATTTCAGATTTTAATGATTATTTGCTTACATTGCCCAAATTCTCCCTGGTCATCTACAATTCCTTTAGAGTAAATGGAGAGAAGTTGAATATTCTCTTCTATGAGCATTCTTTCCCAGTTTTGAATGGGGCAAAACACACATTAAAAGCAGTGTTTATTATTCTCCAGAGTTCAGAGTGTGTGCAGGCAACGAGCGAGACAAACTTCAGACAAATTCAGACATACCGTCAGAAGACATGAATTTCATCTTTTTTAGGAACATTAGACTACCAAGCAAATATTTCATGGCTCCTTTCCACTCAAGATCTCAACCATATAACGTGGCCTTATTTTTTTTTCAGGGGTGAATATACTTTCAGCTATTTTCCTGACTTTGTGAAGTCCAGGTGATTGAGGGTTGCTCCAAACCACCTCAGAAACAGGGAGGAGATCCTTCCTTGTTGGAGGTTTTAGAGAGTTACTGTGTAAGTTACTCAAATAACAGCTTGATGTGCCTTTTCTTGCTTGTAATACACAGAAAGCCAAAGGCCTAGAACTACTTCTAGAGCATAAACTGAACCTCCAGGAGAAGCATAACTAAATCAGTTTGCAGAGCACATGGCTGTGAGCTGTCCTGCAACTTGAATTTGCAAAGGCTTATGTCAGATGATGAAAGGCACCAATTCACCTGGGATTGTATGAGGAACCAAACACCTGCAGAAATGTGGGAGAAGTTACCTGGAATTTCAGAGGGCAGAAGAGTGGCCAACTTTAAACAGTTAAACAGATGCCAACAGCAAACAAATAATCCCCTCTTAAGTGCAAACCTGAGCACAATCAAGCAGCAAAAGCAACTGGGGACTCCCAGTTCTGAATGGCATCATTATGGGACTCACTAATGTGGTTGTTATTGATCTATGGTTATAGATTTTTGAGTCAGGCACAAAAAGAGATTTAAAAAAAGTTGTCCTTGAGATAATTTTGAAGTGTTAATTTTATTACCATTTCCTTGGAGAGATTTTTGGTATTTGGGAGCAATGTCTTACTTAACTGTGCCTGTGCAAAATATGCCCAAAATTCTAGATGAGCATCTTGGCAGGAGAAAATCATATTCAGTTTTGGCAACAACAGCTGTCAGACAATGAGACATCAGATAAATGTTACTTTTTGTAACATCCAAGGATGCACTGACATGTCTGCAGTGAGAGCTTTTAGTTCTTTTTCATGATCTATTTATATGTAACCCTGCACGGGAGTGTTTCAGACACCTGATTGTTTCTGTCACACTTCATGATGGCACAGCTCATCTGAAACAGCTGGAAAGCTACACAGTGTATGGCTGAATTAAGGACTGTTTTCTAAGCTCTGAGGCATCAATGAGCAAAAGTAATTCCTGATATTCTTCTTATTAAGGATATAACTGTATAAAAATTACATTAATGTGAGTGAAAAAACGGATGTCAAATAAAAGTGCTTCCAAAGAACACTGTTCTTTCACAACTGTACAAATGCAGAACTGCAAATGCAGTTACAACTATGAAAATAATGCTCAAAACTCTGAGGAAACACACAAGATTTAGTTATCACTGAGAGAAACAACAAATCTCTTTATGGCAACTGAATCAAGAGTTTCTGAACATCTGCTCTCCATAGCAAAAGAAAAATTCCAACAGCATAAACCCCTAAATGATTAAAGTATGACCCACTTTGGCATTCAGAATTTTCCAGCAACTAAATACAAAATAGCTTCTGGCCAAATTAGAAGCCTCTGCATTTAGGAGAATCTGCAGGGAACTATTTTTCAAAGGAAAATATTTCTATGCCAGAGTGGAAAAAAAAAATCAAGAGGAAACCATAGACTTCAGAGGAACTAGCAGCATTATATACACAGTAGAATAAAATTAAAGCTATCTGTAATGATTGCAGCCTTGAAGACAGAGTGCTGTGTTTTCCCAAGAATAAAGTGGCTCCCCTGTGCTCCACGTACCGCCCACGTCTTGGTCAGCCTGAAGATGGGGGCGCTCTGCAGGCCGGACACCACCGCCATCAGAGCGTGGAGGTTGTTCAGCTCGTACAGTTTCTGAGGGTAAACACAGACAGGGAAGAACAACAAACAAAAATCCAAGTGTTGTCAATAATGATCAGAGAATAAACAATATAAAAATGAGGAAATCTTGTGTAGCTACAGTGAACTGCTTTGCATCCAGACCCGTTTATGGCACCTCCTAATTTTTTTATTACTGCATCTATGTGGCTTTGAATTAGGCTGTGCTACCTGTTTCATAGCCCAGAGAGAACCCCTAAAAATACCTATAACAAAAGAACATCCTGAGTAATAGATTAGAAGTGCCAGAAATTTTCTGACATTCAAACCCAACAAATTCCTTTTGTAGCATTCAACAGTATTTTAAAAATTAACATGCCAGAAAGGATAACCCAAAAGTGAGTGATGTAATCATGGCAGCACTTGGAGTTCATGCAGCTACCAAGGCTGCATGAAACCACCCAAAAGATATGGTTGCAGAATGAAATCAAGGAGGTAATTTTCAAAAGTCACATGCCTGGGGTACTCCTCTCACTGAACAACCATTTTGGGGATTTGACTTCTAACTAGTGGAAAGCAACAGCTCGATCACAACTGAGCAGAGAAAACATCAGGGTAAAGTAATTTTCTGACATATTTGGAATTTCCCTACCCTTTCTTTTTCCTTTCCCTCTGTCTCCAAAATCACCAATCTGCCTTGGCCAAGTGGTACTTTCACAACAGCTTAAAAAGGGTCTGAAAGAAAATACCATTTCTGAACCTCTTCTGCAATATCAATTGTTCTGAGAGATAGGAGCACCCAAATATCCAAACTGCACTCAGGCACTTTTGGTGGAGTGCACACAAATTGAGGTTTCACCTGTAACAAAGACACATTGATAAAGGAAAATGGATTCTCAATCACTGCACTGTAAATGCTGCTGAACCCATTTGGAACGTCACCAAGGTAGGTTAGAATTTCAGATAGATAAAATTAGGAACTCCTCCTATTCGAAAAATGGTGGAAGTTTCTTCTGCTTGAAACTCAACTCACCCAAGTTTTCTTCCTTAGGAGGCCTTCCATGAGGTAACAGGACAAAAGAAGCTGTACTAACGTGACACTGAATAAATGCTGACTACCAAACTACCTTCTGTTTGGAAGGATGAAAGTAACAGCACAAAGGTGGCTTTCTGAATAACAGTTTTGGAGTAGGGTAAACAATTCTCTCTTACAGCCTTTCAGAGACTGAAGTCCTCACAGGCATTACTGAGAAATGGCTCTTTGAATGGCACTGTAACAGCAATTCCACTCCGAGTGTTCAGCACCCACAGTTCTGCTACGGGAGTCTGCCCACACCCACTAATGAAGTGCTTCCCTCTACTCCTCCTCTTTTGGGAGGATTCTTTGGTAACCATGTGTGAAGGGAAACCAGTGTTTTGTGAGGCAAGGTGGAAGGAGATGGTCCTACTATTCTTCCAAGTAGTCCTGCTGGAGTTTGTCCCTCCACTTACACAATAACCCCTTTTAGTCACACACAGATGCCCAAACAAGGTAAAGTTCCTTGTCCTAAAGGACAGTGTAGCTGATTAAAAAGGAAAAGAAGGGCTTTCCCAGCTGCTGCCAGCATTGAAACAGAAGTCATCACCCACCACCACAGTCTGGGAACTGGGGAGGAATGCAACTATTAGGTCCAATTAGTTCATGCACAAAGCTATATGGATGAGAGAGACACCATTAAAGGACTGTGAGCTATACAATAGATGTCAGCACAAAGGATTCCCTGTGGAGAGGATCTACAGCTTCTCTGAAGACAAGTTCATTAGTGGGACCTGTGGCACCAGGCTGTTTTGATAGCAGCTTTGGTGTACAAAGGAAATCCTCCCAACAGCAAGAACTGCAGAACTTCCTGTTGGCAGCTGTATGTGACCCAAGCCAAGAGAACACATACAGCAAGTAAATTAAAAAGCTTCTTGCTTTTTGTTACTGTGATATTTACAACTCACAGGTAAGCCAAGCTCAATTATCTAATGGTTAGATCACTGCCCCCAAACCACCAGCACTCCAGCAGGCACTGCTGTCTGTAATCCAGCGGGGTCAGGCACATCCAGGCTGTGCTTAAAGCTGAGCCTACAACACCCAGCACTGGCCAGTTCCATCCCAGTACAAACCAAACCTGAGCCCACCTGGCTTCCAGATCTGTTCTGCACACAGGGGAACCACCCTCCTCTATGGAGGGACGTGGATCACAACATAAATTTGTGCATGTCTGTACTTCAAATGAAAAAAAAAACACTGATTTTTAAAAATACATGAGATGAAGCTACATTAACTCACCAGGTATCTAAGGATATTTAAGAGAGCATCATTACTGAGCAAAGCCTGTGTAATCTTACTGATGCAGCTTGCTTTGCCAAAATTTATAGTCAAATAGCATTTCATTAAAAACAAGACAAGGAATGCATTTGAATACAAAATTAATTTACAAAAGGTGTACATCTTTTCTGGCAGGTAAGCCAAGGTTGTCCCAGCACTCAGCTGTAGTAACAGGCACCCACCTTTGACAGTAAAAACCTGAAAAATATCGCCCTTTTCTCACTCCAGTGAAGACATTTCACTCTGTTTGAAGAGCGAGGACTCTGGTCCAGCTACACATCACTTGAGATTTGCTGACCCTTTTCTTAGGAGCGTCAGTCCAAAAGGCTTTAGGAAGGATTGAGAGCTCCAAAATGTTTTCAGGATTCAAGTATATTTTTGAAACCATATTTATTAAATTAGTATAACTCATGCCACAATTGGAGTAAGAGATAAAACACCCTTTCCTTCCAATGGTAAAAACAAACCATTTCTGTTCTGCCTGATGCTGTTTGAACCGATGCTACACACATCGTTTTGGTTTAACCAACATTGGAAATCATATCTGGTAAATTATATTATCTAAGAAGCAAAATGTGAAATAAAATGTCATTGCATTAACCTGATTTAGTTAAGCTAAATCAGGTATCAGATAAATATTTCCCCATGTGTACTTCTGAACTGACCAACATAGGAATAAAACCTGGAATCACAAGGAATCCCACACAGCCCCTCCCCACCCAGTTCTTACCTTCGCAGTTTTAATGTAGTGGCTCAAAACCTCAGCCCGTATTTTCAAAGTCTGGGCATGCAGAATCTCTCTAACAACCCAGAAGCTCACCTAAAGAGAAGAGAAACTGCCTTTTAAAAAACACAGAGTTTCAAGAGAGTTTTATTTATTTTTATAAAAGTACGATGTGTGCAAACAGCCTCAGTCTCAGGCTAAGCTCGAGGGTGAGATCTCACAGATGCAAACCAAATGGCAAGACTCTCAAACCACAAACAATGTTCTCCCAGGATAATAAAATCATTAAGAAATTTAATTCAAAGTCTACAAACAGAAGGAATGTAAACACTAAAATCGAGTTATATCTGTTGGCTTTGCTTTTCCACAACTCCAAAGCTGCACCACCCAACTCTCAGACAAGCTGAACACCTTCAGCTATATTTCACTGATGTTTCCAACACCTCCAAAAGAAAAAAAACAAAACTGGAACACAAGGTAGGAAGTCCCTGCTATAACCTAGTTAATATTCTTATTTCTGGTCACGCCAATTACCTGCCAATTTACAGCAAGGCACCATACACTTGGGAAGGTTTTACAGGATTACCTTCACTGTGGTGTGAAATCAGTGCTGTTCAGTGTGACAGAAAGGATGGTTGCTGCATTTTGCACTTACAAGAATGCCTCAGAAAAGCTGCATTTTAAACATGTTTTGTCAACATGCCTAAATTCTAATATTTTCTCCTCTCTGCTCCTCCCCACCCTCACCCCACAAATAATGATAAAAAATAAACACCTTCATAACTGTAACAAAGCACTGGAAAAGAATTAGCAAATAGTAACAAATTCTACAGCTTTTACTTATCTATTCACTGTGAGTTAGGAAAAAACTGAATTATCATCAAGATACAGTATTCTGTACAATATATACTGGTATTCACAAAAACACTGAAAATGGTGTATGAATACCTTTCCATACACAAAACGCCTTTCACCCTGTCACGTTGCTTTGATTTTTAAGTTACGCTGAAGTACTTCCTGCAAACTAACACTGTCTATGTATTCAGCCTCCTGCCCAAAATCACAATTAAAAGAATGAAATATCCTGTTTCACTTTGTCCAGTGACAGCTCTTTATCCAGAACAGCACAAGAAGATCCACACCTCCAAAATGATTACACTTGAAGTTACAGTGACCTGATGAGAGTTGGGATGTGGAAACACAACAGCTCTTTGGAACTGAAAAATGGAAGAGTGACAAGAAAACCCACAAAAAAATCCCCACAAACATCCTGCATAACAAACACTTTCCTTTGGTCTGTTTGTCCAAGGTTGTATTAGCCAGGAAAGAATGAACCAAGGAGCTCAGGTTTCTCTTTCCTTTTCTTTTTCTTCCATTTCTTTACTTTTTTTTTCTTTAAGCAAAATATCTCCAGATAAACTGTTGTCCTCACAAACAAAAAATGGTTTCACATGAACAATATGCTATAAAATAGAGAACTACCGAACACATGAAGCATTTGACAGTACTTCAAAATTCTGCCAGAAGTAGTTTAACCTCAGTTTGATGCTCTGCTCTAGTTATACAGCTTGAGAAAAAGAACTTTCTTCCCTTGACTGACCAATGAGTTTCTAAGGAGATGTTTTCCCTTTGAAGATCAAGGGAATTTAAATTTTTAATATAGATTTTTGTATCATAAAGAATTGAGCAGAGATAACACATGCTTTAAAATCCCAAATCTCTTTGATTTGAGGTTAGCAGAGTGTCCATGGAACAGGAGAATGCTTTGATAGCCCAGGCTGTGAAACAACTTGCTCAGAACACAGAGCAACACTCAAGCATTTTCACAAGGATGAAAAAGCCAGTTTATTCCGTTGGTCCTGACCTCTCTGGAAGTTCACTGGCATCACAGTGACTGTGCCACACAAGTGCTCCTGTTTGTCCAGGGGAGCCTGGTTTTCTGTCCCAGTCCCAGCCACGCTTGACCTCAACACTTCCAAGCTCTTGCAGGAAGAAACAAACCCAAACCAGAACAAAATGCAGCACTTCCTTCAAAGCTCAGAGCCATCCAGTCTCTTCAGTGACAGAGTGAGCAGGAGATACAGAATTAAACACACAATCACTTCCATTTCAACCACTTTCATTCTGCTTTGATGCATTTTTACCAACCCAGACATTGGGGTTTGGCTGGTCTTGCCTATTAACTGTTATCTTTAGATAGCACCATAATCTAATGTATTCCAAATATTTAAAAAGGAGTAATTTAAATACAGACTTCTGTTAATTCTTAATGTAAACCACAAGTATTAGTTCCATATATTGTGGTTATTTTGTTTCAAATCCTCTCACTGCTTTTCAATGTTATTGCACCAATATCAATCAGCTGGATGACTCACAGCCTTTGGTAACAGTTTAAAACAGCATTTAAACCCTGGACATATAAATGTGGATTTATATTCTTCCTTACTAACATCAACCTAGAAAAACAGGCTTAACTTTACAGCAAATCTGCTCTTGAGTCACGTCTTAAGCTTTTTTAGCTATCCCACACTTGCCTTATGTTTTGTTATACTGGTGCTTTTAATTTCATAGTTGTTGCTTCCAAAACTTTGCCTTCTGTGCTAATTAGAAGACAGGTAAAGTTGAGAATCTCTCTTTAACAGTTTCTTGATTTCTCTTCCAAATATCTTCCGTGCACACTAACCTCTTCACCTCTCCATTTTTTAATTTCTGACAACCCCAGTTAAAGCCACTGCAATTCAGCAAAACTACAATATTCAAGACAAACTTCTCCTACACATAATGTTGCATTTGGGTTAAAAAGACCCAAAAAAACCCCATAAACACAGAGGTGGTAAAACATAGCATCTGCCTTTTGATCTCTTGCTTTAAAATTGTTCCATTGTATTGATTCTAGTTTGTAAGTTTCTCTAATATTTTAAACTCTGTGGTAGTGCAATTCCACTCCCATTTAGATAAAAACCTCAAGAAACAGGTTTTCAATAATTTGACAACCAAGAGAGCAATAGTGACCTTTCTATAAACAATTACCTTAGACTGTGTTTGTTTGAAACATGTGAAAAATGCTTATTTTCAAAAAGTAGAACAATGATCTACTCAGTAAACCTGGTAATTGTGCACTCTGACAGAGGAACAGCAGCAGTGTGCAAGTATACAACTCACTTTCAGAAGGAAGCTGAAAAAGGCAGAAATAAGCGTTTTAAAAAAATATATAAACAATATTTAATAGTAGATGTATAGATGTATGGAGTACCACGTAACAATGTATTCACCAAGAGAGTCCTGGCATGGAACAATTCAAGTGATTTCTCTTCCCTGGGCTGGATCTGTTTCTCAGGCATTACATATAATTATCTCATAACTAATGCTGGAAATACCCTACTCCATCCTCAGTGGACTGCAATCAGCTGCACAGCATCACTGCTGCTTCCAAAATGCTACCAGCACAGCAATTTGCTATGAAGAAGCTTGTGGTGATTTAATATTCTCTTTACTTCAAAAGTGAGAACTGTTCATGGTTTTCTTTTGGCAAGTTGGGGAAAAAGGAGACAGATGCATAATGCATAATTTAAACCCAGTGCCATTTCACAGGTTAACAGAAGTTGGATGAAATGTGTTCCTGCCTGAGAAGGCCAGAAGTTGCAGTGATGTTCTTGATCACTTTTTTTAGGACCAAGCTTTAGAACCTCCAGGTAAGTGGAGCAGAAACAACACCTGCCCCTTTCTGCTCCTCCTGTACAAAAGTAAGACTCAGGATTTTCCCTGATGCCAGGCTGACCTAAACTTCATGGAAGTCCTTAATCCCATATCCCCCACCTTCCTTCTGGCTATTGAGCACATTTCAGCAATTCTTTGTACATCTACAGTTGATTTTTTTGTTCAGGCAGCTCCTGCAGTTCCTCAGTACCCTCCACAATAACAACTGACAAGTGAGGTCCTTGGTGAGGTAATTGCCTTAAACATGGCCCTTAGCATAAAATCATTCCCGAGTATTCAGCAACACTAAACATTTCTTTGAAGAGACAAATTGCATGAACAAGCAAGGCGGCAAATGCTGGAATCAGTGCCCCATCAGTGAGAACAATACCAAAAGTATCAGTGTTTTCACACCAGGCTATACACTCTACAGGAGCAACTTGAGAAGCTTATCAAGAAAATGGCAACTAAATGCAAGAACAACAACAACAAAGAACACCAAAAAAACCCTCAACCTAACCCGTCCACATTTCAATATAGGGTGTGGCCACGAAGTTTGCAGTGTAACAGTCTCTCTTTGGTCCAGAGGAAAATCAGGTCCGAAGCCCATGCCCAGACAAGGATTTCAGTTCTTACAAGGTTAAGAAATTTTTTATGTGCTTTTGATGAGAAGTAATAGGACTTGGTCATGTCCTGAATGGGAGCATAATGAAAAGTGAGAAAGTACACAGGAACTGATAGGAAGAAAACCCTGAAAAGGTTAGTTTGGTCTGAGTTTCAGAGGATTAACAGAGATGTCTGTAAATCTGAGACTCGGTACAGAGGTTAGGTCTGGAAGAGAGTTTGTAAGTTTGAGACACTATTAAACATTTACAAGAGGGGAGATGAGAGGAATAGAATTACATCATCTAAAAGAGAAAATCTGGCATCACTTAAAAAGCATTACAGTTTTGAAACTTGGTTGGCCAACTACATAGAGTCCAACAGTTTTAATTGTGGAGAAAGCTAAAATCCTGTTCTTCTCTTAAAACCTCATTTTATACAGAGAAATGGTTAAGTAGGACAACCATAACCCTCAAACACAACATATGAAAATCCTGAAAAAATCCTGCCAAAAAATTACCTCAGAAAACTTATGCCAAGTAGGGAGTTAAAGAACAAATTTTGTACAGAGGAATTATTTGGAATTTGTAAAGATTCCCTAGAATCACCTTAAAAAGGGAACCATACTGACTTTAGACTTCTGTTTCTAGGGACAAAATCATCTTATGTAAAGCAAAAGGCACTCAGCTAACAGAGAGGGAAATTGCATCTAATTACTACTCCAGAAATCCTGTATGGCAAACCTTTAACCTGTCATTATGATTCTGCCTTTATATAAAGGACAGCCAACATTTATGAGGAAAATAGGCCCTTTTCATCAATTACAGCTATTTAAAACAGAATCATAGCTATGTCTTCAGTACTGGTTTGATATTTCTATATATCCTGTAGATAAAAAGTAACTGCTTTAAGGAGTTCCTTTTCAAGCAATCAACTGTGACCCCAAATAAGAGCAATGTGCCAGAACACTTAATCCCACAGACTTTTAAAAATGTCTACATGTAATAATGTTGGAAAAAAATAACTCACATGATTGAATCTTCTGGTGAAAGCAACAGCATTCGGTGCAGAACTGTATTTCTCTTTTTTATTCCAGCCACAGCTTGCCAGCTCCTGGGAGAACAAGGATGAAAATGCACTTCTTTAATTTAGTGAATAACACATGTTCAGAGTCAAAAGCACGTTGAGACACAAATTGCTTCAGTTTCAAAACAACAGAGCAACAACACACTGAAGTAATATAGTTACACTTGTTCTGATTCCTTTTGCTAATTGATATTCCACAAGTGTCATTCCTGAGTTGTTTTGGTTTTCTGGGTTTTTACAGTTCACCTTTTGTTGAATTGGGGACTTTGTAATTCATCTCTTACTAGAAGATTCATTTTGTTACCACAGAAAATCCTGCTTTAAATACGAATCTGAGACGGAGAGCAACATGTTTTCTTTTTAATTGCCTTCTGAAAATACTTCAAGTCTACCGAGAAGATACACTTGAACTGAAGCTCAGACGTGCCCCAGTATTTTAATTTGGCAAGTCAGCAGTTCCTCATCGGCCTGGCCCTGCCCATCTCAGGGCTGACACTGCGCACACACCAGTGACAACAAACTGGAGACTCCTTTGGCTCTCGAGAGGAAGCACAAGGCACTGGACACTGCAAAGCAGAAGGTCCTGCCCCTGACAGGAGAGACACACCCAAACCCTTTTCCAGAGGTGCTGGAGCACAGCCGGGCAGCCCCTCAGGTCTGTGCCAGCAGTGTAACACAACACCCACACCACTTGCTTCCCTCCCTTTAGGGAGATCTAAGAAATGCTTCTCCATCTCACTTGCAAGACCTCTCTCTCCTGTAGTGGCAGCTTTGTTTTCTTCTGTTTCAGGCATGTTTCTTGGTCTTCCTCTAAAATTCCACTGGTTTCACTACAAGTTTCAAACCTGAAGTATTCACCTGGACTATTTCCTTACTCTGCCAGTCAACTCAGGCAGAGGAGCTGCATCACTTCAACCACTGCTTTCTTATTTCATGTGATACACTTAAAATGAGGTGAGAAACTGAGAGATTTAGGATCAAGAATAAAAACCTGAACTTGATTCATAAATATTTTGGGGGTTTATTCCTTTTTGAATACACAGAATTTTATTTTCCTTAACAAAATGCTATGGGAACACTTAGATTATAACCTGTGCTACATGGCACAGACTGTGGTTTTTAGTAAAACCTTTACATGGGTCAAAGTGAAAGTCTGAAAAAGAGGAGAGAAAAAGCAACGATTAATAGTGGAACTATTCTACAACTTGAAAATAAGTAGAGATTAAGAGTATTCAATAAGTGAGGTTTTTTTCACTGCCTAGCCTAGTGAAGAAGAGGGGAGTAAAAGGTTAAAGACAATAACCCAGTAAAGGCTTCAATGTGAGTCAATATGGGCAAATAATTTTGGATGCGGTATTAAAATATGTAGAATAAGTAATGAGATTTTCCAACAAAAGCAAGCTGATGTGTTCTGCAAGGGGACACCTGGCCCTTAGTTAATGTTAACACAACTACCAGCAGCACAACTGAGCAAGTCTAGGACTCCTTTCTGCTTTACAGCCACTGCTCTCCAGAAAGCCACAACCGCTACAAGAGAGGATAAAAAACAACACACCACTTGTCATTCCCAGGAATAGATGGAAATCTTATGATTGACTGGGGGAACTCCCATCTTTCTTTTCCCCCTAAAAATTAAAATGCAAATCAGCTGCTTTCACACAGACAGTTTACGTCAGAGGTGTGTTCTACTTTATTACCTTCATTTCTCACACTGCAGCTTATTAATTATCCATTAACAAAGAAACAGGAAGTCCTCCTCATTTCTTTTCTCAGGAGCAACTTGCAGGCATTTTTTGGGATGCAGAAAGGTGGTTTCCAGAATCCCTTGGAGTGACAGAGTCTGCTTAAAGCTCAGCCAGCAGATCATGCCACTGTATGACATCCAAGCCATGGTAACAGGTCAAGCCTCTGCTTCTGGGTCACCCCAATGTCAAGTGACCCACTGTGCCTTAACCCTGAGTTCTGTGGGCAACACTAAGATCCCTGTCTGCTTTTTCACCAAGCATGAGATGCTGACTTCTAGTGTGTGCACCTGAACACACAACATGGGTAAGAAATTCAAATACAGGCAGAAATAATTTCATTTATTGGCCACAGATAGAGACAAAGGCTACAGAAGTGTGTGCTATGAGTATGTTTGTTGATTTTGATGCCAAAAGGAAAATTACTATATATTGCCCTGGAAAGTGTTATTCAGCTTTGGTTTTTGTTAAGATAACCAAGATGAAGTTCGGATGTTGCTTTTTAAAAAAGCCACCTATAATAATTAAGAAATGTAATACAATTAAGAAGATGCAACACAGTAATTTAGAAAATACTAAAAGATACTAAACAATGTTGCTCACACACCCTAAAGATGGTGAAGAGTCATCTCCAGTAGTTTTAAAAATTAAGCATCTTGGAGAACATCTTACAGAGCCTTTATTTGGGAAAACCAATGAACACATTTAAAGGCTCAAAATTTCCATTCAGATACCATTCTACAGAGTTTGGGCAGCAAAGGGAGATTCACAGCCTGTGTAACATAGATCTGCTACTGAAGTACAAAAATTTGTAACCAAACACCCTGCTTTTAAATATCAGCACAGCGAGAAAACTGTTGCTCCCCATCTCCCACTGGGCATGCAGATGAGAGCTGGGAAATGTGATCTCACTGCCAGCAGATCCTGCTTTGTCTTCCCACATGAATTCCACATGACCTGAGTGCATCCAGGGATGGGGGGAGATGCACGAGCTGCACCAAGACACGGTTGGTCTTGGTGGTACATCTGGTGGCACAGTCTGGTAGAACCTCGAAGGAAACTCAGATCTACAACACTCCATTAACCTGCTGTCAAGAAGCCTTTAGGCAAAATAAATCTTCCATGTCTGACTTTCCCTTGTGCAAAGCAGGAGGAAAGCAGTTTAATTGTGTGGAGCTTCTTCTGACCTCAGAGTTGATCTTCATGGACCCTTTTCTTAGGGGACTAACACAATTTAGAGACAACAGCCACCAGAGCTCTGTGTACCTGTGAAGGAGCACTGATGGACAGGTAATACCTGCAGCCTGTCAGAGCCTTCAGCTGCTTTTGTGTAAACACTTGAGAAGAGTCAAAACAGCCAACCCTTCTCAGGGATATTTTCCAGTGAAGACATCACATCTACTTTTCTTATGCAATGCTTACATGTCTCTTATAAATAATTACTTTCTAGATATATTCACTTACACTGTCATGGTGGTTTTTTTTCTGGATATCCCTTACAGTGCTTTTAATTGGCAGAATATGTTTACCCTGATCTTCTAATAGGATCTCTCTTTTTCCCAAGCTCTTTTCCAAAACTTTAAAGCATTTCCCCCTTTTATCTGACTCTTTTAAATACTTTCCTCATATGTGTGTTTGTGTAGTACTTTTTCTGATCTTAAGCACTGCTGTGATGTGGGTTCAAGTCAGATCAAATGGGAAGCTCTTTGAAAGATTAAACCAACAGAACCAACCAAAAAACCCACAAATCCACAAGGGCTGGGAAGGAGCTTGCTGAAATCGTAGGGAAGCTGAATCATGGCAACATTTTCAAGCACAGATCAAACAGCAGCTTTCAAAACAATTTGGAGGTACACAAATGATGAAATCAATAATCAGAACCAAAAGATTGAGCCGCTTTCTCCCCTGGAAGCAAAATGTTCAGCGTCACAGGAGCACTGTTACAAAGCCAGCTCTCAATGAAATAGCTTGGGAGAGACCGAAGGCGATTGATGAGCTGAGAAAGATCTCCATAGCAATGGTAAAGTGACAATAAGCTGAAAAATAAACCCTCAAAATGCAAAACCATGTCCACAGGGAAATGCTAATGGCACAGAAATAGGGGGAAATCATCATTTATTACAGTTGCTGTGAAGATACTGAAAACAAAAATCAGTTCAGGTCAGCTAAAATCTGAAAGGTATATGGCACCACATAAAAACAAACCAGAGAACACAAATCATCCATATATTATATACTGATACACCCAACAAAATGCACACATCTTGATGGCATTACAATCCTTCTTGGTTTTCCAAATAGGATATGAACCAGTTATGGAAACACAGGCCAGATTGAAGTATTAAATAAGTATCAGCAGCTGAAACTGAAAGCATGATCAGAATAATCAAATCAGGATGTTTATCATTCAGAAACACACATGACACCCAGATACTTTAACCCCAGCGCTAACTGAATATTTAAATACCAATATTATTCCCCAAACAAGCTATAAGCACCAGATATTCTTGTGTTAAAACTCATCTGCCTCAGAGCTATATTAACTAGGGCAAAAAGTAAGATTTGTAGACATACACTTTGCCATTCCAAAATTTATACTGTGGTATAACTGTTTTCATGTAAGTTTGAATATAAAACCAATGAAATACTTACCTCTGGCTGAATTGCTTTAAATACAGGCACATCCATTAGTGTTATCTGACCCTGAAACAAAAATTTTAAAAATCGTAAGATGAAAATTAACCTTGCATTCCATTAAGGTGCTGTGCTGCTCAAGAACTGCATTTGTTCTGTTTCCTTTTCTTATTTGGCTTTGATTTCTTTGCTAATATCAGATGTTTCAGCTGCTGCCACAGGGCCATTCTGCAAAACCAGGGAATATAAAGCGTTCCCAGTTTATTTACATCAACAAATTCGGAGAAATCATCCTGCAGTTACATGTGCAAGTCAGAGCTTGAACTCAGGAACACCACAGAAGAGGCTACCCAAGAGGACAAGGAACTGACTTCAGTTGCTCCAGGGTGGTTCCTCTTCACACTCCGAATGCTAGTCCAGGTGCCACACAATTCTATCAGAGCATCCCTAAATTTCTCAATCAATACTTGATTAACTAAGCAAAGGGGTTGGTCAGTTGCCCAGCAACAGTTAATATTAAATACAGCCATCTCTCCTCCAGCAGGCCAGAGCCAGTCAGTACATTTTCATTCTGGGATGTCTGTTTAGCTTTGAAAAGTCAAAGACCAGGTTTTGCTTTTTGAAACATATTCACAGAGCATTACTTTAAACTTATTTAATCCTGTACAATTTAGGATTGCTGCCAGCCTAAGGAGTCAAATAAAAAGACCATTTCTTTTCAAGAGCACATAGGTAGCCCAGAAATACCAGTGTCATCCAAATCAGGTAACACAAATATCCTTTCAATAATGAATCCAGGGACCTTGTTCTGCTCCCTCAGCTGTCAGCTGCACAGCTTTATTCCCATTTCCTTGAAAACAGCAGCTCCCCATTCATACACTCCAAGGTACACACTGACAGGTTTGTGACTCTCACAAATTGCCACTGCATGCCACTGTGGATGGCAGAAAAGCTCCCCAGAGAAAGTCAGCCCTGCAGGAGAATTTTAACTGGGATGCTCTAGTTGAAAGCCAGAAAGTGCAAAGAGATGCACCTGCTCTAATGAAAGACTGCTCTAATGAGGCAAGGTGTATTTTGCCAGAGACAACCCAACCCGCACTTGGAAGTACACCTCCTTGATCTCTAAACCTATTTTTAGATAGGAATTCTGACAATAAGCATAAAAAAATATGTAATAACCAACACATTGCACACAATCATCCCGTATTTTGCAGTACAACATCACAGAAGTAACAAGGCCTTTATTTGTTTCATTTTTACATACTTTCTGCCCTGGGCTCTGCTTTAGTCAACTGCTCTTTCTTCCGAACAGCACCAAGCTAGGTGGGAGTGTTGCTGTGCTGGAGGGCAGGAAGGCTCTGCACAAGGACCTGGACAGGCTGGACTGATGGTCGTTGTGTGAGGTTCAACAAGCCCAATGCCAGGTCCTGCCCTTGGACCACAACCACGCCAGGTAGCGTGACAGCCTGGGGTAAGGGTGGCTGGAAAGCGCTGACTCTTGCTTTTGATTTCTGTGGTGAAGAACCCACTCCTGAAGCAGAAGTCAGTCTCCTGTCTCCCATTTGCCTGCTTAACAGTATCTAGCTTTCTCAGAAAGGTATTACTTTTGATGAACATGAGGTTCATTGGACGAATCATTGTGTTTTTCAACAGAGGAAACTAATAAGCAAATTGGTGGGTGTTGGGAAGGTGGGACAAGAAGAATAAAACTTCAATAAAATTCAAATCTAGGATGTATTAAAAGATACTTATAAAAAACACAGGCATCTCAATGGTTATTGACATTTCACTGCAAATCCTCCTCACCAAAACAAAATTACAATAACACTGCAATAGAGATGAGCCAGGAAACTGATTCATTGTTCACAGAGAAGAAAGAAGGCTTGAAAATAAATGTATTCCTTCCCAGCCCTCCAGAATCCCTCCTCTTCATCAGCCTGAACTGCATTAGCCAAATTTGACTACTGCTTGCTTCAGTGGCGACTCCGAAACAAACCACTACTTTAAGGCAGGCTCAATACCAAATCTTTATGAAACAAAAAGTGTTATTAGAACTTCAAACCAGAATTCCTGTATCAAAATAATGGCATACATTTCAGATGAGGATATTAAAAAGGTCATTTTAACATTGTAAAAACAAACAGATGTCGAGATTAATGGTCATTACTAAAAGTATTTGAAATTGCTATTGAGTACATTAAAATATTAAAAAAAGTCTGAGAATAACCCAAACTTGGCAAGTTTTAACAGAGAGGAAGAGAGGAACTACTTTCTTTTAGTATCCCATTGACATTAGGCTGATTTTTTTTCCTATTTGGTTGACATGTTTCTGCTTTTAGCAAAATCTTAAGTAACACTGTGTCACATTAGCACTTGTTCAAGAAACATCCCTTACTGATGCTCCATCTTTAAAGAGATTGAAATTTGCATTAAGAGTTCCAAGGGCTTAATAAATTGCTCATAATTCAAAAGAATCAAGCCACTGAGAGCTGAATATTGAAGCTGATGGATAAAAAGCCATTTGACTTTGCAAATACATGACATCCTAACTCATATTCGAGTTTAAAAATACCTTTGACAAAACAGACTCTTTGAAACATTCACTTGCTCATCTTTATGAGTCTAAAAACTGAATTTTTTTCCTTTAAAAAGGGTGCACTCACTGCTAAGTAAAAAATAAAGCAAGCTGAAAGGCTGACAGTCTAATTAACAGCACTTGAAATGACAACTTAAAAAACAATGTATTTGTTTTATGTTATATGCCACTGCACAACTCTAATGGCAACAAACAACTTCTACCTTGTCCAGTTCGAGGGGGATGTGAACCCCAATAAACACAGTCACCAGTTTGGTTTCTGCAGTGAAAGAGATACAATGCACTAACTTTTCTCACTTCAGCTCCTTAACCCAGCCAATACAAATTCCTGCAGAGTTTCCCTCTCCCAAATGTGGTTTAATGCTTTAATATTCAATCCAAAAATTGTAAGTGTTCACATCAACTTGTTACACAAAGCACGCCAACCATAACTTCTCTGGGTTTGGATTGCCAGCTGCACAGATTCAAAAAAATAAAAATAATGACATGTGCAATCCAACACTGTGAACTTGTCCTTACTTATCTTTTAAATAAGCATTCTGATTATGCAAAGATAGTGAAACTTCTTATTTTCTGTCCTTTCAGAAGTGATATGTCTACCAAGTTCATTTATATATTCAAGTATCTCTTCATTGCCAAGGCAAAGAACGAGCCAAATGGAACTTCTGTTACTATTTTTGTCCTAGATCCTTGATAACAGTTCTAGGATATATGATTAGAAGATGTATGTTTTTAATACATAACTAATATATTTCCCAATTCTCCACCACTTGGAAAGATGTACAAAAGCAGTGAAGGCCCATTTTCCAATTAACACACTGGAACAGTGGTTGGCAGGTGCTTCCCCAGCCCTGCAGCCATGGGAGCTCTGCATGTACACAAGACCTTGACTGGGGACAGTCTTCAACAGCCAAGTTCAAACATATTTTAGCTCTCGTGGGTGCTGAAAGTTGAACTTGTTAGCAATTAAGTACTTGAAAATACTAAAATTATTACCTCACAGCTTCACAAAAAGAGGTTTTACCCTCTCTTGGGGAGATCTGTCAGGCCAGAAATTTTACATCCAGATGACTAAAAGCTATTTTTCTGTGTCCTGCTTCTTTGAGGAATATGGAGAAGCTCAACAAAATGAGATTTGAAAGTATTTCCTGATTCTTTTTCTCTTTTCTGTGAGTACACCTGGATTATGCTCCTTCCACAAAAACCTGTAGCTTAAGAGTTTCTAGTTCCAGTTAAGATCACTCTGCTAAGCTTCCCTTCACACTCCTACGTGAACATTCCCATTGGACCTGGGCTATGATCCCACCTTTCTAGTCCACAGACCTTCTCAAGCATGACCTCTTTCTATCAGGCCACTACAAGTTTTCCTGCCATGCACCTACTCTAAGGACAGGGCACTTCCCACAGCTCCCAGACACAGACCCTCAGTGTAAAAAGAAAAACTAAGCTTCTGTTTGGGATGAAAAAAAAAGAAAAATATCAAATGTCTGCATTTTTGGTTATTGAAGAATACTGCCATCACCTGATTTTCCTTGAAGCCATGTTGGTTCAAGCAGCACTTCATAAATTGTTCCTTAATCTGAATTTTTAGAAGGAATTATATTTAAGCCTTCCAACTTGGCTTAGCACTGTCTCTCTGGGCTGCCAGGATACTTTTCCTCACTGAACAAATAGCTGAGCCTCTGTTAAGGCACAGCATCAGTAGAATAATTCTGCTGTCCAGAACGAACACCGGGGGATTCGAGTTCCTGTGCTGAAACTCTCCTTGTTTTCTCACAACACCCACTCCAAAACTTGTATCATTAGTAGCTCCTCCACACGGTGTAATTAAGTTTCTGCTTCTTGTTCTCACTGGGAACATGCTTTCTCTCATATTCTGCTGCAAAGTGAAGCTAACAGGATATAGGAAACTTGATATTTAACTGTCCTAAGAACATCTCTGAGAAAAACTCTTTGTTTTGACTAAACGCTTTTTAAATAAACTCTATTTGGGTATTGTTTCCAAAAAAAGCAGTGCCTTCTTCCAACAATCATTTGACAAAGCTTAGCTGGAATCAAAAAGAAAGAAAGACACATACATCTCAGCATGACCTTACTCCACAGAACTTCCAGGGACCAGGGCAAAGAAGAAAGAATCCTTCTTAGATAACTTTGTGGAAAAAAAAAAAAGCAATGGATTTATACAGCTGCGCTTCCCTTAATTCCACCTCAAATATTTACACCACTGTGGCTGAGTTCAAGGATAAAATGAAAAGTGAGTCAAAAAGTAATAAACAGTCAGATAATTAAACAGTAGCTGTCTAAGAAATAAGAATTTACTGTAAAGCAAAAAATAAATATTTCTTCAACCTGAGGTTCCCCAGCACCTTAATTTGGAGCTCATGTCCCCAAGCATTTTTCTTATTTCCTTCAGCCTCTCCCTTTCACTGCCACTGCACCACTAACAGATCCCTGCCCCACAAATTGTGCCCTGTGTGCTAGAAACCACACTTGTGCCTTGGATGAAAATGGGGAGCATTCACTGGGACCCTGTGCACACACAACGGGCCAGACACCGCTGGGCCATCCTGGCACCAGCCTGGTTGTGGCTTCCAGCCTGCTGGGAAAGAGCAGGGCAGTGACCAGCCTGAAAGCAGGTATTTACATCAGAGATGGCTCCAGTGATCACAGCTACAAAGATGTGTGTAGATCTCTTGCTACAAAACAAATGTGTCCTACTTCATCTTCATTGAATGGGATTCTTTTAGCCCAAAATCAATGCAGTATGTAGGTATTCAAATACACCCCCTGTAAACTCTTTGTAAGTTGCAAGGTGATAAAGTAAAGTATAAATCTGCAACAGGAGCAGCTACGCCTGAGGATCTTCCCCATTCCTGCAGCGTGGCCCTTTCTGAAGGAGCCTTCAACCTTACAGAGGATTTAAACCACCCAGCTGGTAACAACAGTGCAACTGGCTACTACACCAATATTGCAACAAGACTTTCCATTGCTGTTCAAACTGGAGCCCTTGAAGGGCTGGCAGACTTTGCTAGGAAGTTAGCGTGAGACAAAAGAGCACTACATGGAACAGCACGCCAGGATAACTAACGTACAGGAGAGTGTCAGATGGCTGCCAGAGGGGGGAATATGGAAATAAAATCACCCAAAATATCTGCACTCAGATTTCTCTCTGGCTTGGTAAGCAGCTTCTTGAAAATACAGGATTACAAGTGATAGCTTTTGTTGTCCAACTTGTCTCTTGCCCACTAACTGACTAAACAGATGGAGTTCTGAAGTAACAATGATGTCTCTAAGTGGGAACTGAAAAGACATCTGTGTGTCTCATTGGTACTGAAACCACTAGCATGGATCTTATTTCCACTATATCTCAAACTTAATTATCTTTCAGATTGTTACTCCTCTTCCTCCAGCACAACTATACCTGTCCATGTGCACACAGTGACCTGGTCAAAAAGCAACATGAGCAAACAAGGAGCAGGATGGGACTTCACAGAACTCATGCTGACTTCATCAGTTAAACTCTCACCTTTGCACAGCTTTATGCACTGGAATTCTTTTCCATGCCAGCCGAGGCCTCCTAACCATTCATTAAGACAGTTGTCTAACTAGCTCTTGTGCAGCAACCTGCTTTTATTGCTGTTTTACTGGCTTTATCACATTATCTTCCCAGTGAACAAGGTACTTAGCCAGCCCAAAAATTATTTCAGTTTACCACTTTAAAATAAATCATATTTTTTTAAACAGTATTCATTCAGCCTTCACTAGCGACAGTCATCTGTAATCTGCTCTGCATCAATTTTAAAAGAGGTATTACTAAACTAGAAGCTTTCCCATACTTTGGGAAAGCAACTGGCAGCACATCCATGTCCAATCCCAGAGACACATACCCACTACTGCAGGGAAACCTCCCTAAGACAGCTTTGCACATTCACCAGTGCTGGTGTCCTCGAGAGCTTGGCCACGCTTCACATCACTCTGTAGTCCTCACATTAACACTGAAACCCAGATTTTATGCTTCTCTGTTAAGACAGGACTAAACCCAGGATGAATAAGGAAATGGCCAATAAAATAAACACAACCATAAGGGTCAAAAGTACTTTTCCTCCAAGGTACCTAAGTTTTTGGCAAATTGACTTACTTGCACAACCTTCAGCAAGAATGATCAGAAAAAGACAGCACGCAAAGCAAGCAAGTGATGCTGGAAAAGCAGATAAACCTGCCTTGGGAAACAAACATTAACAAAGAAATGTTGAAAAAGAAATTATTTCCTTGCCAAAGGGCTGAACACTGATGGCTTTGCTCAAATGCTCAGAATTCTATCTGTAAGATATTTCATATCCATGTACAGTAAATGAAACCTGATATGAAGAACTAGATACTCTGAAAGGAAAAAGGTTAAGAGTAAAGATGTTTCTTTGGGGAGCTGAGAAAACAACAAAATTATACCAGCTAGCATAAACCAAAAATATAGGCATAGCCTCAAAACTGTAATGTGAATTCTTTTAATTAAAACACTCCTGTTTGCGAATGGAACTCTGCCCGATCTGAGACATAATATGAAAATGGTAAAAAACACTGGATTTGAATATAGATTTTTACCTAGCCAAGATTTACTAAGTAGGCAACATTTGAAACACTCAAGGTAGAAGGTTTCTGCATATGAGAGACAAAGGATTAGACAGCTCGAAGGATTATGCAGTTGATAGAAGGAGAGAGGATGAAAGGATTGAAGACAAAGCACCTTGGTATATTTTGCTTTGCAAATGACTGACAGGAATTCCACAGGAACTTATCTACTCTGCTGCATCTCAGCATCCACCACTGGCTAAAGAGCAGAGCCACTCAACAAGCTCACTCTGGCCCAAGTGCATAATTCCATAATTCCACTTGAATTCATGCCCCTAGTTTCAAATTCCCTAAGCAGTTAGAGTTCCTTTAAGCACAGAAACCATAAGATAAACCTGAGAGGATAGCCAGCCCCAAAAAACATCTTCTCATGGAAAGTAGGTGATGCATTGCCCAGCTGTTCCTGACAACAGTACAAGGAAGAGGCCCCAGCCACATGACTTGAGCCTCGGTCAGTAATAAATCCCATTAGCTCTCCTAGAAGAATTTAATGTGTGAGTACTACTTCATAATCCAGCTGCTTTCAATTTTCACTGTGCTCATTAAAATCAATTTTGCCATTAATAATTAACTGAAATAGTTATTAACAATTACAAACCAGAACAAACTTTTTGGGAATATTTTGTGACATGTGTTACCATGTATTGATAATCTCCCTGGGCTGACTCCTCATGGATTTCATCACTTGAATTATAAATGCAGTAAGAGCAATAAGTTGTTAGCAACCTTACTAGTAATATACCTGAATCACTTAGAGGGGTCATCTGTTTTTCTAATCCTTGCAAGAAGGGTAAAAATAATCACCCAACGTTTTGGTTAAACATCTCATACTTCCACACACTCAAAAAAACCAAAACTCACTAGAGTAAGAATTAATAGAGTTAAAAATTAAAACATCTCCAGAAGAAAACAAGTACAGACCAGTTACAGTCTGGCAACTAAACTATGAATTACACTGCACCACACAGATTTAAGAACCTCTGGTCTGTGCTACATGTAAGAGTGTCAAAAATACCTGGACAGAAGAGCCCAAATGATCACTTACCATTTAAGAAAATATAGAAGAACTAAGTAAGAATAAGAACAACTAAAGAACAGGATGTGTTTTTAAAACCCATGGATTACAGAAATAAGGCAAAAACAGCACAGCAATGGAGAAGCAGAGGCAAAGCTGCCAAGAAGATTCATGCTCAAAGTTATGAAAACGACTGGAATTGCTCACCGCATATTCCTCTGGTGTGACCTTCAGAACATCAAACACCACAGCATCAAAGCTCTTCTTCAGTTCAGCTGAACCTTTGTCACTCAACGACTCAGAGCTGCTACTCTTCTGCAGAAACAAGCAAAAACACTGAGGATATTTTGGTCCTCTCCTCTTCTTTTTGTCTTTTCTTTTTTACACTCCCAAAGGCAAAATTTCAGTTCAGACATTATGGTTCACAGCATTTTTCCACTGGGTCAATTAGCAATGAAAAGTCAGGCACAGGACATACTTTCTCCTGACAGACTGCTAAAATAACAGACTCGCACAATGACCTCTGGATTTCCTTCTAGATGCAGGAGGGCAGGTTTAGATTAGATATCAGGAAGACATTCTCCCCTGGGAGGGTGGGTAGGCCCTGGCACAGGTTCCCAGAGAAGCTGTGGCTGCCCCATCCCTGGAAGTGTCCAAGGCCAGATTGGATGGGGCTCTGAGTGATCTGGGATAGTGGAAGGTGGCCCTACCCATGGCAGGGGTTGGAATGAGATGATCTTTAAGCTGCCTTCCAAGCCAAATCATTCTGTGATCCTATGATTTCAAAAGAGTTCCTCAAAAACACAACAGTTACATTTCAAAACATAATTCCAATTTTGTTGACAGGAAAGTTAATAACAGTCACTGAATTCCAAAAAATACTACTATGGTAAGGAAAAAGACTAGGAATTCCCAAAACTATAGTTAACATCAAAGAACAGTATGCATCTCTTCCTGTTCCTCTTAAAAACATAAAAACTTACAAAAATTACACTGAGCTACATGTGTTTTCCTGTGGTTTTTTAAAATTAGTCATTTCCATTTGCAAAAAATACCAGATCCTAGAATACTAATCTACAGCTATTTATCTACAAAGAAAATATTTCAGTTCCCTGCAAAACACAAACATTGTTCAAAAAAAATTAACAATTTCCATTGGTTTCATATGTTCCATACATGGTTTTCACATGAAAGCAATACATCTGTGCTATGAGCAAACAGATGACCAATGGAACACTGTATTAACTTCACAAGAGGAGGCATCAGCAGATGAAGCCACTCTCCATTGGCCGGATGAGACACCAGCAGCTTTGGTAGGAAGGAGGGACCTGTACCTATGTCAGAATAAAGTCCAAAAGTCAAAGGGAACAACTTTATTCTACTGCTACTGTGTCAGACTGTCCCTCAACATACACACACACACACACAAGTACCTGCCAAAGAAAAGAACATTTTCATGGGCCTTGTCAGCCCAGCTTGTTGCACTAAAAGCATCTTGTTGCAAAGGACTCCTTGTCTAGATGTGATAGAAGAGAACATAAGAAAGGCAGTTTGGCTATGGCAAGGTTGTGAGTGCCAGCTCATGCTCTATTTTGGTATACAAAGATCAGAACTTTACATCAGCAATATCTAAACTGGGGGGCATGAAACCAAATATTTGTTTGGACAAGAGCTGTTAAAGGAAAAATTTGCATTGTAGTGCACTTCAAATGCAAACTGAGTCCTTGCTGGCCCAGAAGGGGGCTTGCAGTCCTTACCTCCGAAGCAGTGGCTGCAATGCTGACACTGCTGGGCTGTCCGTTCATCAGCTCCATGCTGCTCACACCATTCATCTCCGGCCCTACATCTACAGCAGCAGCATCATCTCCAAGGCAATCGAAGAACCATTCCTACAGAGGGCAGAAAGGCATCACAAACCACTTCATCTGGGTGGTTTAAACAAGAGTCAGTATCTAAGATCATTAACAAAAATAAAGGGCTTCCAAAATGGCTATACCACTTTGAGGTCCAGACTCTAAATTCTAACATGTACTTTTAAATTACCTACTTAAAATCAACATAAACTGAAGGTTCCATTGAGATTCATCACTTACTGGCAGTATCAACTTAAACTCTTTTCCCTACTGTTTTCTACATACCAGGAATCAGTAAGTAAATGTATGTAGTAGCCCTAACTTAAAATTAGGTATGCAACACCAGTTCACACACGATGCTTTTATTTTTATTAGCAACTAAAAAAAGTTCATTCAAGATGTTGACTCTAGCAGATAACTTAATAAGGTGTTATCCAATAATTCCCTATTTTACATGCCTCTTTACCAGCTTCAAATGAAAATTACCATATTAAAAGCAATTAAAGAGTACAAGTGGAATTTATACTTTTCTCCACAAAGTACCCAAATTACTGCTTAGTAAAAACACAGAGGAAAACCACACACACTAACTTCAATGCATCCTTTCAAGAGTACCATTATGTTTCATATCTACAGAGAAAATGTTGCAAAGAAATGGAAAACCTTGGCATCCACAACAAAAACAGTAAGATTACCCATAACCAAAGTGTTAGAGAGTAAAAATTGGTTCATGCTTAAATTTAATGAGGTCTTAGTGCCCTCTAGTGTGAAAACTGTTATAAATCAGCTTCCATACGTCTATGCCTGTAACAGGTGTGACTGTCTCCAAAGTTGCTGTTATTTATGAGATTCACTTTAGATTTGTAGTTTAACTTTGCTATTACGTGGTTTGCAAATAAATGAAGAAGTGACAGGTAACCGGGTAATGGCAAAATAGTATTGTAGCAGCCCATACTCAAGGTCTCTGTGGAATTAAATAAAATAACCTGAAAAGCTGTATCTCCAAGTGACCAAAACAAAGTATGTCAGATAAGCCTAGAAGGCAAGAAACTGCAATATTTAAATACTAAAATATCCTCAAAATAGCGGTAATTTCAAAGTGTCATTGTAGAAATGCAACACAGAAAGGAGGGCAATGAATGAGAGCCATGTGGTGTATTTCAGTCAAACACTCCAGGTTCCACTAAATGGAGTATTCCAGTGAATTCTGGAACATTAACACTCCCACCTGAGCTGTCCTCCTGCAATACAGAGCAGCCATCCACATACTACCTTTTCCAGTTTTGGAAAAACTGACAGCACTGTCTTGTTCACAGGTTGGAGGACACTGCATTTCACTTGAACATTGCAGTCCCAGCCCATGTGCTTTAATCAAGACTGATTCCTCCACTGAAACAGCATTTAACTGCACTTAACCTTCAGCTGGTATTACACTAACAGACCATACAATGGAAATAATATACCTCATCTTAGGCTTGGGAGAGCCAATGCTGTCCTGTCCTTCCCCAGCTGAATCAGCCTTCAGATGGTGGAGCATTGCCAAAAAAAGCACCTCTCTCCTACAGCCTTTTCATTCACTGAACAGAACAGCATGGGAATCAAACAAACTCATTTATGTAGCCACAGTGGAGGACAGAGGCATCACATCTTCAAAACCAGTTTCAGGCCCCTCACATGTTCAAAACTGTACACTTGTCGCAGAGCAATCTTCTCTACTAAAAAAAAAACCAACAAAAAACAACAAAACAAAATAAAACAAAAACACCTACCCTTTAAAAATGTATAAATTTTTGAACTTTTCTTTTTTTAACAGAAAACTGAGACTGCACAATTTCCTTATACTATCTAGCCCATAACTGTATCATACAAAGCCAACCATAAACTAAATGTTATATATTTGACCCTTAGCTCACACAGACTTCAGTTGTCCCCCTTTCCCATATTAAGGGGAGACAACGAGTGGGCTAGAGTTGGGGAAATGTTTCTGTGCAAGGAAAAACAAAAAATGAAGTTTGGGTTCAGTTTTGTTGTGTGGGGGGGTTTTTTTGGTTTTGTTGTTGGTTTTTTTTTGTTTGGTTGGTTTTTTTTTCTGTGGAGGTATTTGGAGTGTGCTATTTAAAAGAAAGTATGAAAGAAGCCTATGGAGTCGGCAGAGCAGCTTCAACCGAACAAGAGCAAACTAATTCCTCCATAAGCAAGTGTTAAAGGCCAGTTTCCTAAATGACTCATCCCACAGGACTCCCAGGCCCTCACAATAACTGCCCCCATATTCGCTAACAGACTAGCCACCTCAGAGGCTCTGCCGGGAGGATACATCACTGCTGAACACTGATCCAGGTTTTCTTTCTGTACCTGCTGACTGTGATGGGAATTCATACAACTTAGACCCTTAGTCCAGTAGGGCTGAAACTGGCCACCATGCAAAGAAGACATTCCGAGAGGGCACACGTAACATTGGAGTTTTTCTTTTTCTTTTTTTAATAAGTAGAAAATCACTTAGAAAAACCCTGCATGCAAAGGAACCTGAGATTACAAAATACAACATCTGCCCTCAGGCTGTATCCTGACAAAGCTGTCCACACAATGTTAATTTTGTGCCCACTGCTGCATTACATTAGTACATCTGAATATCTTCATATTTTCCCCCCCACTTTGTGGGAATACAGAACGGAACTGAATTAGTACTGAACTGCTATAAACTATATAAACTAGCACTGACCAACTTTAGAGTTCCAGAATTTGCAACATTCAAAATGTTCTCACATCTAATGTAACTTTCAAAAGTACATTACTACTCCCACAAAAAAAGAAAAGTCACAGCAACAGTTTTGGCCAGTGTTATCACTTAAGACAATTCCTGAGAAGAATCGTCACAATGGAAAAATTAAGTAATTTGTTTCTTATACTACTCTTCTGCTCAACACTAAAATAAATAGGAAACAGCAGGATCAGACAGTGATGAAAGGCAGAGCAGCTCAGAGTGACACAGCTGGGCATGTGCAATGACTGCAGCCACACTTGCAATACTGAGTCAGTTTTCACTGCCTACCCTGCATATCCAATTACCAAAACTGAATTACACTGAGTAATTTGAACTTCCAGTCTGTGTCTCCCCTCCAATTTAACAAATGCCTCTGTGCTCAGAAGTGCATTACATGTGGAATTGAAAGTGTTTTATATGATACACAAAATACTTAAGCATGCATTTATGCCAGTCTGAAGCCCAGACTCATTATCTTCCTCCCTCTTCATGCCATGCATGCTGTACATGGAAAAGTAAACTAAAAATACTGATACAAAGGATTCCTCATAGCCAAAGCATGAAAATATCTAGACTCTTGTTGTGGTTTAACCCCAGGCAGCGACTCACCCCCACAGAGCTGCTCACGGCCTCCCCCACAGTGGGATGGGACAGACAACCAGCAGAGTAAAAGGGAAAAAACCCATGGGCTGAGATGAGACAGTTCAGCAGGGAAAGCAAAAGCCATGAGCTCAAGCAAAGCAGGGCATTCATTCTACCCTGCCAGGGGCAGGGGCAGGTGTTCAGCCGCCTCCAGGAAATCCCAGCTCCATCCTGTGGAACAGTGACTTAGGAAAACAAACACCCTCACTCTGAACGTTCCCCCTTCTGCCTTCTTCCTCATCATAGCTGCGGCCTGGCATGTCCCTGGTGGGGTCAGCTGTCCCAGCTACATCCCCTTGGCCCACTCTGCTCTGCACCCCCAGCCTACTTACTGGTGGGGTGAGGAGCAGAAAAGGCCTTGACTGTGTAAGCAACTGCTTCGCAATAACCAAAACAACCCTGTGGTATCAACACCGTCCTCAGTACAAATCTCAAACACAGCCCCACTCCAAATCCTATAGAGAAGACTAACTTTATCCCAGCCAAAGCCAGCACAGTTAAGCAGGGTCTGCTGCCTGCTCTGATTTTTTCTGCAAATTCACCCAAGGCTGTGTTTGATGACCATTCCCTCCAGATGACCGACCCACAGATCCCTCAAAAAGGCAGCTCTGAGGATGAGCAAGGGCAGTCCCACAGGCTGTGAACGAGCACAGCTGACTTGATTGTCAGCACAAAGAGTACCAGAGGGTGCCCTTTGTTTTAGACAGACAGCTCTGTCAGGGCAGCAGATCAACTGACTGAATCACAGCTGAGTGAATCAACCAGTGGTGTAAATGCTGCTCCCTGAGTTCATTGAACCAGTGACTGTCTCCCAGAGTAAGCCAGAGCGGCAGGGGGGAGTGAATACATGGTACTGCCTAGAGTACAAACTGAATAACAAAGGAATTTCAGAGAGCCTGTGCTTCAACCCACGTATTCCTCCCTCCCTGGGGACACCCAGCATCGTGACAGTGAGCACACTCCAGGGACCAGCAAAGGACATCATGCTGGTATTTGGTTTCAACTGCTTATAAATGCAATTGCTGTATTTTGCTAAGTTGAATTTGTGATTTCAGAATATTTTATATCCCACTGGTAAATCAGAAACTGTCTGAGACATCAATAGTATTCAAATTGTTCATTTAACATCAAATATTACACCCACCTAGTGTGAAATGTCTAGAAGAACCCAGCCAGGGAGTCCTGGCCTCTCAGAGGTGTCTAACAGAACACCTGCACCCGACTGCCTTCCACAGCACATGTTCTTGATTCAGCCTGGCTCAAACACTGTCCCAAAAACATATTGCACAAACAGCATTTTAAAAGACAGGCCTAAAGTTACATTTAAAACTGCCTGTCCAGAGCAGCACAAGAGCTTTGAGGAAACAGCCACAGTGCAGTTTTATGAATAGCTTAAGAGTCATGATGACCAATATCCTCTTTGTTCTTATTCATAATGTCAGTACAAACTGTCATTTGTTATGATCACAGATCCCCATTAGAAAACAGAAGTGCCTTGCATGGATCATGATGGACAAATGCGGAGCCACTACCAAAGACTTCTGGGACCCAAAAAATCAGTTCCAGACATAATGAACCTGAGCTCCTTGTGGAAATATCTAAAGATTGGAAGAAAACTTACTAAGAGTTAAAAGCTGAGACAACTGCTAAAAAAAACCCCCATAAACCAACCAAAAAATCCTCATCCAACCAAAAAACCCTAAGAAATCAAGTTTACTAAAAAAATACAAACCACACACTCCACACCAAAACAAAACCAACACAAAAGCTCCACAATGAAGCAGAAAATCACCAAGGAATAGGCAACAGGACAAAGAACGTTCATCCAACTATGAGGGAAGATTTTGCCATGTAAAACCAAAATGCACCTTCCAAACTGAATCCTTCAGTTTTACACTCAAGTCACCAAAACAGAAACCCAACCAGGTTATGTGCTGTAAGAATAAAAGCAATATGTACACAGTATTAAAGAAGAAAAATGAAAGTCACCTAAAGCCATGTTTTAATTCAGTTTTCAGTAAGCATGGTAATATTAAGAGGTGATAGAAGACAGCAAAACAGATAAAAATAGAAACTACGACCAAAAAAAAAAAAAAAAAAAAAGATGAAATAAAAGCCCAAGCAAGTGAACATAACACCATCCTCCTGCAGGAAATTTATCAATGAAAGTAATACAATCTCAGACCCAAAACTCACACACACACCCCCCAAATCTCCAGACACATGAATCTTGGTAAAGCACTGGATAAACTGCCACTAATGAGGACTGAGATAAAAGACACTCAGTAGAAGACACACACTGGGTAGAGATGTGACAGAGATACAGAAGCATAATATTAGAGAAGAAAGAGATTACTCAGTTATTAAATATGCAACATCTCTACAAATTTTAGAACAATAAAACATTTGGCAATACAGGAAAGCAATATAATACAGGACAAATTAAACTACCTAATGGACAGGAAAAAAAAAATTTCAATCATTAAAGAACTCTTGGAGGTGATCCCTAGAAAATTTCTGCTGTGAATTCCAGCTGGGAATGATGCCACCAATGCTGTAAGAATGAAGTAGCCACAAGAGATGTTTGCATTAGTTATGGACCAAGACTACCTGCAAAACATTTCCAGAGAGACACTGATGCTGTACTCTATGCAGTTCTGCTCACCTGGCTTCCAAAACACTCTTCCATGAAATGCAAGCAGAGAAGGGCTTGCAGGTTCTCTGCAGACACCACTGCAGAAGGGGAAGCCAGGAGAGCTCAGCCTGCTTGTGCTAACAAAGTGAGACCTGCTTGTGCTAACAAAGTGAGACCTGCATGAGGATACACTCACCACGATTAAACACCAGCAGGACAAACCATGACTACGAATGAAATGAAAGCTGATGCTCAAAACCAGAACACAACAAGTGGATCCTTAACAGTTTCCAGAAAGCATTAGTAGCAGCAAAGACCCCATAGCTGCCCAGGCTGCTCCCAGACTCCTTCCTGACAGGAATCATGTCCCAGGGTGCCTGCCCCAGCAGCACAGCTGACCCAGGCACACAGACTCCTCCTGTCACTGCTTTGATTAGTCCTGCTGCAAACTCAAAGCACTTCTGTACTCACACAGCTCACTTGTGTCACACAGACATTCTTTCCCTAAGCATCTGTTGTACAAGAGTCACAGAAGATTCAGCTGGTTAAGCTCCAAGACAGATGAAATTAGAATCCACAGAATAGCAAGAAAGAGAACAAAGATTCTTTTCTTAGGTCTGACACTGAAATTTTAAATTAAAAAAGAAAAAAAAAAAGAGAGGCTTCATTTAAAGCTAAATTTTCTTCTTACCTTAGAAAAGGCTTTACCCAGAGAGCTAAGTAAAATTGTTAATCTTTAAGAAGACACTATCCACACACAGCACTTTCACTATCATGAAACTGTTCTGAACAACAAGACCTTATTGCTGTTTTTATGCACCTCATTCCCTGGCCTTGGAGGTAGCAGGGGACAGAGAGATAACATTAAAGTAAAACATGGTAAGGTTTTGTCTCATTCATATCTTACTCAGTTTCCAGCTATCAAGATCTCTTCTCCATGGTGCTCCAGTGCCCAATGCTCTCTTTTTTAATCTCAAGAACTGGTACAACTTGTAGCTCCCATTTCCTCAGATGGGAGAGATAAAGTAAAAAAGGCAAACCCAAAATCCAGAATATCCTTCTTCAGGGCACAAGCAACTCATTCAATAAATCCTATTACAAAATCAAACCATTCACTCAGTTTGTGAACAACTTGCAGAAACAATCAAGAGATCCAGCTCAAAAGGGGAAGTTTTCCAGATGAGTTACACACAAGCACGGGGAGGAGATCCTTACCATTCCACCACTCAAAAGCAGCTGTTCCTGGGTGGACTGACTCAGGGCCCAGAGTTCACTGGCAGATACCGCAGCGCAAGGCAACAGATTTCAGCACCAGCACACAGCTGCAAGCAGGGGCAGCTCCAGGCCCTCACACAACACGGGCAGGAATCAAACAGGAGGATCATTGCAGGCAACAAATGGAGCAAGCCAAAAATGTGAACGTGTGTACGTGCTTTTGGAGTTGAGCCTGAGGTCATAAGAGGCTGGCTTCTTGCTAACAAAAGGGCCCTGCAGCACAGTTTTGGTGTTAAAAAACAAAATGGAAGTGCAGCAAGTAAATAACTGCACAAAACCTGAAGAAGTTTGTGCTCACAAACTGCTTACAAATTATCAGCTCCCCAGCATTTCTTCCTTGGATTACCAACAAGCCTCTGTTCTGTGGCTGTTTAGAAAGGACAATGCACAGAAGAAAGTTTTATTCCTGTTGGCTCTTACAATTGCTGTCAGAACAGACTGAACCCTGAAGTTATGACACACGGTTTGTTTTTCTTCCCATGTGCCAAAATAGCCAACTATTTTAGCACAGAGAGCACACCAAAAGTATCCCAAGGTTTCACCCTCCTCAGCCTCCTCTCCAGAACTCAAGCCTACCCAAAGTTTGGCCTGTCTGAGCAACATTTCTTCAAACACCTGAAGAAGAAATCCAGGTTTGCTCAGTGAGGAACAAGAGGAGGATCCCCACTCATCCCGAAGACACAAAACAGGAGAAATCATAACCTGGAGTCTTATTGAAGGATAGGAGCTACTGACCCGTATTTTCAAGAATAAGAAGCAAAAAGGAGGCAAAGAAAATAAATAAGCTTTAAACCAGAAGTAGTTTCAATTAATTAAAAAGTTCTATAAAATGATAACCTTTGCCCAACTGGTTTTTCCAAGACCACCACCACCCACGTGGTCACGCAGCTCAGCTTTGTTTGCAAACAAGAAGAGCAGCAAATGATTAAGGTCCTCTTTATTTATTGATGCTCAGTTTGCAAAATACTTTTATTATGGCCTCGATATGCAGGCCCCACATCAGTGGAATCAACATATGAAGCACTTAATTATGGACAACATTCTGAGCAGCGAAATTATACTTAAGCACATGTTAAACCATAGCACTGAATGCTGCTAGCACAGACTTCAGGATCCAAATATTCTTTTCAGGGGTACTTAGACCCACATTTTCACTCTGTTTGTGGAAAATGCAAACACATGAATAGGGAAGAATCATTAAGACTGTGCATCAGCAAAAATCACAACACAGTCACTGAAAAGTCTCTAAGAGCTGCCTTCTACATTCTTAATTTTTTTACCTTTTTAATAAGGCAACACTAACAATTCCAGCAGAAGACAGATTATAACAATCCACAAATGCACCCATGTAGGTGACATACCTTCTCAGGCCAGAGAAAGGGCATCACAGGAAAAAGATTGGAGAAAAATATTTAAATAAAACTTTGTGTACAACTGCACACTTGGAAGTTCTGAAAAGAGAAATGACAAGTGGCTACAGGAACCCCAACACCCACAGTCACCATGACTCACACACATCAAGAGCAAATATAAGAAAATTCAATGTCAAAGACCCAATGTGAGGATCCCAACTGAACATCCCACACAAACACATCACACATGGATGGAAAGAAAGCTCCAATACCCATGGAGACTCATCAAATTCTCTTCTGTAGGCATTAAGTGCTAGAGGTGAAATGTGAACAGCCAAATCACAACCAAGATGATCAAACCGTCCTAGGACAGGTTTTTAACAAGCTAGAGATGAAGTACCAACTGTTGCTGAGTAACAGCCTCCAAACCCACAGAATTAAACAATTAGTACACACACCAACCTCACTGAACACTTGCTAAAGGCAAAAAGATTGACATTTAGGGAAAAGAAAGCAAAGCTACTTCCCCATTGAATGCCTGACTTTCTCGTTCAGGAAGAAAACACTGTTGAGAGAACGTTTTACTGTATTTTTTTTAAAGCCATTAATAGACAATGAAGATCCTTCTTGAACAAGACACAGAACCTGAATCTGGTTTGAAATTCAGCTTTCAGAGACATGAGTATAGTCTTTATCAGTGACACCTGTGATGGCAGCATATTCAGGAATAATCCTGCTTTTCTGAACATCACACATCAACATGCACCGTTGCTATAGAAATGGTGCTAACAGGAAAACATCTCTCAGCCCAGGAATTGCCTGTGTTTGGTATGACTATCATGGTGAACTACAGCAGGCATCTGGGGAGAGAGCTGGGTCTTCTGCCTGTGCCACCATCCCCTGCATTCGTTCATGCAAGTGTGTCAAGCCCAGAGCATCCAACTTCTACAAGCAAACAATACACAAACCAGTTAACTATTCCTCTGAGCATCCACATCTGTTCCACATTCCTAACTCCCTTTGCAAGGGCCTCAGTGAATCAGGCAACTAATGAGAAAGTAGATGAAGACCCAAATATCTATATTTTAATAACTACTTTTCTTCTCCCAAGAAGAGTCAGCAACTTTTGACCACCACATCATCAGCCTAATAAAACACAATATAAGAAAATTCTTAAATCCAAGTTAATTCAAATACAACTCCAGCAAACTGAAGGGATGCTGGAACCTTGTTTCAGTGTGCAAGAACAATCAGCTACATTCAGAGGATTTGTCAGATGGCCCAAGCAGATGTCAGTGACCTACTCCAAGTGTCTGAAACTGGAGACCAACTAAGCACGTTTGTTTCAACTGAAATCACTCAGAGTGAACACTTTCATGAACAAGGACTGTATACTTTTAAGATGCTATCAGGCGTTTTTCTTGTTATTAAAACAGAAATGTACAGCTGACTACATTATTCAAGGCAGACACAAATTTATTTGAAAGCCTGAAATTCTGATAAACCCACCTTACTGCTTTGTGCACTAACAACAACAGTCAAATCACCAGTAAAATCTAAATGTGATTTCAGGTAAATGGACAGCATAAATGAGAGTCCTGCTGGAACCATTTCTGAGCCATCTCTCTACATTATTGATGAAAGGGATGACATAACTATCTGCAGAGTTTGTACAACTGATATAGAATACAATGCTTTCCAGAAGACATCAAAAAGACACCAACATGTAGCACAAGCATTAATGTGAAGAGCAAAGCTGGCAAAGAACAGCAACCAACTATGGAAAAACACCAATATACCTCTCATGGTATTTAAGGCAAGCCTCAAATTCTTGTTACAACACAGGAAGGAAGGCAAACTGCAGGGGAAAGATTAATGACATGCCTTTGACAGAGTCAATCAAGCAGGATTTCTAACATTATTCCAGCACTATGAACTCAGCACAGTGTGTTCACAAGTGACATCCTACTCAACTATTTGGATATTTGAGCTATTCAGTGGAAGACTGGATAATTATCAAACATCCTCAAGCTTAGGAAAGGCTGCTGTGTCCATGTGTGCCGAATCAATGAATGCAGACATTAAAAACTGATTTAAGTGCAGCGATGTGCAAGTTGGTCCAAGGGTAGAGACAGAGGTAGCCTGTACACAATACAGGTTTAACAGAGACTTGGAAGAGAATGGTGTTTTGAATGTAAATCAACTGTTTGACAGCAGACATTTCTTAAGGAAAGCATGCCATTTAACGGCTCATTTAACTAAAAGAAGAATTACATTCACCTTTGTCTTAATCTTTTAACTGATAAAAAGTAAATTCAGACTGCTATAATTACAAGCAAATTCACAGCATGAGATGGCAGGTTATCACAACTAGGAATACAAACCACATTACCATTCAGTGATGTTAACTGCACCTTTAAAGAGCTCAGACTGGCATGTTCCAAAAGAACCCCCTATGAACTGCCACTTCAGTTGGTACCAATGGCCAAAATATCTGATCTGTGATGAGAAAATGCTTTCTCTTCTAGGATCACCAAAACCATCACAGTGATACAGTGGTGCAAAGTTCAGCGAAACCACAATTAGGACTAAAGCCCCTACAACACCAACCAGGTAAGCTTTTCTATTCCTAGCAATTTCTGCTGGAAAACCTTGCAGGAATTCTGCCCTTAATTTTGCGCAGAAGTCTGTTTTTCTTCCCTTCTACAGAGAGGGGATCTTTTGGCCCAGACTAATCAACAGCACCAGTTTCATCTTAAGCAACAGCTATTAGTCATTCTGGACAAACCAATAAAAGCCAATTCTTCACCGGACCTAAATGAAAATGCAACACGTCCTTGAGACCCTGCCATGCACTGTATTGCTGCCTTAAGAGTTGCTGCTGAAAACAGAAAAACTAAAAATAAAAAAAAATATTAAAAAAAATATTAAAAAATTCAACCACACAGCTCAGCTAAGATGAACATTTTTGCTGCCATAGAAGATTCACCTTGAATGGGAGAAAAAAACATGAAAAAAAGGGCCATGACTAATAGGGCTAATTTCCAAGTATTTGGAATGAATAGCCTAAGTTCTAGTTTGGACAAGGATTTGTTCCTGCTCCATGATTACTGACATTAAACTGTCCTTGTCCTGGAGGTACAAGGAAATCTGTCAGTAAGAAATATAAGTGGACAACGCAGACCCAAGAGGAGAAGCCTTGCTTAAAGCAACAAAAAAGCCCCAGTGAAGAGAAAGCAGTGCAGGGGCACAAACTGAGCTAGGAGCGCTGGACAGGGAACCCAATTAAAAATGTCTGTTTATAAATAAACTAAATTAACATCTTTCAGTACTGTGTCAAAGCCGAGATAATCCACATCAGTGAATTAAAAGGAACAAAACACCAATTAGTAACCCCTTTCCCCATCCTATACCATCAGGAAGTGAGTTGCCTCTTAATCTGCTGAAAGAATAGCTGAAAAAGTCAATACTTTGGTTGCACTCTGAAAACACTTCAATCTTTTAGTTTCATATTCAGCTCGCCAAGTAGGGGAGGTCCATGTTGGTCATGCTGTTATTTAAACACAAACCAGAGCCAGTCACATCATAAATAGGGTATTAGTACCTCACTGTTGAAACACTGCTGGAGTCACCAGCAATAACATGGTTAGTGTGTTTTTGCAGGTGATACTTTTGAAACAACTTTATCACCTAAAAGCAAATATACTTTAATGACCTATACAAATTCGTATTTCACTACCTCCAAGACAACAGAGGAAAAACTGCCTCACAGAAAACACAACTATCAATTCAAATGCAATAGTCATAAAGAGATTTACAGGATCTTTCTGATTAAAAACAAACAAACTTTTTTAACGAACAACCCAGTAGGGTTTTGCAGGTGAGTTGTGTGTGGCTGATAAACACTAGAAATGTGAAAAGCTAGCAAGTATTAGGCAGCAGGGCTGCTGGGCCAGAGGCTGCCGCATAAACCAGCTCCTCAGTGGTGGATGAAGCAAATCCAACATCAATTCATTTTGCTCAACCCAGCCCCGTCCCAAAAAAGAGCACAATTCACAAATGGCATCTCCAGCCTAGTCAAGACCCCTTTTTCTCTTCCAAGCTGTGTTCTCTGAGGATTGTTACATTAAAAAACATCAGCCTCCTCAGTATTGAGAGACAGTGCTAATTACGAATTCCAAAAGATAGCAATTTTGTTCCGATAAGCAAAGCACTTCCACCAACTGTAGGAGAACCATAAATACAGGGAAAACCGCAAAGAAAGAGCGATCAGCAGGACCGGTGATAATATCACCGAAACACGCCCTACTGCTTTGGGGAAAAAAGATATCCAATTCCATTAATGACCCGGAATGCAATAGGGAAAGATGACACCAGAGACGGAGAGCAACAACAAAAAGTTCACTCGCTGAAGCCCATCACCTCTCCTCATCTTCCCTCCCTCACTGCAGGTAAACTGAAGATGAAGCCAGCGACGTTCAGTAGCAGGCACGCGGAAACGTGACACCTGAAAGCAACACAGAACTCCAGCACATCCCACGGCAGCGAGGGAAACCAGTCTTGTCTGGTTCCCTGGAGAGATCTCACTTCTGTCCATGTCCTTTAGCTCCAATATTGCCTGATTCTGTTTTTCATTTAAGACTACCATTTCACAGAAAGAGAGGAAGAAAAAGCATATAAAATCACAGATTTTTTTCCTAAGCCATGAAAATACAGTCCAGCTTAAAAAAAAAAAAATTAATAAATGGATACAGCTGAAATAAAGCTCTAAAGGGTCCAACAATATACCTTTGTTTACAAATGAGAGAATTAACTGAAGTTTTGTGGGTGAGGCAGCCTAGCAAAGTCATCTTTCACATTAGCTACTTGCATTATTAATCAATCAATCTTCCCTTTTTAGCAGTATCACTTAACAGAGGCCAGCTAGATGTCTGTGTCTGTCTAATAGCCTAACACAAACATGACACATCTCTGAATTATACCACTATATAGATCTGCACAAGAGATTTCACCTTTTCCAAAGCTATCCTTTATAAAAGGCTTTTTGGCCTCAGCAATACTCTTTCAATTAATGTCTTTACTGTCTTGTAACATTCAGATCAAGAATCAGTCTTTGACAAAAGCACATCAGCCTCAAATCAATAGCACATATACCTTTCTGTCTCTACATCTAAATTTAAGAATTCATAGCCATTTAGTATACTTGCTAAGTTTCTCTAGAAGCCCTCATATAATATCACTTTAAATACTTGGAAACTTTCCATTGTACATACAATAATAATTTGGGATCATGTCACAATAAATACACAGATACTTTCTCCTTTCCCTCTTTCTCCCAGTCATTCAGCATTTGTGACCAAAAAGAGAAGAAATCAAAGCAGTTTCAACTGCTGGTCTGTAAGAGAATTTTAGACATTTCTCCTTAACAAATCCATGTCCCTGAATACCAGCTTATACCCAGCTACAGAAATACTTCTTGGAAGTGAAATTAAATTACCTTATCTGAAACATGAACTAGGTCCTAATTGAAGAGGTCTTCCCACCACTAAGACAGCTTCAGAAAAGAGTCAAGATTGACTTTTCAGAAGTATTAAAGGCAAGTCACAGCATGAAACACAGTTCAAGTTCTGTCATCACATTAAAAAAAAAAAGCCAGCACTTAATTAAGTACAAGGGCAAGCCATCACATGCAGACAGTGAGGAAGCCACCCACAAGCACGTCCTCCAGCACTATCTGCTGAGCTGCCATTCCTCAAAGGTAAAGAAATGCTGTACCTCAAAAGCAGTTTTTTCCACTTCATATTGCTCTAATATCTCTTCAGCTTATAAAACACTGTACCTCTGGCACCCACCTCATGTGAAAACTTACCAAGCTTGCCTTTTTGTTTCATCTCCTGACTACAATTTGGTTAACATCATTTTCCTCTCCAAACTCCTTTAAAACTATTCCAGGTGCACACTTAGTCCACTTCAATAGATAATGGCAGTAAAGCTGAACAACTTCCACAAATAAAACAATCTCTTGCCAGCATAGCTGTAGTTACACAGAGGTACAGGAAATAACCAAAGAATCAGTTTCATTCTGCTATTAGATCTGGTACTCCTACCTCAGTACATTGTTAACAAAAGACCTTGTCCAGTATAACACAACATGTACTTGCTTAAAGCACCATTAAAATTATCTATTACTATGACTGGAAATGCCACAGACTAGACTGGATCACAAAGTCACTGTCAACTATTAAGGAGAAGAGAACTTTCAGTGAGGGATATCACTAAGAACACTAAAATCTATTACCAAAGAGTTATCTGGCAAAATNGGGGAGGGGAGCAGGAAAAATCCCAAAGGAGAATTATAAGAAATTATGTATCAATAGGAAAAACAAGCAAAAGGGTGGTCAGCCAACATTACTACAGAGGAACATTTGCTACTATCCTACATATAAAATGGAAAACAGTTTCCTAAGAAACCACACATCTGACACCATTCATGTCCAACACATTAAAACATAATAAAAATAAAGCCTTACACCCAGGTATGAGGCCCAGGTTTTATCTGCCCTAACAAACACCAGTTTTAGGCTGCTCATTGTCCACCACTTCCATGGCTCTTGGAAGCACAGGGTTATGTGTAGGCAAGCAGAAATCTTGCTAATCCTGTAGGAATTTTGCAGTCTGAACCAAAAGGTACTTGTAGATCACTTCATCTGCATTGAAGAACTAAACTCAATATATTCTACTCTTATACATTATTCTTTTCCAAAATGCCTGCCGGCATCTTTCCATAGAAGTCCGATCAATAATAATATCAGAATTATTTAAAGGTACTTACCAGAGAAGCCTGATGACTAACACCCAAACAAACTGGTCAATCATAAAGTAGGTGACTAATATGCTAAAAACAAACGAGAGAGCTGCCACTACTCAGGTAGATTCACCAACAAAGCACATGGGAAAACTGGCTAGTAATCAAAGACAAGGTTTTGGGCAGAGTGGTCTGGCCCTGCCAGAAACAGCAGCACTGCTCAGGTGCCCTTTAACCACACAGAAGTAGTTCATTACGTGCCAGAGTAGGAGAGGAAATACAACCATTATGAGTCATCCACTCAACCATGAGCATTATCAATACACTTCATGATATTAAAGTTACTAATTAGCGACAACACAAAACAGTGAGGCAGTAATGGGAGGCAGAGTAGCACAAAACTTTGGGCCTTTTCATCTTTCACCTATTTAGCACTTCAAACAACTTCTGTGTATTTTGAAATCCACAGCGTAAGGGTAAGAAACTATGCCATGCTACGAGCATTCTAACACTTCGCAGCTGCTAGCTGCAGATGCTTTTGGAATCCCAGAAATACTTTACAGACTCCTGGGCTTGATGAGCTCTATTATCAAGTTTGCAGTACCACCACCACCTCTCCCCACACCACTAAAAGACGCAGTGTTGGAAGGATTTAGCTCCATGCAAAGGGAAATGTGCAGAAACGCCACATGGATCCTAAAGTGCCTCAGATTTTTCTGCATAAAATCTTAAAGTTTTTCCCACGTTCTCAGATCTGCAAACAGAGCTAGAGATTCAAGATAACCAGAAATTAGCACTCCACAAAGCCCAGCTACAACTAAGGGGCCAACTTCACTGATTTCAGCAGGTTTATAAGAACCCTGATTTTATACTTCCTGCTCATCTCCACCACTTTTTTTCCATTTCTTTCTCTGCCATGACATTAACACAAGATTTTGTATGGCTGAAGAACAAATAGTTTGGGGGAACTATCAAACTGAAAAACAAAGGAAGGAAGAAGGTTAAAAAAAATAATAATTTTTTTACCTGGGTAAGTTCCTTGATGCAGTTCTCTCTAGTGGTACTTCTACCAAACTAGTATGAGAAGTGAGCAGTCAATAAATAAGCTGCCCCAGTGCACGTAGAGTTACAGCCTAATTCAATTACAAACTAATTTAATTAGTTACAACTGTGGAGGCCCTCAAAGTTATCAAGAAAGTAACAGAACTTTTGAGAAATTAGAATATTAAACAAACAACCTGGCAATGAAACAAGTGGAGTAGGAACACAGTTTTCAAAGAGCTTAAATAAATTTGAGTTTCACATGAAACTAAGAAGTCACAGGTCCACTTGTGCTTACACACCTTCTCAGATACAAACTCAGATGCAAAGCTTATAAAGCAAAATGTAGAAAATTGAAACCTTCAGCTTTTCACTGGAGACTTTGCCTGTCTCTATATTAACCTGAAAAGGATATATCACAGCAGAAAGTGTGCTTTGTACTAGTCCTGTTTGTTCACTTATTAGGCCAAAGTAGTCACTCTGTGACATTACACCACCAATTCTAAATCTAGATGAAAACATAATACTATAGTCTAGACAATTACCCAAATCCAAGGCATATTAATAATGTGATAAAAGGAATCCAATATACAAACTGCATTCAGATCACTTTTTCAGGATCTCTGCCAGTTTTGTCTAGCCACTATTATCTAAGAAATACTCCTTCAATTTCTGAAAAAGATCAATACCCTTCTTCCCCAGCACAATCAATCTGAGCCCATTTCAATGACAGCAGATTGCATAGCCTCAAAGAAGCCTCTTAATGAATAATGAGACACGAATCAAGCAGCTTTTAATACCACACTACTACAGCACTGGTCAGAGCACTGATGGCCAGCCCTGGGTCACTTCAGACATTGATTGCTGCCAATAGCACAAATCCATTAATGAGAAAAAGGGACACACACATACCCCAGAGCACAAGTGCCACTGAGAGGCTCCAGAGCCAGCAAAACCTTCTGCACACATTTTGCCTCCCAATCATTTTAAAATGGGGTTACAGCAGGAGGGACAGTGTATCTCAAGCTTCTCCTCTCAAACCCTGGTACGCACTTCTGCTCAGAGCATCTCAGCCCTTGGGCAGCTGACGGATGCACAGTCAAGGAGCATGAGGAGACCCATAGGCTCCAAGAAATTACTAATTTGGACCAACCACTTTTTGGCAGAGGATCTCACAGTAAGCTTAACAATCAGACTGCCTTCTGTGGCAGTTCAGCTCATAGCTGGGCATGCTGTTTTCAGTTCCTTAGCTGACCCTGGCTCTCCTTGTTACATTTCCTTACTTGTACTAGGAACTACAGTAAGATCTAAAACCAATGGAGAAAGGTCAAAGACAACTTCCAGCCACATTTTCCATCTCTGATCAGGCGCAGAGGTCTCAATCTTCCAGTCAGAGATTTAAAAAACTGATTTTACTGCTTCAACATGATTGCTCAGAACAACTAGTAAGTGTGAGTCACCAGAGGGCACTACCACTTCTACTGAATGGCAAATGCAGTCCTTCAATTAGGAAGGCTGATCATGACATGCACATCATCATGTATATTTTATCTGGATTGAACTTCAGCCAGCTTGTTCCAATCGGTGTTCAAATCTCAACTACACGCTGATGAGGCACTGAGCTACGTTAACTGCTGTGGTCACACTTGCAATATATGTGAGAGACTCCTAGTCTCCCAGACAAACCAGAGTAAACACGGCAGGCACATGTCTCTCCCTGCTCACATGAAATCGGAAGCTTCCTTTGCCTATGGAGTGTACATGCATGTCTACATACAAATTAAATCCTGCAAGAGGCAATGGAGAACAGGCCACAAGTCCTATGTCTCAGAGAAAAAGAATAAATAATTAAGACTTTGAATCAAGCTTAATCCTACCACAGGGAACTGCAAGCAGTATCTGCCTCTAAGAGGATAGTGGGGAGGGTTTCCACTTGACCATCAAGCAGCAGGGAATGTGTTGCTCTCCCACATCTGGCATCAAATCAACTGCCATGTTACACAGCCTTAATCTTTAACAAAAGCATTTAACCACCGAGCAACAAGCAGGTTCTTAATTCATAAATATGCTGTACATGAGGGGCTGATGAGCATTTCTTGATATTCTGACTAAACAGCTCCTCAGTGCCAGGCAAAGACGTGCACTGCACCATAGCAAGAGGTTTCCTGGGACAGGAACCCTTGACTTAATGCACTTGAACCAGTCAAAGAGCCAAAACACATCGGACCAGTGCAGCCTATGGGAATAAGGGCAAAGCCTCCAGGACCTGCAGGGTACACAGCTGCTGCTTCTCCCAGCTTCACCTGGACTGCATTCTTGTAGTCAGGACTGTAAGACGACAAAGACAGGGGAGGGAATCCTACCCTTACAGAAAAGTACATATTAACCATGGAGGCTGTTGCTTCTCTGCACTGAACTTACAGACATGGAAAATGTTATACTGGCAATAAACCTGGGATGGGAAGGACTTTGTGAGCATACGCAGGGGATTCTCCATGGGTTCAAGGAAGACACTGCCTGTGCCGTATGACAGTCTGCAACCCATCCAGAAGCCCAGAGGGAGTTTTTAAAAGACAGCTCTGAGTGTACTAGAGCAGCGCACCTCAGAACAGCAAGTCCACAGAGCAAACATGAACCTTTTATGCACATTAGGAGCACTGTGTGGTGACTCACTAGATTTCCCAGTATTTTATTTGCTGTACTACCAGATTCAGCGAACAGGTCCCTTTTTCTAGACAAATTCTCCTATAAAGTGAAACACAGATAGAAAAAACAGTCTCCCTCAGCCACAAGTGGGTTCAATGACCATCATTTATGCCATTCTGATCTGAGTCAGAGCAGCAGGCTCAAAAATTGCCACACACCAGTCTGCAGAATATAACCTCCCCTTTTAGGACTTTGGGCCACCATCTCCTTGCTCCCCACCTTCTTCACCTCACACAGCTCCTCCTGCCCGCCCAGAGCCAGTGTTGGAAACCCTCCAACACCCCAGTGTCTTGCTCCAGCTCCCACTCGGGATGGGCCCTTCCTGCTGGGCAGAATCCCAGGTGGGACCATCCTGCCCACTAGAAGAACTGCAATGCCATTTTCCCTGGAATCCTACAAGGCCTTTAAGGATCTTTGTAGAGGGGAAAAAAAAAAATAAAATTGCAGTCACACGTTCTAGGGGACCAAACATTTACTTAAAACACCCAACTGTAACATTAAGACACACTGCTAGCAGTCTTTTAAGGTGATTAATTCATAAGCAGACAAAACCCAAAACGCTTCTGTTCATGCAATAAATATGCCACACACACTTATATTACAAGATTTCCACTGCAGCAGTTTTAGGTATTTAAATATAAATGTTATTAACACAAAGGTTCTCATTATTTTCAAAATGCATTTCTAATTATCTTTTCTAACAAGGGCTTTAAACCAATACTGAAAACAGATATATACCTTTAATGTCTTATACTTTGACCAAATGTGACCAATTACACTCTCCACCCCTAAAGAACATTTTCAACTCAGCTTTACTTATTGAATGAAAGGAGGAGTCCAAATGACTCAGCTTCAAGCAAATATAAAGGAAAAGATTAACCCCTAATCTCAGTGAAAAAAAATAGTGAAACAAACTGATTAAGATAGAGGTGTGGTTTGTCAATTCAAATCTTCGAATATTCAAAAACACATCAAGCAGAACATTAGCACATCATGATTGCATTAACTTTCTGTATACACATAGCCAATTTTAAAAATCAAAGTTGACACAAGTGGCTTGTTAGCCTTGTATCTTCATTCTTGTTGGTTAGTGCTGAGCAGCATCAGGATAAATATTTGAACACTGGCATTTTTAATATACACAGTGACCAGGCAAGATGAAAGTGCAGGGAAGGAAAAGATGTCTCAAAAATTCTGCAGGAAAAAAAACTCGTTTCTACAGGAAAAAAAAATTACAGGAAAAACAACCCAAACAATCATTGATGAGTAAAAAGTCACGAAAAGGACTTTTATGGGGGTTTTGTCTCCGTCAGACTGAGGAATTACACATTTCTCATAAAAATCCAGCAAAATAAATTGCAAGGTAGAGTATTTCACAAGGGGCTTCACAGACACCAAGTGACTACTGTACGTCCTCCACGTGAATTCACCCGTGACTGCCCGTCCCATCTCAGCCGTGACCCACCGGCATTTCAGTGCAGCACTGCTGTCAGGAATATTTAATTCCAGACTAACTGGAGTGCTCCTTTACATGCAGCCCTAACTCCAGATACAGATGTCACCAGAGGGCACCCTCTCAATTCCAGTGACCCAGCTTCAGCCCACTTCTGAGCAGGACTACAGACAACCCACATGAGGGATGTGCAGAGGCTATGCAAAACAGCAACAGTTCAGCTTCCGCAAGAGATTTCTTAAAACATAAAAAAACCCTCACAAATAAAACCAAATACATAAAATTTACATAGCCCAGAAACGTTCTGCAGAGTAACCAGGGCCACGGCTGGAAAGGATCACGAGCAATTACCACCTTCTGTGGCACCTGATGGTGCCAACTCACTCCAGCTGTTTGATACGATCCCACGTGGATCATATCAACTTACAACTTCTCAGCTGGCAGGGCCCAAGCCAGTACAGCTCAGGCAAAGGTGCTTACGGAAGTCCTCTGGCTCAATTACCATAAATCACCTTACAATAACACATGAAAAAAATGCACCTATGCTGTCAAGAGAAGGCTATGGGGAACAATGTATTTCTCGTTGTTCTATATCTGTGGTTAAGACGGTCTAAAAATCAACTACCTGCATGCAAACAATACAAAAGTATAAGCAGTGTGTAGTTTTCAACCTTTGGTCCATGTGTTATTTCTAATGGGCTCCCGAGACCTAATAAAGTTTTAAACCAAACACCTGTGAAGTTCATGAAATAAACTTGTGCACAACTAGTAAAAAATACAATGTATCAAAAAGAGTCCCAAACCACTGCTCCACATGAACAGAAAGCTAAACCAAATTTGCCATAGGTCTATAAAACATTTGATGCCTGCTTATTCACCTATCGCATTTGAAATTAAAGTCTCCATGTCTTCCAGCTATCTGTGATTCATTTAGCACAGGAAAAGAGGTGGAGCAGGAATAAGACCTGTGCAAAGGCACCTTTTGTCAGTATAAGGATCCCTCAAATAGTGTCAGTACAGGGAGCTCTCAAATAGCTGAACACACCCATGGAATTTCACCAGGCCTGTGTTAAACACAGCGAGACAAGTTACTCCAAACTATTACCTGTCACCACCACGCACCATGGTTTCAAACATATCTACAGAATTGCTTTCCCAGCATCTGCTGCCAAGAAAGAAATAATGCCAAACACTCCTTTTGTCAAATAAGCACCATTTATTTGTGCACCCTCTAAAGCAGATCCCTGTCTATTGCAACGCAACTCGGGGCTCTGAAATTACCCTGGTTTAAGTAGAAGTGATGCTACGTGGTGCTGATACCCTGCCCAGACTCCAGTGCCCATGTCCCATCCCTCACGTCACCATCCCTGTGTGCTATCCTGTCCCTCCTGCCACCAACCCTGTGTGCTGCCCTGTCTCTCATCACCATCCTTGTGTGCTGTCCTGTCCTTCATGTCACCATCCCTGTGGGCTGTCCTGTCCACCGTGTTATGTCTCTATGCTCTACCCTGTTCCTGCTGTCTCCATCCCTTTTGCCGTGTCCCTTCTGTCTCCATCCCTTTGCTCTGCCCTGACCCTGCTGTCCCCATCCCTTTGCTCTGCCCTGTCCCTGGTGTCCCCATCCCTCTGCCCTGCCCGCCGTGTCCTGGTCCCTGGGCCCATCCCCAGGACAGCAGCGATGGATAGCGGTATCTCCCCGCCACAGCCACCGCTCCGCCGGGGCCGCCCTCGGGCCCTGCCCATCCCCTCGCCCCCACCCACGGCCCGGGGGCTCCACGGCCAGCACCGGGGGTGTCCTGGCTATGCCCCTCCGCAGCCGAGCACCTCTCCATCCCACATGCCGCTCCCAGCCGGGGGTCCGGGCCCTCCTCCGCACCCCCCGAGCGGAGGGGGCGGGCGGCAGGTGGGCGGTGGAGCCCCGGGGAGGGGGGGCCGAGACCCTCCCCGGATCTGGGAGGGGACGGAGCGCCTCCAATCCCCTGCCGGCAACAACCCTGCAGGGCCCGGCGTGCGAGCCGGGCTGAACCCCGCTTTTTCTCCCTTCCTCCTCCTCCTCCGAGCGGCCGGACAATGAACCCCGCGGAGGCGGCCGCCGGCCCGGCTCCCTCCTTCCCTCTTTCTGCTGTTCCCCCCAGCAGCAGAGGAGCTCACCTGCGATGGTGGGAAGGCTGGCGGTGTTGCGGGGCGGCGTTGCGGTCGGTCCCTGCCACCCTCACACCCTCACAGGGAGGGTAGAGGGGACG
>VXAU01003275.1:0-106240 GCA_013399695.1 Formicarius rufipectus | reverse complement strand
CCCCGGTCCCCTCAGACCCCTCAGCGGGGCTGGCGGGGAAGGAGGGGGTGTTGGCGCTCCGTCCGTCACACACCCCCGCAGGATCGGGAGTGAAAAAATAAACCAAACCAAACCTGCGAGGACACCTGTGACCCAGGAGCGCCGCGGCACCCAGAGCCACGCCCCAGAGTTGCCTTAAACACCTCCGAGGGACGGTGACTGCGCCGCCTCCCCGAGCTGTCCGTAACAGTGTCTGATCCCGGGGTTGTTGGGGTTGCAAGGGTCCTCTAGACACCATTCCAGCGTCTAATCCCGGAATTGTTAGGGTTGCAAGGGACCTCAGGAGACCACTCCAGTGCCTAATCCCGGAATTGTTAGGGCTGCGAGGGACGTTTGCATCCCATTCCAGCGTCTAATCCCAGAGTTCTCAGGGTTGCAAGGGACATCTGGAGACCACCCTGTCCATCCCCCTGGAGGGCGTGGCACAGGGACGCGTCCAGGTGGGTTTGGGATGTCTCCAGAGAGCCCTCCCTGGGCAGCCTGTTCAGGGCTCTGCCGCCCTCAGTGGAAAGAAGTCCCATCTCCATTTACATCTTCAGTCTTTCTGTGAAGAAATTCCTCCTGATGTCCAACCCGAACCTCCCCCCGGCACAGCGCGAGTCACTGTCCTCCTGTCCCTGTTCCCTGGGAGCACAGCCCAATCCCCCCGGCTCCCCCTCCTCTCAGGGGGTTTTGGAGAGCCAGGAGGTTCCCCTTGAGCCTCCTTTTCTCCAGGCTGAGCCCCCCTCAGCTCCCTGAGCTGCTCCAGCCCTTCCCCAGCTCCATTCCAGAGGGAATCGAGGCATGGAAAGGCAAACAGCTCTCCAGGAGGTGCTGGTCCCATTAGGAAAGACTGCGGTGGCACTGGCAGGGACTGGCCCCGAAATAAAACCCACTACATCGCTCAGAACTCCGTTCTGAAGGGACACAGTGCAGTGAATGTCAAGATCTTTCTCTGCTCCCACAGTCGCCAGGGAATTATCAGCCTACAAGGCCTTCAGGGTGTCTGCATCATTTCTGGAGTGAAAGCCTCGGAAAACCACCAGCTTTTGCAAGAATTGCCCTAACGTCGCCAGAGCTGCTGCCATGGAGACGGCACTTGGCACTGCCACCTTCCCACCCGCACCCCCTGACACGCAGGCTCCAGCCCCAGCGAGTTGCTGCACTAATTAATAGCCACCATTTATACATATTCAGAAGGCTTTGAAAGCAACACCTGAACTCGTTAAGTAGTGAACTGACTTATTTTCATCCTGTCCTGGAGTTAGGGCAGTCACTGCTTCACTCATGTCCGTGGGAGATGGAATTTGGAGATTGTGCACGTGGTAACCCATCACTGCCAGCCAACCCGAGGCCACCTGCTCCGTGGTTCTGATGAAATACAGAGCCACCTGCTATGCCCAGTGCCTGGTTTTCAGGCTGGTGAGAATATAAAGTACCAAGACGGTGAGAATATAAAGTACCAGATTAAGCAAGTCCAACAGGCTGGAAAGATGGTACCAGCTTTTAAAACCAGGACAGGGAAATAAGGCAGGAAGGATTTGAGAAACCACAGGCACAAGTGTGACAATAAAGCAGAAAAGCAGTACTTTTAGGTGCAGTGCCACTTCCCCAATTTTAATAAAGCTTTGTGCCTAGAAAGAGAACATTGTTTCCTCTTGTTTTTTTACTGTGATAATCTGGCATAGTGTCAAACTCCTTCTGAACCAGGGTTAGTGAAAAGAAAATAAGATGCTAAATGTCGTCCTGCTGCAAGGTTTTCAACAGGTGAGTCAGGGGATGGAAAGAATGTTTCACTAGATTTGGAAACACAACAATTTGTAACAGCAAAATAAGAAAATACTAATTCGTAGAACTGCTAAGGTTGGAAAAGAGCTCAAAGATCACGGAGGAGGACAAAAAAAGGTAGCAAAAACACCTCAGAAGGGGGGAGCAATGGGAATTATTTTTGTAAGCTATTCTTCCTCACTAAAGCAGGAGACAATCTACTTTATCTCGTAAAACAAGCTTGTCAGCATTAGTTCGGGGGGTGTGTATATGGCTTAGGAGACAATTTTTCAAAGACATTTTACAATTCTCTCACTAAGTGCTTCCAGAAAAACTGCACAATGAGAGAAAAGAAATGTCATGGACCAAAAACTAGCAGAGATTGAGGAGGAGAATGTGTAGTCATTCATAATCATGGTGAAAAAACAAAAGAGTAAGGCGTTTTTAATTCTGCTGTAAATACCCTTAAAATAATCTAGAAAAAGAGTTGGACAGAAGGAGGCAACATTTGGAAGGGACACAATTACTCACAATTGTGGGATGGATTGTGCAGATGTTTAGAGTGACCCAGCTGTGTAGGAAGACATTCAATACTGATAAATAGTCATCTACAATACAGAGGATACTGGAGGAAAGAATTCCCGGTGGACACTGCAGAGGAGTCTGAACCAAAGGTAATGTTTAAAAATGCACAGGCATCCTGGGCAGTGCTTCACTAGAAATCCCCCCTCAGTACATGAACACAGTCATGCATGCAAACATGTCAAAAGATGAAATGGAGAAACCCAGGAAATATGGGCTGTCTTGCCATCATTTCATATAAGAAAGTTCTAAACAATGAGCGGGGAGGAGAATGTACATTAGACTGTGAGAACAAAATGCCCAATTCCACTCAAGTTTTACACTAGAGCCCCATGTTTAGTTGCTTTTCACCTGTGATTCCAAAATCTGTTCAAAGACACTACCTTCCAATACTCAGCTGCCAACCCTACACACATGGCTGATGTTCCTTATTATTTTATAGGTACGGCTTTCCCCATTACACTAAATATTCCACTTCACACACAGTTGGATGTCGCAGCTGTGCAGCTCAATATTCAAATCACAGGAAGCACTGAATGGAGAGGAGATGACTAGATGAAAATACATGACAAAACAGTTGGTTCTAACGAAGAAAGCTGCTGTCCCTTGTGCCTGGCAGCCTGTGAGGGAGTGGGTGCAGAGGGCCAAACCTCATCCAGGACGGTCACAGCTCCCAACCAAAGTGGCTGAAAATTTGCCAGCCCACAGCACATCACACCTGCCATCACCACCTTCACCCCAGAGAGCAGGTTTAGGAACGGTCTCTGTCTGGCCAGCCTGCAGAATTCTGAATAATGATTAACTGTGGATCTCAGAAGGTATTTTCCAGACATACTGAGCCCACATTTCATTAGCAGTGATCATCTGCTGCCCACCAAGCTGCATCCCTCTGCAGGAGTGTAACTAGTTCACTGTGCACAACCCCCTCAAACTGGAGAGGGTTTAACATTCCCTTGGGAGAGCAGCAGCTCCCAACTTCGACGTTATGCCCAAACTGAGGGGAGGAAATCGATCCACATTTTTTGAATTTCGCAGAGGAAAACCATTTTTTTTGCATTAGGCAACACCCAACGTGGGTGCTTCCATCACAAACTGCGGGATGTTTGCAGGAGCAGCTGTAATGGAATGTTGAGATTGCAATCCAGGGCACTTGCTGCTGTAAATTCCAAGACTATAAAAATGCCAGCAGAGTATAGTTTATTATACTCTTTCTTTAACAGAAGGTAGTATAAGCATTTTAGATGAATAAAAAGTTTCTCATGTAACTTACTTTAATGTAATCAGTCTTGCTTATGTGGATTATAATCCCCCAAAAAAAGAAATAGTGCTTGATTATGAATGGACATATCATGCTGCCTAAAAGTCTGTGGGATTAAAACTATACATTTCTATAAAATCAAATCGATTTAACTGCCTTTCAGCCAAGCTTCCTAAATACTGCATTAAAGATACGTCTTAGTCTTGTTTTGGTAACAAATGATTTGAAAGAGTATAGCTTACATTTTGGCACCTAGTTAGCACTTCATTAATTACTAAATACTTGGCACTAAGTAAACTTCTTTCATTGTCTGAATCTAGAAAGAGTTATTATCATAAAGAGTCATTAGTTAAAATCTGTTTGACATGAGATGTCCCAACTGGAAATCTGCTAAAGCATGTAGTTCCCTACAGCATGAGAATATAGTAGAAAATAATTTATTTATAAATAAAGTGCTATTTTCTATTCTTGCTCTTTGACTAAGTTATTCTGTGAGCCTGACTGCACTTAATTCACACAGTACATCAGGGTGAGAAATGTTAAAGAAATGTAAAATATTGCTAAATTTACTTGTCAATTTATGAGAAGAAAATGGTGTAATTTTCTATTGAAACTCTGTAATCAATTCTCAAGATTGCAGCACAGTTGTGGTACCTGCCACCTGTTATTTCCTAATTTTGGAGTGCTTACCTATACAGGTCTGGCTTTATAAATGCAGTGCAATTAAAATTAATGGTGCAATTAATATTCAGGTTGTAGTAAGGTGCACAGTCTGTGACATTTACACCTACATATTCCTACGTTTTTGATTCTCTGTGGTGTCCTTGCCTTCCTTACAGGGGAAAATAAGAGTCGGAACTGGAAAAAAACATTGCTGTAACAATCACCATCTTCCTCTTTCCTTTTGGAGGATGTTTATCCTTAACACATAATAAACACATATTACCTTCCACGCCTTAATAAGGAGGATGAGCTTTCTGCTTCGATCAAAATGGAATTTTCACTTGGTTCAGTTAAACTTGAAAGTAAGCACTACAAGTACTTTAATGGAAAAAAATGTCTGTACCAGAGGAATCTGGTTCAAACAGACACTGACACCTTACTTGTGTAGTGTTAACAGCTGGAGGAGGAAAATGGTACCAAGAATGTTGTGCTGAGGAGTGGATCGATGTTTCACAGCTCCTCTCACTCACTGTGTTCCACTGATGTGCTAATATTTGCTCCCAAAGGTGTTGTGATTAACACCAGAACCGCCCCCCCCCCCTTACATTTACACTTCTACGGGTTTCCCAGTTCCAGCAACGATGAAGCGATGAGTTGGAATTATAAATAGCAATAGAATAGAACTGGCTTGGGGATTTTCTTAATATTTTTACAATCACGACTTCCAAAAGAGTGCATCCCAGCGGGACTGCTGAATTCACCCATGCGTACACGCCAATACCTGTATTTACATGCAAAGCGAGTGTGTACACACAGACGCTTTCAGAGGACTCCCACCAGCTGCCAGCACCGTTCCCCAGGTCACCAAAGGCTGTCCCCCAGGTCAATAAGGCTGTCCCACCAGGTCACCAAAGGCTGTCCCCCGGGTCACCAAAGGCTGTCCCACCAGGTCACCAAAGGCTGTCCCTCAGGTCACCAAAGGCTGTCCCCCCGGGTCACCAAAGGCTGTCCCATCAGGTCACCAAAGGCTGTCCCTCCGGGTCACCAAAGGCTGTCCCTCCGGTGACCAAAGGCTGTCCCTCAGGTCACCAAAGGCTGTCCCCTGGCTCCCGGCAGCGAGGAAGCTGCACTGCACACAGATAACACACTCTTTCCCCGCTGTCTCTCCCGCAGCCCCCGGATTTTTCCGCAGGAAGGGAATGCTGTTCTTTCCTGCCCACGCCCCGGCTGTAGGGAAGGCACACACGTGCTGGATCTTGGAGCCCTTTGCCACAGGGACGCGGCGATAGCAGCGGGGAGGGAGCCGGGGGAAGGCAAGGGTTTGCAGCACAGAGTCCGAATGCAGATATCCTTCTCTCTCTGCTTCCCTGGAACATCACAGGAGGCAGCACATCACTAGAAACCGTGCTTGTGAACTGCTTAAAAGGCAACAAACACCATTTTTCATATGGTATAAATATACATCTACACGTTTGCCATAAAGAGTGGAGATGCTGGGATGCCTACATGATTTATGCACGGTATGGAAGCAGCACAAACATGATGATTTACAACAGGTTTTAATGACCATCTGAAGGGGAAAGATCCCAAATATGGACGAGAGCAACTGTTAATTGAAACTAGTAATATTTCATCTATGTAAACAAAGTAATGATCACGTCTGCCACAAGATTTCAAGAGATTTATCTTCCAGGCTCCCTAATATGGTTACATCTGTCCCCTGCTTAAATCCTATGTTCTTGCCATCTGCTCCAAAACACTTTTTCAACCTCAAGCAGTGATTAAACAGCTTATATGGAGAAGGAAAAAAAGTATTTTTCCATTTTTGAGCAAAATGTTTAACAACTGGAAAAAGCTGAAAAACCAACCCCACAACCCCTTGGGCTCTCCATTAACTCCATTTCTGTGGTTAACAATGCTACTGGTGAGATGCTCAGTGGAAGTGTCCAAGAATCTTTACATCTGACTACAACAAGAAACACTGTACCCAAAGATTTGGTATGGTTTCATTATGAAGTGTAAGAAATTGGGAGCAGATTAAACCAGTACCATTCAGTTAATCAGCCAAATTATGACCAAGAGGTAATGTTACATGGGGAAATCAGGAAACATTTTGCTTTAAAAAGAAAGAAACTTCCTAGAATTCTTTATTTGCACTGTGGGAAGCCTTGCAGTTGTACACTCCTTTGAGATGTGCTTTGTACTTCCCTCTCCTTGTCCAAACATGGAGGAGAGGGAAGGACAGAGCCATGGCTCACTGTCTTCTCTGTGTGAGGAGAACCAAGGAGGAGCAGCTTCCCAGAGCCTCTGCTCCTGCCTGCTCCTCGTGGGGGTCACATCAATTAGGGGAGCGCTTGACTCTGCATCCATCACCTTCTGCAAGCACAGAGGGGTCAGTCATGATCCAGCTCAGTGTGTACTGAAATCCTTGACAGGTATTAGGGATGCACTGGGAATGTTGATACTTGTTACAGGAGAGTTCTGATGCAATGGTAATGCTGTCATACTGGAAAATTACCCTTCTCTAGGAGTTTTGTCAAATTTTTGTTATTTTCTTAGAGTGTTTCTTTCTCCTATACAGAAGAAATTATGATTTCATAATTCCCCTAATCTTCAGAGGAAGCCAGAGGAGTTGGTAGCTGTGCTTTTCCACCTTTGCCCCTTTGGCTGGGTGACTGTGCTGCTCCAGTTCCCGGCCACTGGAATTGTTTCTCCTTGTAGAGATGGGAAGCCAGAACTTTTCACACTCTTTGTAAAACATTGTGAAGTATTTCCAGAAATAATGAAGAACAAAGCAAATTGACAATGACTTTTTTTATCCACAGCTAATAATCCTGTGTTGAAAATCTAAGAGTATAATGCCTGCTGGTGTGAATAGGTGCAGCTCCACCGAAGGCCTTGACAGGCATAACTGGAGAGCTTTGCTATGAAGGATGTGGAAAGACAGGCAGGTCAGCTTTAGACTGAATAAATACCATCACTTCAACTACTAAAATAGACAAACTACATTGTTTTATAGCCAGCATTTTCAGAATAATTTATCTAACTGTCCTGGGATTACTTTTGGAATAAGCAGAGCAGCAAGCCATCATCTGCTGTGGTCTGTTTGTCTTGCTCAGTAAGTCTTAGCTGCTGGTAATCCCTTTGGTACCAAGCTGCTGCATCCCAAGGGGTTTGCTGGGAGCTGGACTTAGATGGAATAACTACTATGCTCTGTAGTTGCTTCAATGAAAATTAGGAAGTTATAATACAGTTGCTCATTTTCAAGTGAACAAAAAAGATAATGCCTCAGGCACTCCGTGTATTGCATTTTTTCCTGTGCACTTGGGCATTATCAGGGTGGTCCAGTTCAGTTACAGAGTCAGGACATCCAGAGAATGCTGAATGTTGGGGCTGAGCAAACACTGTTAAAGATCACTGACATTAAAAGAAAAATACAACGTTTAGAAAAACACCTACATAAGGTTTCAAAATCCTGTACTAGAATGGGGAAACCCATGGATAAAATTAATCCAGGTTTCTAGAGCCAAATTCTGGCTTAAGCTGTGAAACAGTTTTCATAACAATATAAATATGATGGGGAATGTAGAGACTCTCCAAAATTTCATTTTAAAAAGTAAAGATAATCATGACATTTTTACATCCTTATAATACTCATGCTGAAAAATCCTTTTAGCTTTCATCAGAATAGCTTCTGATAAATGAAAAATACCCCAACAAACAAACCAATAAGTATAGTTTTAAAGGAAATAAGAAGTCAGCATGTACAGAAGCAAGGTCTGTTTCTCGAGAAAAATCATCTGACATGAAGCACTTGAAAGCTCCAATGTTTAGAAGTGTGACTCAGCTGGAGACAGTTGCTGAACTTTGGAGATTTTGAAGAGATTTTTCCTGTATACTCTGGAAAGGCTTCAAAGCACACTCAGCAAGCAGATTCTAAAAGTACAATGGGTGTATTTTAGCTTGTGTTCGCTTCAGGTTTTACTGCACTCTGTGGCCAAAACTGACATCTATAAGATAATTTTGGTTTGCATGTCATCCTTTCCCATTGAGATCCTGGGGCACAAGCAAAGATTTATTTAAATACTGAAATCTTTTCTAAAAAGGACAAGGAGCCCAATCCGTAACATTAATTTCTAGCTTCTGACTCTTAGTTTGAGTTTAATACTTTCCATAAACATGTGGTAAATTCTAAAAAAAAAGAGAAACATTAGAAGTAAACATTGAACACTGCTAAAATCTAAATTGGACCTTCACAATATCCTCTCCACCTACTGCTGTGTCACAGACCATCAGCAAAAACACATGCCCGAGACTCAGAGGGACGAGATTACACCTTAAAAACTGGACACCCCTTATAAATTATCCTTTGAGAGATGCAAAAGACAGTACTTTCCCACTGGTTATTCTAATATAATGCAGCACTGGAGTATTTCATTCTGTACCACAGTTTATGACATCACTTTTGCCAGCATGCAACCTGCAATCAGCATTTTATGAACAGCAAGTAAAATTGGACTGATTTATTGTCCTGTTCTCTCCCTGGAGGAGAGAACAGGAAAATTATGTAAATAAGCTACATTGTTTTGTATGCTTTGTGTTTTAGTTATACCTAGAGATACTCTTAGTTTTCCTTAGAGGAGATAATATTGAAGAGGCATATTCTGCACTGGAGTCAGAAATGAGAGAATTTCCCCGTGGTCCATGAAAGGGACCATTGTGTCTTCTGCAACCTACCCAAACAAACTGGGTGTGGGAAGCTCTATCTAAATCAGCAGCAGCTCAGGTGGGTTTGTGTGAGAAGAGAAATCTGATGAAATGTACCTTTGGTGGTGGGAGCGGATTTCAGAAGTTTACTCAATAAAAATTGAATAGGATGCTAGCACAATATAATCAAACAGAAAACAGGATGGTATTTTCAGCAATAAATCCTTAGCTTAAATACTAATTTGCATTTTGGCTTCTGGTTTAAATACATATATATAAATATAAAAATAAAAGAGAATTAGGAAGAAGACTCTAAAAGGACACACAAGAAGACTGTAAAACAAGAGAAGGCAGAAACAGTGTTTTTAAGTGCTTTGTTCTACAGATAAGAGACAAATTTCTTATCTGCATTATCATCCCCATGCAGTGAAACCAGGAGGCCAATGCACTTGTAGGTATGTCCACTTGCGGCCAGTGACAGTTCCTACTCTCTTCAGATGCGTATTAATGCAATGTGCTTTGGCTCTGGGATTTTGTGCCAGAGAACAAGTAGTTCAGCAAAGGAAACTAAGAGCTTATAAGATTTTTTGCAATGATTAGACATGTACATGTATAATAGCAACATGCTGACAGGGAGAACAATTGCAAGCATTAGAGTCAGTGATGCTTCACAGCATAAACTGATTAGTCACAGGAGAAAATGCTCTCCTTTATCTATTTTGCATAAAATTCAGATTCATTATGCCTTGGTTCCAATGTTTGGGGGTTTGTTTGGGGTTTTTTTGCCCCATGACCAGCTACTTAAAATATATTATTAAAAAGTTAGACTATCAATTTTGTTTTGAGGCAGATCAAATAATCATGTTCTTATGTGAAATTTATGTCCCTGTGTATTTGGAAAAAGAACACTAAGAAAAGATCTTAAGAAAAAGGCCTTCTGCTTCTCCCCTATATCCTCTGATCCCATTTGAGTGAAGTGCCTACAGTTTGGATTCAGACAGGTAGGAAACATCTCCCAAGACTTTTCCATTTCAATTTAATCAATTCCTTCTGTTGGTTTCTTTCTGTGAGGTAACTGGAGGGAGGCATTCAGACCAACTGCTGCACAGTGAGTCATGAGAAAGGCAGCAGGTCGGATGGATGCTTCCAGAAGGACACTGAGAAGGTATTACCCAGTTTCCAGCTCTTATCTTTTGAAAGCAGCAGAACAGAATGAGGGCAATTTGACTTACTAGCTGGTCGAGTGACCTGTGAGAATAAAGGGAATAAAAATGCCACTGTGTGATAAAACAGGCAACACTATCAAAACAATAAAAGAATATGCATAACGGCTCAAGAAAAAAAAAATTAATTAACTTTATACTTCTGGTTTGATTAGGAAAAACATCAAGGGAGAGAACCACCAGCAGCTGCGTGGAACAGAGAAAGCTTTTCAGGAAAATACACAGGGCCAGATCTTCCCTCCTATTTCTTCACATGTTTTCTGCTCTTCAGGCCCATGGAAACATGCCAGGAAAAATTAATTGGCAGAGGACCATATTATCTCTTCTGCATAGTTCCCATGTAGTGTCTGAGAGAAAGACCATGCAGCCAGGGAGCTGGCTGGAAAAGCTGCTGCCTGGGGAAAGCTGTCCTTGACTCCCACAGCTCCCAGAGGACGTGCAGGATTGCAGTGGGACCTCTCTCTCTTGTTGATCTAAGACAATCTGAAGGATTCTGTCGCTGAGATTTCCTTCTATAGATGAAAATTTAGGGTTGATTCGGGTGTCAGGGATTTTCCAGGTGGAACTGTGGATGTTCTGGGCAGGGGGGCGAATGCTGACTTGAGGACAGCTCTCCTAAACCGAGCAGGTCTGGTGGGTCACTGACGGAATGCAAGGTCAGTAAGTCTGCAGCTGTCTCACAAATGGTGTGGAAGGGGTTTGGATCTTGGAAAAAGGAAATAGGGAGAGTATAAAGTCCTGGATGCTTCCCATACAACCCATCTCTCCTCTACCTTTCATTTTAGGAGTTTCAGGCTCTTTGTACCCAGGGAGGAGGATCAATGTAGCTAAAAGCAGCTGATCCTTCACTTTACTATATTATGGATATAAAGCAATGATCCAGCCTGCTGATTTATAGAAAAAATATCAACCAACCAACCTTCTTTTCAGTTTCCTATTAAGTAATGCATATCCTTCTCCTTCTTGTCCCATGGAAAATCCCATGAAGTGGGAAAAAACCCACAACATTCTGGAGTTCACATTGATGAATTACTTCACATGCCTCTCCCGTTGGGGTCTGTGAGGCATGTGGAGGAGTCACAGCCTTCATGCCCTCATCCCCTCGGGGGATTTCAGCATCACTTCCATGAAGTGGCATTGGAGTGCCGTCCCCTCCTCCATCATTTCCTGCTCCCTTTGGTGTCTCCACCACTCCTGGCTCAGTAAGACGCTGTCCCTGGTGAGCTCCCTCCCATATGGCCCTGCACTAATTCCCCTCCCACACACAGCCCTGCAGAGGCAGGAGGAGCTGGGGATGTGGGAGCAATGCTGCCCTGAGCAGCAGGGGCTGTGTCCACGCTGTGGTAGCCAATTCAAAGGTGCAAAAGAATCAGTTAATTCATCATTCTTTGGAGCACCTGCAGAGCTCTCAAATAATTTGCAAAGAAAGACTGTTAGGGGGAGTCTTAGAACCAGGAGACAGCTTGCAAATGTCTTTCCTCTCCACTTATAACATCGAGGTACTTTGCACAGGTTTTTAAATTATTATTTTTGATTATTATTATTATCCCTTGTCTCATCTGTTTGATCAAAAGAAAAACCAACCTTGAAACTTACTGAAGAGTAGGAGAAGATAGTTAAAAAAAAAAGCAAAAAAAAAAACCAAACAAAAATCATTGAGATTCAGGAGACTTCTTGAAAAACTCTCCTCCTGTCTCTTTACATTGAAGTTTGGGGGGGTTTTTTGTATCCTGAGAAAGCACATCAGCAAACACACCATTTGTGAGGTCAGGCTGTCAGCTCAGTGCCCAGCACCTCCCTCTCCCTGAGCAGGGATATCCTGGCATTACAGGCACTGTCACATCTCATTGCCTAATACCCTCCCAGACACCCTGCCCTGCCAACAGCGCGTCCCATCAGGCTCCTCACTCGGGAAACACAGAGCTGCCTTCGTGTCACCTGCCCCACTGAGCCCACCTGATGACACCAACAGGATCAGCAAGATCTGCTTTCTCTAGGCTGGCATGTTTACTGTGCTACAGAAGCCCCAGTGTTTTCACACAGAACCTTGGGTTAAGCAGAAATTCAGCTTTGGTGTAGCAGGAACACCACGTGATGCTCCTTGAAACATCAACAGGAACTTTTAAACTTATTTCTCAACATCACTTAGTGATTCCTATAAAAGCCATTCCTTATACGAGTTAAAAACCACAAGCACAAAAAGAAACCCCTTTTGCTTTGCCCACACTGGGAGGCTGGTGGTGTGATTTAGGGATTGAACGAAGGGAGTACCACTTTGAGTGGAGAGCTCCTGGGTAGGAACTCTGAGGTCCCAGCCCCACCAGTGCCAGCAGGTTTCAAAGGGACTGGCGTTGTGCAGGTCGAGGCTTCCCCTCTCAGGGATTCTGAGACAGTGCAATAGGAGGAACAAAACCGAGCATCAGGATCCTGTGCTGTTAAAAACCTTTGAGGACACATGAGAAACCTCAAGCTGAACTCTGTAAATAACAGCCAGATCTCAGAGGTCACAGAAATGCCAGTTTGGCAGGTGAAGGTCTTTGAAAAACCCACTGTGCTGGTTCCAACACAGCTGTGTTAGGTCTTTTATTGCCAGAACTGGAGCATCTCAGTGAGGTTGGTAACTGTGACAAACAGCTAATGCTTTTTCACTTTGACAACAGTTCTGAAATACAGCCTTTAATACTATACTGAAGAGATGACTTCAGTAAAAACGGTACTAAGCTAAGTGGAGGTCTCTGCCTCTTTCACCAAATACACAGTCAAGAAATATACTCTGAGCCTATGGATTTTATGTACACATACAACTCAGTGCATGTACATTTTTAATTGACTACACATTTCTATACGACTGTATGGGAAAGAAAAACACAGAACCTTTCAAAGATGTGTTGGGAACAGGATCAGGACACGAAGCATCTGACAAAGAGACAAAACTTGTATATTAGAGCAGAAGACTGTCTGAAATAAGTTACTCCAAGTGGGACAGGGAAGGCTAGATCATTTTTAGGAAGCCAGAATCTTAATTAGAAGGAATCTTCCTCCCCAATAATTCTTTTGGAAACTACCCAAATATGCACATAAACTCTTAATTATTTTCTCAATAATTGTTCTGATGAATACTGTGTGCACAAACGGACTCCCCATAGGAAATGGTTATGGATTATTACAACTTTTGTATTGATCAATACAGCAGAGCAAGATAGTGAAGGTGGTTTAATCCAGTTCATTTCATTAAGTTTGGAACAAGGCACTTGGCTAGTTATAGATATCTTAGCTGATGCTATGGTAATAAGTTAGGAAAAACACTAACAGGACCTCTCTGGGTACAACTCTACAAATCAAATCCCCTAATTCTGTTAGGAAATGGACATAAAGACATTCTGTTAAAAAAATAAAGGTAGATAATATAAAATAAGGTTAGATAATACAGGAATTTTCATTTTTAAACGAAGAAGAAACTTGCTGTGGTGCTATTTTTATATTTACTTACCCCAGAATGGGTTAAAAGCCTTTTAAGGGGTGCTGGAAATAATTACAGTACGTGTCTTTGTTACATTTAACTACATACTAAATCTAGTAGAGCATGTTTTATAGTCTTGAGAATGTGCTGCCTTTAATGTTTCAGTTGCTTACCTGTTTTTTTGGTTTGTGGTTTTCTTTTGGTTGTTTTGTTTTTTGTTTTGTTTTTTTTTTGTTTTTTTTTTTTTTTTTTTTTAATTGGAATACTTTTATTTCTACAGAGAAAGCCACGTTAGTCATTGCACCCTCTCCCTGTGGTACATCCACATAGAGCTGATGGTCTGTGTTGTGGCACTTCTGGAAGACACACGTGCACAACACACATCATTTGCAGTTCACTCCCTAACCCATCACCCACATGTTATACATCAGTTTGATTTTCAACCAGAGACTCAGTGGTACAAATAAGGGAGGCAGACACACTTGGAACACTCAAATTAAGGCTGAAGGATTATCCATGACAATGTATGACATTTGCCTGAAAATAAATGCAGGCGGTACTTGGACCCCAAACAACAAACCCATCTCACAGATCATCACTGTGCTGACTCAAGTCATTTTCCAATTCCAGAAATACTGATAGTTTTGGGGCTTGTTAAAGAGACATCACATTTAGAGTGCCCCACATCTGATGCAACTGCATTTCCATGAGCAACCCATCACGCTGTCCCTTCAGTCTCTCACTCCTCTCCACTCAGAGGAGCAGGCTGGACACTGAGGAGGAATTTTCCACCTCAGAACCCTTTGGCACATCAGAGCCTTTGCTGCTGAGCAGAATTAGAGCACCCAAAGTCCACTGGCAGCTCAGAGTGCTTGTGTGGGCACCCATCACGCAGCCCTGCCCTGCTGCCCACTCCATCCCCACACCACAGACCAGCCTCTCCACGAGAAAACGATTCCTGTGTCCCAGACAGCAGATGGGACCCAAGGAGCAAATTAAAGTTGTTTGAGCCCCAGGGATCTGCAGAATGCAGCAGTGCTCCAGCCATGCCCTTCTTCCCTGTGCTGGAGGAGAAATGAGGGTAATTCCCAGCTGTCCACACAGCTGTGCCCTTTGCAGGGCTCCCCTGACACCTGGAAATCTTTCTGCAGCCAAACAGCTTTGTGAACGCTCGCCTTTATCCTGTATCACTCGAGGGTCTTGGGGCAGGATTACTCCTGCTGAACTCTCCTTCCCACTGGGCACCTTTGCACGAGGCTGCAGTGGAAGTGGGACCCACCTGCAGTGGCTGGCGGGGAATCCAGCTGGGATGTGGCAGCAGCGTGGTCTGCTCGGGACCGGCAAAGGAGCAGAGCCCAGGCTGGAGCTGAAACACTGTGCGAACACGCAGAGCCGTCCCTGGCACGGTGTGCACCCAGCTGTGCCACCCCGTGGCCACTGGCACTGCAGGAACCCTGCAAAAACACCCTCCAGCCACAGCGTTCCTGCTCAGGTGTCACCAAGAGGCACTGCACGCCCTCGAGGGCTTTCGAAGCTTCTGTTTCACGAAGCTGTCAAATTTCCCAGCGTTTTCAGAAAAACGGGATCGGGAAAGAGGAATGTGGATATTCTCAAGTCGCACCACAGCAAGGACCCACTGCCCTTGCAGCCTTGCCAAATGAGCTCACAAGGGAGATGTCCTGCCCCTGCCTGCTCTGACACCGCCTGGAGTGCCAGTGTTGAAGGAGTTTGCTGCTGGTTTGATCTCCGAGTCCCCACACAGGTTACTGCACTTCATCCACATCAGGCTTCAGAGAGAACAGGTTCCTAAAGGGTCCCTTCAGCTCTTGAAGGACCCACAAACTGGGACTGCACCATGTTTAACTTAGAGGGAATGGTGTGGAGTGGATTTTATACTATGTGGGTCACTCCTGTGAGTTTCCCACTTTGGGTTAACCCAGATTTCAATGATTGCTTGCTTATTACAGTGAAAAGTGCAATCCTGAAGTAACAAAGAAGTTCCTTTGTCTCATTTCTCCTGTACTTTTAAATCCAAATAAAAGCTTCGCAAAGTTCTGATTCACAGAACTGGGATCCATAAAACCAGAAAAACATCAGAGCTCCTCTAAACCTGATCCAGAAGTGATCTTCCCTGGAGTTTCGTGCATGACAGCTCGGCCCAAAATCATGATGGGTGGTGGGTCTTGTGGCTTCTGACAGTGGGTAACCTCTCTCAAAAGCAAAAAGATTTCTTAATTGCCTTTTTTTTAATGAACAATAAATGGTATAAACAAAAGTTAAACTAAGCAATGAAGAAGGAAACAGACTCACAACACAGCAAGATTAGGCCTTTGGATGATATTAAGGCTGCCTGGTAATACAATGGCTTTAACCCAGCTGTATGGTATTAGTCCCTTTTTAACTCTGCAATTACAAAAGCCTTAGAGGATGTGCTCATGCCCAGGGAACAAACTGGATTTTTGAGTCACAGAAAGAGGATATTTGCTTGGCTAGTGCAGTGTTTGCTGTGCGCTCTAATCTGGACCTGTTGCTTACAGGAGATAAAAATAATTACAGATAAAAGTCGCATAACCAAAAAAAAAAGTCAGTGTTTGTACAGAGGAATTGTCAGTTCACTAATGTGACATGAAATTAACAATTTGTCTTAATTATTTGCTGCATTTTTTACATTTTTAAACACGTGAACAGAGCACGTTTGTTTGTCCAACCTGAGGTGTTGCCAAAAGTCACCTCCTCAACACAAGATGTCTGAGGTGCTGTGCATGCCCTTTGTGTGACAGGGAGAAGTCTGACACCTCAAAAATATCACAGGACAGAGAATCTGATAAGATGGGTTACCCAGGAGGAATGAGGCTCTAAAATGGGCAATTTTCTCATCTGATTTTCTCATTTTTACAAGTTACTGTGCAATTTTAAAAGCATACGTTCCTGCTCCTTACACATTGAGATCTCACAACTAGTCACTTTGCCATCTGTCTTAATACAACAGGTTAAAGTTGCCAGGGATGTTTAAGGTGCCACATAAACTGCCACGTTTCGCTTTGGCTCTGATCCTGCCACACACAGACATCAGGAGAAATGGTTACTGCGACCATGCTGGACAGGGAGGAATATCCAACAGGAACTAAGAGGAAGGCAGTGCTTCTGGCTGAAAACACATAGCAGGGTATGAAGGCAGAATGTAAGAATGTAGCTAAACAAAGGGGGAAAGTTTAATTTGCAATGGAAACAGCAAAAAACCCCCTGTAACAAGGGGAAAAGGAGCAGCACAAGGGGTTCAGTGTCACACCTGCCAACAGCCAGCAACGTGCTGCATTCACTGCAAATTGGAAAGGCATTTAAGACCAAAACAAACACACTCAGAAGATGCTCTATTTAAGGTAGAAAGCATTTTTTTGAGGCGGGAATCCTAAAGAGTTTAAAAAAAAAAAAAAGGTTTAATAGCCATTTAAATAAATAAACAAGAATGAACAGAAATACAGCTACTTCAAAGGCATGGAGAGCAATTATATCAAGAGCATAATGATATTCTTGGGGTCTACTTTAAAACAAAAGAAGCCCTAAAACCCTTTCAAATGTGGGCACGTGGCAGCCCGTGCTCCCAAGAGCAGATGTACCTCCCCAGGATTTGTGAGAGCAGAACAAACACTCCCATATGTGCTCAGGTTAAAATCACTCCCCAGACAGAGATGATCAAATTGGTGCACAAACCTGCCTGCAGAAGGGGATGCAGGAGATAATCCTAAGGAATTTGATTAAGTGCTTAAGAGCCTGTAATGCATTCAGGAAGTAATACACCACATTATTGCAGGTACCAGTGTGTTTATGTATTATGTAAACACTGCTGGCACTCAAAGGTAACCTAAGGAGTGAGGTTGACCTAATGCTAAAGTGAGGCTTTATTGAGACAATATTGATACTGACTAGAAGAATTAATGGTTTGCTTCCTGTAATAAAACATATAAATAATGTTCATAGTTCCACTACAATAAAACCAGCCAAAACTGGGTGTTCCTTCACAGGGCCAATTGAGAATAGTGATATTTTTGGATGAAGAGTCATTCTGGTACATCCTTCTGAGCAGAGACTCTGGAAAAGTTGCACTCCCAACTCACTTTCTAGAAACTTAAAAAGAAAGGCATCTCAAAAAAATAAATTTTATACAATAGTGGTGAAATAACAGCATGGCTAAAAAAAAAAAAAGAAAAAAAAAGAATGAAAGCAAGACTAAGATCTCTATCATTGCAAACACACACACACACGTGTTGGAAACCATCCAGCAGGAATCCTGCCCACCAGCTTCTATGTAAACCTGAGGTTTCTATAATGTGAAACACTTCCTGAGGCTGGAAAAGCACATATCAGCTGTGGAAATACAGCAACCTCTAACAGCTCAAACCCCCAAAGCTGCAGGAAAAAAAAGGAGTCTTTTTAGAATTATGACTCAATACTAGTATGACTTCCTGAAGCATAAAGTGATATGATAAACTTAACTATGAAATATGAAGTGACTCAGGTTTGTCAGTGCCTGGGAAAGTAACTCCTGATGCAGTTATGGACTGTACTGGTTTAGGCAGTGAGGGAGAGGGAAAGACCAAATGTGATGTGGAAAAGACTCTACTCTCTGTTGGAAAAATATCCCTTGGTCTATAAAGGAAAGATGATAGGAGTTGGCCTACCTTCTAAACTTGCTGTCTCCACACTCCATTTACATTTGTGCTCTCTGGTTACAGTCATTGTGCCACCCTCTTTTTATGCCAAGAATAAAAACTTACTACACTATTACCACTCCCTACACCAGCCTTTTTTGGAGTAATATTCATTCTCCATGCCCCTAAAAACATACAAACTTCACGTTCCTGTGATGCTTTGGGATTGAAGGAAAAAAACCCCATGACTCATCAACACCTGACATCCATAAAAACACATAAGGTGCTCCCAGGACTGCTTCTCCAGAGATGGGTATGCTGCTCCTGGGGAGATGAATGCAGAGTGAGGAAGGCATGTGGCTTCTGGTTTGGCAGTAAGTGGTTTGGTAATGGGAGGTTGGACCACAACAGCCCCACTGGCCACAAAGCACTAAAGGAACAGCTGCAAAGGTCCTTGAGCTGTGCAGGAAAACGACCTGCAGGTAAAGCAGAGCAATTAATTGGCTGCTGTAGCCATATTGTACTGCTGTGTACTCAAAACTAATTGAGCAGTGTGATTTAAGGGTGTCTAATTATAAAAGCAGCCTTTCCCTAGCTGGGGTTGTAATGACATGTTTTTACAAATCAGAGTTTTGCTTTTTGACATGAGATGCCAAACACACACACCCCCCCTGCGTCACAAATCTCCAACTCTGCTTCACATTTCAAATAGTATCCATGGATATAAACAATATAAATGCTCTGCTGAAAGAAATTTTAAACACCCATGATCCACAGTGGCAGCCTGAAGGCAGATGGGGAAATTAAAAACTGAGAGAAACATTTCAGTAATAAAAGCTACAGCAGAATGGACAGCACAGAGTGCAGCACTCCAGCCCTTTTTAGAGCTGTGTCTGTCACAGCCCATACAACTGTGGGTCAGCACAGACCTCCCATGTTAGAAGGAATGACAATCCCTCCGAGCCAAAAGGAGAAAACGAAGGTGACCCTCGCAATGCCCACAGAAGGACTGACAGCACAGGGACGGACTGGCCAAGTCCTGTCAGTGCTTGGGAGAGTGTCAGGCCCAGAGCCATCATGTGGGAGAAGCCTCATCTCTTACAGGCACCTACTTGTGCTGCACAGCCAGGCAGAGAAGGCATTTTCTTCTTGCTAAAAATACTCCCTTCCCCTCTCCAAAATGACAAAAGAGTAACTGTGCCTGACCTATTTTTCGTCCTTATTCATTCTGTGGAAATCCTGCAAAACTGACACCTAATTTCCAGGTGCTGTTGCTTAGCTTCCTAAATTATTAACAAGTGTAATAATGATCCCTTTTCACCATCACCTGGGACAGGGAATAGATGCAAAGATTGCAATCACTTCACCAGCCTCACATCCGAGCACGTTCACCATATCAGGAGGTCCCTCTACCACTTTCAATCAATAAACTGTATTACACTTGCATTTGATGTCATGGTCTAATAATACATTATGTTGGTCTACTCTAATTATATCAGCAGTGACCCAGGGCAAGCACAAAAAGTACAGGGGAAATAGGAACCAAACCCAGGGATGTCTGACTTGTTTCCTGGGGGGTGCCAGGAGGAGCCAGAAACCTCCAGTGGTCAAGGAGCTGATTCTGCTCCAGGTTTAAAGAAGAGAAGAAATGAGGAGCAGAGGGGAGCCTGGTAATGGGCACTGTCAGGGAGCTACTGACTAAGAGGAAAACTTCACACGTCTTGAAAATGCTCAGAAGGACTTCAAAAGTGAAAACAATGGGTATTTCCATGCCACAGTTGTACCTGTACCAGCTGAGCTGTGTCAGCAGGGCTTCCTACCAGGACGTGGCCAACAGGAAGAGCTCTCCTGCCAGGTTAGCTGTCCAGTCTCCTGAGGACAGTGACAGACATCCTCATGTAGCACTGCTGGCTGAGCTGACTGAAGATGTTCTGCTGCACAGGTGTCCATCAGCATCTGCCAGATGGGACTTGCCACCCCAAAACTGGGCCCTCAAAGCAAATCCCATAAGCACTCCCTCACACTTTGGACAAAGCTGGATGAGGGAGCACTAACCATTTTCACCAGCACTTTAAATCACTTGATGGATCTCACCTGAAGTGGGCCTGGGCACAATCTCTGCTGCCTGCACATAAAGGGGGCTGCAGGAGAAAAAGGTCTTTATTGGTCACAGCTGTTGGCACTGTGAATGTCTTGTCATGGTCTGAATAACACAGATCAAGGTAACAAAAGCACAGGCTGGTCGACAGTGGTACAGCCACCCCTATAACTTTTCTAGGACACCCTTGCAGGACTAAATCTTGGAGCCACAGTCTCTGCAGGACTCTGCTCTACCTGCTGAAAATGGAGCTGCAGGCATGGAGATGTTCTGCCAGCAAAGCTAAATTCAACAGGGGTCATCAAATGAGTTCCTGACCACCTCGAGAAGTTCAGCTTGCTGCTGTCACAAGCTGCTTGTCAAGGTGGTGCCACCTTGGCCGGGCATCTCCCAGGACACGACAAGGGCAGGCAGGGCAGAAAGCTCTTAAACAGCCACCCACAAGTGGCCAGCAGTCAGGAGACTGGGCTCTGGTCCGAGCCTGTTTTGGGCAAAGAGGGCAAAACGCCGAGGGGAGGAATCGGTGAGATAAGGGCGTCTGGTTGCAGGTGGAGAACAGGGAACTGGAGCCCGACTGAGCGGGACGGGACAAAGAGCGAGTGATGAGCACCGAGTGATCTGAAAAACTGCGCTCGCCCTCCCGCTGCCCTGCCCATCTGCTTGGAATTTGCTTTCAAAACAAGTCCTATTTTCCCTCCGTCTGTCCTGATCCGAGCTCCCATCTTGTCCTTTATGCATCCGGTGCTGTCACTCACGATCATCCCAAGCAGAAAAGCCGAACTGAGCCACAAAGAGCACTCATTGTTTAACATACACATTCCTCACCCCGGTAAGTTTCTTTCAGCTGTGTTTTCCCGTCGCTTATTCGGGTCAGAGCCTTTATTACGGGCACTTCGAGACAAGGATGATTTCACATGACGAATTCATCCCAAGCCCTAGCTGTGTCCGACAGCCACCCCCCAAACACATCCACTGACCTCGCCTTCCAGCAGAACGGGGTCACCGGGATAACCAGCGCTCCAAAGCGATCCGTAAACAGCCCAAGCCGCTGCTCTCCACCAGAGCCGAGTTACGAAAGGAGCGGCACGACCAAGGAAAGGGCTTCCAGCTCCACCCTGTGGTCGTGAGGAGGTTCCCAAACCATCCCGAGCTGCGGGTACCCGGCACAGCACACGGGAGCTGTCCCACTGCTCCAGCTGTGCCAGGTCACCGTGGCCCTTCCCTGGCAGCCCCTGCCCTCAAAAGCTGGAGATGGACTGTTCCTCGGAGATTCCAAACGCCAGCCGCCGCCATCCGGTTTGGGATTTGCAAGTTCTGAGGGTTTCACACACCACCTCCCAAACAAGCAGCTGGCTGGGCTCAGCGCCGCCACCTCTGCGCAGGGATCTGGGCAGCGACTGGGGTGGAAACCTTCTCCTTGCTAACCCCTCTTCCTGCCCTTCAACCACGTTTTATATTTCCCCGATGAGGCGCCACTTGTTGCCATAACTCTTGCAAATAACTCTGGGAACTGGGGATGCTTTTAAGGCCAAGTTCTGAAGAGGGGAATGGCTCTCTAAATGAAGTTTGCCATTTGAATGGCAGGGACCTCGAGGAATTCAAGGCCAGCTCTGTTGGTTGGCCAATAATTAAACGGTTCACGTCTGACCTAATTAATGCTCAAATGCACATCAGCAACTCTGGGGCTCTAAGGCACAAATCTGTGACAAGTGAGGGTCAGGCAGATACCACCCCCTCACCCCCCAAAGCCCTCTCAGTGTCCCCACCAGCTGCACGCCCTATGATTTGGGGTGGCACTGAAACTCCACTTTCTGCGACTCTCTGGTCACAAAGGGCACCGAAAACTGTACCTGTGTAAAACAGATGTCATGACACTCTGGGGAGCAGGTTCTGGATTAGACAGACTGTGTAAACCATTAGAGCACTCTATTCTATTTCTCATCACTTTTCTGCTCCTGCCCACCTGCCCCAAGTGCTTTTTGTTAACCTTTTGGAAGGCATGTCATGCTTTTACCTCTTTATTATCCCCTTATCAGTATCATTACTGTGGTTCTATTTACATTTCAAAGTGTTGAGCCTGTAGCATGTCTGTGAGTTTTGAGATTGTAATTACTGCCTCCTATTCAGCTAAACAGTCCAAAACATATGCAAAGGCTGAAATATATTTTAAACCAATGTGTGCTGCATGTAAGCAAAGCTGTGGGGTTTTTCCAGTCTGAAAAGCTTCCAAACCTATTCACTTCAAGCATTCCCTCGTGTGTTCTCTCTCACCTACGTAGAGAGGCCCATATTTATTTTCATTTTAATTATGCTTTCACCACAAAACTGGTTTGATATGTTTAGCTATCAAATGATACCACATGCATCAATTAAGGCTTGAAAATGATACACAAACAGCATGAAAAAAAAAATAAAATTCAGCCCTCTTCGCTTCTCCCACGCAAAATCCAACTTGTAAATGCAGAATTTCATAATGTTTTATAGCAGCCATTTAATTTTTCAGCACCCCCCAGATAAGGCCAGTTTTATATGCAGCAGCAATTTGTAAAATGCAACGAGTAAAGCACTCTTATGGTTTTACTTACAGGAGGAAGGGAAGTGTCCAGCTCAGGGAGGCTCCAGCACACACCCACCACTGCCAGTCTGCCAAGTGGGAGGGCCATGGAGAAGAGGTGGGTTGTGCAGGAGAGGGGCAATGAGGCTTCCTAAGCAATCCAAAAGAGAAGGTCACGCTCTGGCTCCTTCTGCTACCAGTGGCAGAACTGTCTCTATTTTAATTCATCCTCTTATCATCCAAACCCCCTCAAAATCTGAGCCCTTGCTAGCACAAATCTGCAATGCCTAGGGAGTTTGTGAACCTTGTGCTCTGAAATAACACTCCCTCAATCTGTGTCCACCTCCCTACCTTTTGGGTGGTTTAGGAGATTCCTGTCAATGGCAAGTACTTTTATAATGCAGGAATTTTACTTCTATGGAAGGTTTTTTATGGAAGTACTTTTCCCACCCCAGGTTGTGTAGGGAAAATCAAAACCTACGAGATATTGCAGGCAAATTTCTAAGAAAAAGGATTCTCTTTACAGCCTGAACAGTTATTATTTCAGTCTTCCCTTTGCTATGTCATTTAGCAAAGTCAGAGAATAAATATTTTGGGTTTTCCAATTAGTCACTAGCACAAGGACTTTGTTTCTGGCCTTTAGTTGAATCTTTGGCCAAACACAACCTGACAACAAGCCTCCAAATATTGCTTTAGCACTCAGGAGAAATTTCAGGGAGAAAAAAAACCCAAAAAAACCCCATTTCAGATCCCCTCACCTACCAATAAATTACCACACCCACAGTTCATCTTTCATTTAAGTCGTATCAGGTAGATTAACCCCTGGATAGAAACAAGCATCCAGCTGCCAAGCAGGTAACTGTTAGACCACAACAAATGAGGAAAAAAAAAACCCCTCTGAAGTCAGCTGTGAGCTGAAGGGCAGCAAGGCTTTGATATTTTCATGAAACATTACCCTTCAAACAACATTACCACGGGCAGAGAAGATGGCACCTGAAGGCTGCTCTGCAGGGCAGGAGAACACGAGGGATGTCTGTGCAGGGATAAGGGGACACAGGGCAGCAGGAGGAGCGTGGCTTTAGGGCATGGAAGTGCTGCCACTGCCACCTTCCCTGTGCCAGCAGAGCTGCTGGTGACCCCTTTGACATTGCACGGGCAGTAATCTTTGCAAAGAGACATTCAAAAGCACAACCTGAGCAGGGGAGGGAGCCAGCACTGCCTCCAGTAAAATACTGTAAGTGGGAAATAATTTTAGTAGCTGAAAAAAAAATAATTAAGCTGATTTTACTCCGAGCAGTTCTACATCTACACTCTGCCTTGAGATCAGGGATAAAAGGAGAAGGTATTTCAGTCTGCAAGATTTCCAGCCCTATTTTGCAGACCCATGGGTTAAAGAAGAGAAGTAAGCATCCAAAATCTTGGGTGCTTATATGATCCATATCTCCTGCCTGCATTACCTGGTATCTGTAAAATACAGTGATTGAAACTGTGCTGTTTCTTCTGAAATTACAGCATGGGAGGGAGAAGACAGGACTGAAAATCAACTTCTATTATTATTATTATTATTATTATTATTATTATTATTATTATTATTATTATTATTATTATTATTATTATTATTATTATATTTCTGGAGCACTGCAGCATTCAGTGTGATACCCTTCACAATGCCGGTGCACTTAGATGTGTATCAGGACAGTACCCAGCCCAGAGTGGTTTCTTCTGCTTCAAATACAGATCTATTTAAATTCCCTGTACTTCACCACTCAGCCTGACCTTTAAAATGACTCCATCAGCTCAAAAGCACCCAAAAAGTGTATGCAATTATAAAAGATGTAATTGGTAAAGCTTACACTTCAGGGAGTGCAAGCAAGAGTGGCACGGGAGGGGGCCAGGTCTGTCGGGGTGTGATCTGCAGAAGCAACTGGAGTGTGAGATCCCAGTGTTGGCAGGCACAGCAGAGATGGGACACAGCAAGTTCTGAACTGCAGCAATTGCCACCAGAGTTCTTCTTGGCCTTCCAACCTTTTTCTGCCTGCGGTAAGTTTTGGGGGATGTACCAAGGAATAAGGGTCGGGCTCATACCACTTATGTTGCCTCCTGGCCTCGGTTTCTGCCGCCCTAAATCAGGGGCAGTGGGCTTAATTTAAATATTTATCATATCACTTTGTGCTTCAGAAAGGTACACCAGTATTGAGTTGTAATTCTAAAAAGACCCTGTTTTTTCCTGCTTGGAGCTTCTTCCTGGCGAACTCAGTGCTCTGGAAACAGAACCACACCAGCACACAGACCTGCTTTTAGTGTTTTAGAGACAACCCCACCGAAACAGCTCTCTCAATGCTCCACTGAAGCAAACATAAAGGATTTCTCTCCCACAGCTGCGTGTCCCGGGCTGATGGGGAGGGCAGCACCCCCCCCGGGGTGGCTGACATCACCTCCCAAATCTGCACGCTCCGATGGCTGTGATGAATTTGTGCTCTAAAACCACTAATGCTGCAGGGAGAGCTGAGCTGGGGGGATTTGGCAGCGCTGTTCCTGTCTGCCTCCAGCTCCACAGGGGGCTCGTCTGGCTCCAGAGGGCGTGAGGACAGAGGCACCAGCAGCAGGGACTCTCCCTGGGGATGGGGCATGTCTTACCTAACTTCTTTGCAGCATCCTGTCCCGAGTTTTGCTTCTGTGTTGGTTTTCTGCTCCTGGCAAAGAGGGTGCCCCAGGAGGGAGGGGATATACCCGAGTCTGGAGTGGATGTCGAGGTGTTGTAGCTCAGCATGAAGGAAAGGCAAGTCCCACAGAGCCTCTGCTGGGAACACGCTCTGAAAATCCTCATTTCCCCCCTTCATTCAGGGCTGGGTCTGCCCTGCTCTCCTAGCACACATTTGGGATTGAGCTGCAAAGGCCAGTCATCTCGGGATCCTGCCCTCTTGGAATAACACATTGGAATGTGCAATCAGCACCCCCCAAAATGTTGCCTGAGGTGTCACAAAAGCCGAGTCTCTTTTTCAGCCCTGTTTCCAGTGAGCAAATAGCACAGCCCATGTGACTGTGTGGTTCATTGTACTCAGGATTTCTGTTGATGGAGCACACAGGAGAAATTAAAATCCCTGATAGGGGTAACAAACCTCAGTCCCTGCGAAGGAGACACAAATTGGGTATTGCTCCCATGGCTCCAGGATGGTTTGCATGGCTGCATGTGGAGCAGCCTTTCTGTGCCTACTGTCCATCATGCATTTCTGCCCAGTGAATCATTAATTGTAACATCAAAACCCAGTAACAGCTTTCTCACTACATGTACTTGTATTCTAACTATCTGTATTTGCAGTACTTTCCTTCCTTTCCCCCCACCTGACCCATACTTTTTATCCCAGCCCACTCAGCTTATTTTGCAAGATACTCGGATCCTCCCACGTTTGAAGATGTGTCCCAAACTTGCATCCTCCACAGTCTTTCAGTTCATCCTGAGGCCAGAATTAATACATGCTAATCAAGGTTTTGGCACTGCAGTTTGTGACAGTTTACTGCCCTCCTTTCCAGACACATTCTCACCTTCCAGTCTGGGGGTAATCTTGTGACCTCCATATTAAGCAATAGCTTTCCATGTGTTATCCAGTACCTGTCCAAAGTTCTGGTAGCAAGATGCATATCCCTCACGCTTCCAAACAAGAGATATTAACACCCCTTCCACAGAAACAGGAGGTTCTTTACTCACAGCCTTGACACGACCTCGTTTGTTGGGTTGGAAATGTGTCAGAGGAGGGCAGGTTACCATGTGAAGAACCGTCAGAAATGTGTGGAGGCCACAGATACAAACACTGTCACCTCTTCCAGAATTAAGACCTCTCCTGAGTTCCAGAGTGATGGCCTCAGTCAGTGAGGCTTTTCCAAAGCAAATCCAAAGAATTTGGATGCACCACTATTCTATTTATGTGGAAGCTTCACGTTCTTGGCTCAGAACAAGCCTGTTCTTTGCACAGATGCACCGCTGGGGAGCTCTGTTTCTTTGGATCTTGTTCCCTGACAGTTTCATACAGGTCCTGTTCACATTCTTCCATTTGTCCTTATTCCTGGGATATCCCCTCAAACATCAGAAGATGAGGCCAGTGAAGAGCTGGGGAGTGGAAGCCAAGTGGGAGGAAAGGAGTGGGAAGGAGGAGGTGAGTTTGAGTATTGGATACCTCCTGATGCTTTGAGAACCTGAGTTTGGAGTGACTGGAGACAACAGCATTCCATGGAGACAACAGCCCAGGAGACATCCTTCAGCACAGCTCCTGCCAGACAAGTGCCCTGCACAACTCCCTGCTGCTGCCATGGGTTGTTCTGCTCTCTGGGAGCAGAAGGACTGAAATGCTCTCTGACCCTGGATGTGTCCTCCAGCACATTCCTGCTGACAGGAGCAAGGCCAGGGATTATTGCTCTGTGTCCCCTCCTCACGTCGAGCTGTTTATTTCCATCAGTGCATTATTGCACAGCTATTAATAATTAGCTCATTTTCCCTAATAAATATCACTTCTGTAAGAGAACTATTTCAGCCCAGTCTGTGGGTGGGAGGGAGAGATTTGTTGTTTAGCTGGTCAGCATCTGCCCTGTCCTGCTTTTTGTGTTTCTAGCACTTCATTGGGACATAAATTAGAGGGCAGCTTGTGTGGGAAGACTCCGTGGACTTTGTCACACTGACAGACCCTGATGTGGTCTCAGAGAGGACTGGAGTTGGCAGGGATGGCCTAAGGCTTTCAGAAAAGATGAGCATTTTACTGAAAGCAACTCCAAGTGGATTGAATTGCAAATGTTACCCCTGAACCAGTTTGCTGATAAGGCTTGTAGCTTTCCCAGCATCTGCACAAGTGTATTTGCCCAAGATACTCCACGTACTTGTTTTTCATGCTGATAAGGGAGCAGTGGTTAAAGAAACACTCGTAGCAATGAGAGTGTTCATGTCATGCACACATAGGGTCTATTTATCAAATTCATTCCAGACTCACTCTGGTAGAGGCCCCTCTGATAGCTGTAACCCTTAGAAGCCAAAAAATGCAGTAGGAATGTGAGAAATGAGGAAAAACTGGGCACCAGCGTGATATGTACTCACCCACCACACAGGTATTGTAGAGACTGAAATGAAATGAAACACTTGGAAGTTCCCTGTGGAGCCCTGACAATGAAAACACCAATCCCCACATGGAGGAACCACAGGTAAGTTTGAAATAATAATGTCGAACTCCTGACTCACCATGTGTTCTCCTTTCCCAAAGAGAAGGCAACCAGCTTGTCACAAACTGGACTGGGGCCAGGTGTGAGTTAAGCTGACTCCACGTTGTTGGGCTCCTCCACGTTCTCCACCAGCTGACACGAGACCTCTCTGACCAGCCCACCAGGACGGGCTCTTTATGATGACACACCTTTGATGCAAGAAGTCAACTGCTGTACTGGAAGGTATAAAAACTTCATTGTCCATATAAAATTTTCAAACTGTTCAGTTGCATCCTGCTTTGTGTCTGTGGGGTCAGCAGCCAAAGTACCAACTCACCAGTGCCCCCAAGACCGAGGGACAATAAAACCCCTTTTACCTTATGCCAGGTGGTGCAATGAATGTATCCTGAGAAAAAGCTGCTTTTGCTGCTTGGGGTCAGGAAGAAGCCATTTATTCCCCCAGCCAGGAAGGTGTGTATTGCTGGGGAGCATGGACATCACACATACACCAGGTCTGTCCCACTGAGAGAGAACAGACCTGAGCCAGCACAGTCCTGCACCTGGGCAAAGGTGTGAGCCCAGGAAAGCTGCACAGGGCCAAATCACTAGGGAAACACCTCCCCGAGTCTAAGTCTCCAGAACCAGCCAAATACTTGGATCCTAAAGGCACTTAAATCCACCTGGAATCAGATGTCTGGGCATTCTTGACCCAGTGCTCCCCACCAGAGCTGGGGGACACAGCACAACCCATGTCAGCCAGGCCTGGGGTGCTGAGGAATGGCTGCAACCTGCATCCAGGGGCCCAGCAGTGGCTGCTGAGGTGGCTTTAGTGCTTCTCAATGGCACCTCAAAAGCCACTGTCAGCACTAGTAACAGCACATGGTATCTTTTTACCCAGGATTTCTGATCTCTGGGATAACTGAGCCTCTGACCGGGGCAGGAAATGCTCTGCATCCAGGTGGGAGCAGTAACCAAGGAGATGATGCTAACTCTCCACAGGACAGCCAGCACAGCAAAAGACCCTGTGTGGCCTCTCAGGAAAACTGCCCAGCTGCTGGCAGCACAGAGGCAGAGCTGAGCAGAGCATCCCTGGGCAGGCAGTGGTGAGCTGTGAGCAGCACTGGGGGCACGGCCCCCTTGGACCTTCCCACCCTTCCCTTTGGGCACTCGGCTCCCTCCAGCATCACACTTGTCCAGTCAGCACTTGGGGCAGATGGACTTTCCATTTTAAGCTCCCTGTTTTGCCAAAGCCACAATCTGGAATTTGCCCACAGGGAGAGTATTTCTTCCAAGAAAAAAAAAAACCAAACAAACCAACAAAAACTAAAACCCACGACAGAAAATATGTAACTGAGGGAGCAGCAATCTCTCTGCCCCTCAGTCAACCCCAGAGGAGATGCTAAGTGTTTTATCTGATGTTTCAGCCTTACTGGTTGCTGTAGCAATGTCTTGCTAAATGCTAAATCCAGTAGAGCACAGATCCTGGCATGGCAGGGAGCTGCCAGTTTCCCAGTGATGGAGAAAAACCCACTTAATCCCAGTAGTGAGTCTTGGCCACAGGTCCAAGTTCTTCAGTCGTTCCTGATTCTAAAAAACCATCCAACAATATAAACCCACATTTTGTAGTGCCTTCTGGTACTGAGGAAGGGGAAGTCAGCCCTCTTCTTTCACTGCCTTCCCAGCAGGCAAGTCCTGAGTCCTGCAAAGAGTCCTTTGAAAGTGCTGAGGGAACTGATGCACACAGAGGTGTTACTGGAGGGCAAAGCTTTGAACAGTGGAACACAGGCTATGGATCCACACCTGAGGTCCAGGGAAAAGGGACACACAGTCGAGGCATCTGGAGGACAAAACAAATTCTCTGACTGGTAAGAACTGAAACCCACCCAGCTCCTTTTCAAGGCTGTTTTGTACTGCACAGTCCCAGTCGTGTCCGTGGTGAGGATAACTCCTCCCCGTGGAGATGCACAGGGTGTCCCAGCCCAGGGCCCTGCCAGGACAAGCCTTGTCCTCTAAGAACAGAAGGGGGAAACAGCAGAACAGCCCCTCTGACAGGAATAATCCATAAAGTGAGTTTGGGGTGGGGTCACATTGTCTGACTCACGTGAGAGGAGTGAGGCAATAGGGAAAGGGGTGAATAACTGCATCCTGCTGCTCAGCTGTAACTTCTGCTCCCTCACTGCACACAGGACTTGCTCCTTGCCAAGCAGAGCAGGAACTGCTCCCACTGCCTGCATCCTGCTGCCAAGAGAAGCCTGGATGGTGGAGAAAAGGGGGTGGGAAATGTCGCTCATCTCTGCACACATCGCGTTTCACTCTGTGTCAGATTCTGCCCCAGCTGTATCATCCTTCCCTTCTGGGAATTTGTCCCTCAGGCTCCCTCTCTCCCCAGCTGTAACACAACAGCCTTTTGGGTCACACTGTATTGTAAAAGCTGGAAAAACCTGGAGGGTACTGGGAGCATCCACCCCGAGTGCCCTGCCCTGGCAGCCACCACGGAGGCTGCAATATTGGTAATAATGTCCTCTCTGTCAGCCAAGGCTGCTCTGCTACTGAAAAGGGGGCTCAGATCCACAGAACTCCTGTTTCCAGTCACATCAGCAGGATGGAGCTGAGTCAGGACAAGGTATCCACACTGGCTGCAGGACAAGAAGGTAGCCAGGTTTCATGCCTACAACCAGGGTATTTGATCTACCTCTCACAGCAAAAAGCAAGAATTTAATACATCTTGTGGAGACGGGGATATGTAATCTGTGGGACCAGGAGAAAGGTGAAGGGCAGCAATGTGAGTTGGGTTCTAGCAAGACCAGGGGGCTCTCTTCTTGTGACACTCATATCTCAGCATAAGCAAATTGCTATTCCATCTGCTAATGAATTCAAGCAGCAGCTGCTGCTTAACTGAAAGCAGCAGCACAAATTCTTGCACCCCAGAAATCATTCAAGGTTTCACACCTGCACTGCTTCACTCAGCACACCCTTCCCCTGTTTGCTCCTTCCCATCCCTCTCCCACTGGCTTTGCCCTGCTTCCCTTCCCAAAACCACGACGGCAGATGTGGCACTGATGCCACTTTGCCTGCTGGGTCTGCATCCCATCCCATCCCATCCCATCCCCCTTCTCAGCCTCCTCACTTTGCTGCTCCCCCAGGCTGGGGGCTCTGCGGGGAAGGGGCAGGACGTGGGGATTTACAGCTCCCCTCTGTGCCACCCTCCCTCCTGGGCACGGGGCTGTGGGACCTGCAGGGGCACAATGTGGGCACGGAGACCTCGGAGCCCGGGCAGGAGCCAGGCGGGACACGGCGCAGGGCCAGGGGAGGCTCCACACGGTCACCCTGAGCATCCCACAGGCTCCAGAGCTATGGGGGAAAGAATGATCGTGTGAAATGCAAATAAAGAGACTTCTCGCAAAACGTGCCCTCGGGTACGAATGTTACACTCAGTAAGGTCGCTGTGAAAGGTTTGCCCCACTCGTTATACCCAAGGCTTCATACATGGAGTATGAATAATAGATAGATTAATAATAATAATAATAATAATAATGAATGACAAATATAAATTGTTTAGAATGCAGCATTTTATGTGAACCTATAAATAATATCCCTCTGCATGCCCATGCCTCCAACTCGGCAGCTTTGGGCTGCTGAGTGGGAACCTGTAATCCAGGAACGGACAGAACAGGAAAGCTGGGCTGATCACAGTCACTGGGCTGGCGTGAGAGGAATAAACACGTTAATTAATGCACGGGAACTCTCTTTCCACCACTTATTCAAAGGCAAACCCCATGGCTAAAGCAATTCTCTGCGTGTCCACAGCCTGTCGCTCTCTCCCTCCACAGCGCCAGATCCTTCTCGGCCTCGGGATGCGCAGAGGGCACAGGAGGCAGAGCTGGGGATGCAGCCCCGGGACCTGTGCCCGACACCCCCCAGCACCTCCCCCAACCACACAGCAGCAGGCAGGACTCCATCCTGCTGCTCCACTCGGTCCCAGCGCCCCCGGCCCGCTCAGGCAGCTCCAGGGGGAGCTGCTCCATCCCAAACGTGACATTACACTGTCAGAGTTCCTTCCCTCCCCCACCCTCTGCACTTACATAAGCACAAACCGAGAGCAGAGTTTTAAATCAGCACCAGTTTACCAAGTCCAAGATGTTTAAAGTTAAAGTTTATTTGTATTCTTTGTAGGAATATCAATAAAAGTCCTCAAATGTATCTATATCTGTACATATTACAAGAACCTTCAAAAATTATTCACAGAACAAAAATAAATCTTCTTTAGAACAAACCCAGGCAATGAAATGCAGAAATGGATCTCAGAGACCAAACAGTCCAGTGCTACGAGCATAAAAATACAGCTTGGAAAACAAGTTTATTCCTTTTTAAGGTGTACTTTGCTGAAATAAAAAATAAATTATTTAGAGCTATCACTGTAAAACAGTTCTATGTAGTAACACTCTTATTAAGGCCCTTGAGACAGAAAGTCTATTTTTACAGGCAGGATCCCTGGCAGGCATGATCTGTAAGGACATGCTCACTCTCCTGGGAGTTAACTTACTGTGGAGAAGGAAACACCTAAAAACATTGGCCTAAATGTAACCCTTTTCCCTTGGGCAGACTCAGCTGGATACCTGTGACTGACCAAGCCAATCACTGATGGAAATACAGGAATTGTTCTCCAGGAGCAACACAGACATTTTTGCAGAACACAAGCAGAATTCACACACACAGGTAAGTATTGCTGACACGTTCCATGGGCGCGGCTGTAAAACTGATGGACTTCAAGTCAAAGGCTGATGGGTTTAAGCAAGCATTAAAACATGAAATTAATACATCATGGGAAATAAAAACAACCTAAGCCAACCCAAAGCAATTGCATGAACATAAAAAACCCACCTCATTTCTTGGAGGGTTTATTAGGTGGAGTGGATACACCTCATATTCTCCAGCTAGAAAATACACACATCCCTTTCCAGGCTCCTGTAGATGCCCTGCCTGAGTTATGCCACTGGAGAGGAATGTGGCAAAATGTGTAGCTGTACAAATCTGTGCTTCTATGCATAGCTGCCCATTTCTGATACAGCAGGGAAAAAACAGCTGGCAATTCCCAGATGTGAAATCTATTTCCCTTAAAAAAAAAAAAGGTCTGAATTCCTAGAGCTGCAAAAACTAGGAATTTACAGGATGTGTTCCCTCTGCCCTCCTAATGCCCGTCTCATGCCACTTTGGCCACCACTGACACACTCTGAATCCTCCTGGAAAGGTACAAATGTGGCCAGCACTGACCAAAATGCCAGGATGAGGCAACTTTCCTGTGCAGTCTGAGGAATACAAGATTATTCCTTCATCCTACATGCAATTCCACTTTTCCTGCTCATCCGTTCCCAGCTGGGAGCAGCAGCTCCTTGCCCAGCATCAGGCACAGCCCTTTGCTCAGAGTAAACCCAGTGCCTGTCACGCTGCCCCTCACACATCACACCACCTCCTCCCTGTCTGCTGCAGGACCCACTGGCTACGAGTGTAAACCCCAACGTGATGGGGCCCAGGCAGGGCTCCAGCTCCCCAGCAGACACGTGGTTTGGTGCCACTCAGATTTTATCAGTCTGGACAAAATAGGAACTGGCATTTTCACATATTGTCAGCTTGAGGCGGCTGAAAATTCCTCCGGGAAGCTGCTCGGTAACAGACTAGGAGAGACATCTGCCAGGAGCAGAGTGTTTTGTGCTGCAGCTGATCAATTCTAGTCTTGCAGCACTGAGTCTGCAACCCTCACCCCCTCCAGGGTCAGCAGGCAGCAGGAGTTGGAGGAGAACACTTTGCACTTTAGGCGAGAAAAGAATAGGAGAGAAACAACGAGCCCAGCAACGAGCTGTGAGGACAATACTCTGAAAGAGTCACTACTTTTTTCTACAAGCTTGAGAAACACACAGAAGGTACACTGTTAGAATAATGCGCTACTGAAGACCTCACACAACAGATAGATCTTGGGGCAGGGATCATTTCCCCTCTAAAAATTCAGGCTGAAATGCTGCCCCTGTTCCACTTCCCTGCAGAAACCAAAGTGGGCACCTCAGAGCCTTCAGCATCGAACCACACAGCTCAGCCAGCCACCTCTGCACTGGGGAACTCCGGTGAAAGGCATTTCCCAAATTAAGGCCAGACTAGCATTCCCAGGACAACACACCTGCTTCTGCCTTCTTCTGCCCATGCAGATCAGCCCCTCTCACATCTCAGCCATAGCATTGCCCCCATCTGCCCTCTGCAACAAGCCAGCAATGCAATGCCCATCCCAAAAGGATCCTTCTGGGAACACGTTCCCCACTCTGCAGCTGTGCCATTGTACGAACAGGTTGCAAAGGTTTCATGGCAACAAACGGGGTTGCAAAGGTTTCATGGCAAAGGGCCACTCACACGACAGGTCAACACAGACTCGAGAGGCTGCTACGGCCACAGTATGTGAAGGAGAAGGAAGGAAGGAGGAACTTAAAGGCACAGTTTGAGGAAGAAAATATCAGAGGTCAGCAAGGACCTAGAGCTGGAAGACAGTTTGTAAAGTATGGAAAAGTCATCCCTGCTGAGCAAATGCAGAGCACAACCCCAGGTGTGTCAGTGCTGACCCCGAAGGAGGCAGAGCTGCTCCTCCGCCTTCAGCACCAAGTCACAGCCAAGCAGCCAGAACAGCCCTGACCTCAAAGGACCTGGCATTAAACACCAGTGCCAGCTGGCTGCAGAGCCAGGGAGTCTGGGAGGCCTTGCCAGGATTGACCCACACCCACCCTGCAGTGCAGGACACGGGGGCTCTGCACTGGTGCACAGTCAGCCACGGAGCACACTGAGCCCATCACATGAACTCGAGTGTCCTGACACGAGCATCAGGCACAGCCACTCCACACTGCAGCCACCAGCTGCATTAGCCACACAGCTGAGACCAATTCACTGCCAATGAATTCACTTCCAAATTAAGCAAACCTGACAACAGACACCAAATCTGGGTCGCGGTATTGCCAATAATTCACATGCAAGAAATTGGCTTAGAAACTCCTGAGTTTTTCGTGCCACATCCCACACTCAGGCACCTCTCGAGCTTTTGTCTCCAATTCAGGTAAACTTTTCTAATTTCCACAACACATGTGAATGGTTAATCACCACTCGCTGTTATCAGCATATTTCTGTAATCCAAAATTTCCATTGCTGCTGCAGTAAATTGATTTACTGTGAGTTTGGGGGCTAGAAATTCACAGCAAAGCATGTGAATCTTCACTTCCAGGTTATCCCCCAGAATCTGGGGGTTTAAAAAAACCCTCTCAGATTAAATATTGTGGCATTTGAAGAAACCATGAGAACCAACAATACCAAGACATTTACTGTTCACTTGTTACAGGTTGTGAACGTCCCTGTCTCCCAGGAGAAGGTCACTTTGGAGTGCTATCCCGTTCACATAGAGCCTGCAAACATGCTTCTAGGAAATGCAACTGGAAGGAATTGGAGACAAAAGCTCAGTCAAAACTCCTTAAGAAAAACTGGTGTGTACAGAACTGGGAAAAAAAAAAAAAAAAAGAAAAGAAAAAGAAAAATCCCTTTAAAGTATCCAGAGAAAACATTTCGGTGGAAATGGAAGATCTTCTGACACCTTTCATTGGAACTAGACTGGCTGAGTGGCTGAAACAGTGAAAATGAGTGAGCATTAAAATACAGAAATCCTCTAGAAAAAGGGAATTTTGCATATGGAATCTCCTGTGGTGGGCACGGGCACCCTTGGATTAGCCCTTTCCCGAGAGCATTAACCTGGCTGCTCCCCCTGCAGCACAGAGAGGGAATTCAGGGTGCTGCTGCACAGGGTGTACAGTGGGGACTGGCTAGAAATTGTTACAAAAGTATTTACAGGTCTGTAAATTCTCCAAACAGAAAATATAAAACTGCATCAGAACCAGCATAAAAAAGGAAGAATCCCAGCAGGAAAGCCTGTGGATTGCCCCTGTCTGATGGGCAGCCTGGCGGTGCAAATGCAAGGAAACCAGTGCTCTGCTCCCACTTTGTACCTTGTCAAAACAGTCAGAAAGGCTATTTTTCCCAGAGTCCTATTACAAGTAGGTACAGGATACAGCAAGAGTCAGTTTTCTTGCTAAGGTGTTTGCTCTCAGGTCTGCTTTCAGGTCCAGGCCAGCTGGGGAAGAGGGGAACAAGTCCAGCTGCTGAGTTTTCCTATGGGATTCCTTGTACTCCTCTCATGTCCTCCTGCCAGGCAGCTGCTGCCTCAGGTGCCCTCTGCTCACCTCTCACCCACAACACACACACGCTTCCTCCTCCCGGGACTGCAGTGCTTTCAACAAGAGAAAAAACATAACAACAACAACAACAATAATAATAATAAAAAAAATAGCAATAATTAAAAACATCTACAGTATTCACTTCCTTTTGGTATTTTACATTGGCATTTTCTGTACACGGCCCAAGAGCTCCCTCTATTTACACAGTGGAAGGGCTTGTTCTCCTGACCCTGAGTGGGAAATTAAAGCCCATCCTTCAGAGTTGGTTTTCTGATTTTATTAAACTTGAAAAAAAAAAAATAACAATGTACAATACTTTATTAAATGTACAATACTATCTTAAAACAACTTTTAAATACAACTTTCTTAAATACAACCTTAAAACAGTTTTAGAATAACTTCAGAACTATTTGCAAACAATTTGAAACAATTTGAAAAATTTGAAACTATTTGTAACATTTTCAAACAATTTGAAAAATTTGAAACTATTTGTAACATTTTCAAACAATTTGAAAAATTTGAAACATTTTGAAAAATTTGAAACAATTTCAAATAATTTGAAAAATCTGAAACCATTTCAAACAAATTGAAACAATTTCAAACATTTTGAAACCATTTGAAACAAATGGAAACATTTTCAAACAATTTGAAAATTTTGAAACAATTTGAAACATTTTTCAAACATTTTGAAACAATTTGAAACAAATGGAAACATTTCCAAACAATTTGGAACAATTTGAAACATTTTCAAACATTTTGAAACAATTTCAAACAATTCCCAACAATTCCAAACAATTCCCAACAATTTCCAACAATTCCCAACAATTTCCAACAATTCCCAACAATTACAATTCCCCAATGTACAAGAACTATGTACAACCCCCGGCTGTGGGGAGTGGGCTCGGGGGGGAAGGCGGCTCTTCCTCGCTGTGCCGAGGCTCAGAAGCTGCTGTTCTTGAATTCACCATTCTCCGTGATGGAGAGCTTGGGGGGGTTCCCATTGCGGACGTGCGTGGTGTAGCGCTCCTTCACCTGCGTCAGGGCGCTCATCAGCCGCGTGTTGGCAGAGTCCAGGAACACGATGCGCTTCTCCTGCAACAAACACCCCACCCCGTCAGAGCTCCCCGGGCAGCGGCTCCGCAGCCAGCAGTGCCCTGGGGACGTGGGCTCTCTCTGCCTCTTTCTGTTTGCCAGGTGGTTTTTCTTTGGCAAGGCAGGAGGCGACAGCGGGTCCCGGTGGCATCGGTGAAATAGGTGCTAAGCAAACACCCCACCCCCGCCGGAGTGGGATGTGTGTGTTGGTGTTAAATAGCGATGACGGCCAATTGAAACAATTGTTTTCCAAAAGTGCGTGGGGAAAACAGAAACAGGCAGCGGAAATAAAAGTGTGTGTGTGTGTGTGTGTGTGTTTGTGTTTCCTCTGGTAGAGAAAACAAGTGGTGTCCACCAGCCCATCGCCTCTGTGTTTCGGATGGAGTGTGTGCTCACAGTAAACTCATGGGATGCTTGAAATAAATCAATAAACAATAATAAAAAAGCAGGCAGCCTGCGGTGACGGTGCGACAGCAACACAGAGNGTGGGTGGGGGGAGATGCCATCGACAGAACACAAAGAACAAACACGGAACACGCTGCTCCTGGACCCATTCCAGCTCAGGGGGCTCCACCAATCCCTGTGCCCAGTTGGATTCTCCTTGCACAGAAGGTGCCAGCCTCCACTTTCAGCAGACAGCTCAAGGATGTGTGCTAAATTTATACAGCCCAGCCCCAGAGCAAGCCTGCTGACAGTGGGATACAGCACCAGAGGGACCAGCCAAAGAGTTGGAGGCATAATCAGAAATGACAATTTTCATCTTTCAAAAAAAAAAATTAATAATAATAACAACTGAGCCACAGAAAGTAGCACTAGAGACAGCAGAGAGGAAACTCTGCTCTTCATGCTACCAATCGATTGGCTCTTATTCTTTGAGGAGAGAAAATACCTAATTTACTCGACTGAGACAAGCTGTGTGCAGGAACTCTTCCCAGTTCAGCCTATCAAGAAACAAAGTGGAGGGAAAAATTATGCACAGAAGGCATAAACACTAAGGAATGGTTCAGACACAATGCTCAGAAGGCCCACGTGCTACCACAGCCCTTTGGGACTCAGATCCCAGCACATCAGTGTGTGGTGCAGCACTCACTCATCAGCAATGTTTGCTTTTCTCAGCAGGCTCCCCCACAGGGGCAAGTGCAAAAACAAAGCAGAATTTAAGTCCTGCTTCTGTAGCAACCCTGAAGAGACGAGGAGGCAGGAGGTCTGACCTAGCCCTCATCCTGATGCAGCTGATGGGAGCAAGGAGAACACAGAGGTCCAGGCCTTTTCCTTATAAAAATTTTTCTGAAAAACTTCTGAAAAATCTTTCCAAAGAGTTCCGAATGAAAGGCTGGTTGTTTTCTGGCACTGCTGAGCTCTCTCTGAGCTGGTCTGCAGAACAGCTGGAAATCTACACTTGGAAAATCAATCTGAAAAGTGTGAGCTTGGTGAGTAGAGGCATCTTCTCACTGAAAGGAAAATTAGATCTCCCAGAAACATCTCTAACATGCTGGGATTGGGCACAGGGAGCAGGAGGAGCTGGAATGGGTAGGAGGTCAGTGCGCTGGGCCAGGACTGGGTACTGCTCAGCTAAAGAACTGAGTGGGTTTACTTGCCTGTCGGAATTATCTCATCCCCATTTATGACCTGTAATTTAACACAGTGTATTGTCACTTGCAATAGCAGCTGGGCCAGTACTCTTTGCAGCTCTGCTGCTCTGAGGAGAGGGTTTAGCCAGACCTATCCCCTGCCTGGAGACCCAGAGCCAGGCTCTGGAACCACCCGAGGCACTGCCAGAGCCTGGGGACCAGCCTGTGTCCTGTGCCAGTGCCACTAAGCACAAAATCCCAGGTTTCTGCTGCTCCTGGAAGCCTTTAACTCTTCAGCCAGGTGTGATGAGCTTCGCTCCAGCTTGACTCCATGGATCTCACAGGAAAAAAAGCCCCTTTCCTTTTCTACACACTGAAGGCATCACAGACTAAACAAAATCTTCCAAGCACAACTTCAAGGCATTGCTACAGGACCCAGCAAACACCTGGGCTCCTCTGGGGAGTCTGTTCCAAACCTTTCAACCAGTTTCCTCCTCTGCTCAGGCACCCGAGAGAGGGCAGTGACAGCTACACTTCCCCTATGCCCTGGCTGACAGTGAAGCAGATTTGCTGCTGACCTTGCTTGTCCAAGAAAAAAAGGAGCCAAATTAAAAGAGGAATCATTAATGCTGCTGTTGTGCTCCTGTTTTTTCACCAGTTTCCATGGCAGGTGATAAATGCTGCATCATTTGATGAAGGCTGAGGGAGGAGCAACCTTCCAGCCCTGAGGGCTTGAAGGTCTCACCAGTCAGCAGTGGCCCCATTGCCAGCTGGTGACACTGGGATCAGACTGGTCCATAACCTGCACCGAGGCTGGGAGCCTCCTGGCACGGACAGCTAACAACAGGAAGGGCAAGTTTCTTACTCAGTCACAATGTCTCAAGTCTTCCCCTCCAAAACTCACTTTTCATGTTTGCTCAGTGCCCCTTCCACCTTCTGGAGGCAGATGAAAAACGTGTCACTCCCTTCAGAACCCAGTCTGCTGTCTGCCTGAGCTGCTGCTCCATGTGTGGAACAGTGAGATGCTCTCACTCCAAAAAAACTGCCCAGCACCTTCATATCTTTCAAAAAAAATTCTCCTATAAATATATGTTACCAGGCTTTTAACAACAGAGCTTTTTTTTTTCTGCCTTGTATTTTCCTCCAGTTCCATGTGAGTTCAAACATTTCTAATACCCCAGTGCCATCTTTAACCATGTTTGTGAGAGGCTCCCCCCACCACCACTCTTTGTGTAGGGAAGCAACTTTCTGACATAACTTGGGTTATTCCTGAAAAAAAATTATTAAGGAAAGTTTCCAGCTGGAACTACTGAAAAGCCCAGAAGCAGGAAAGAGACCCTCCAAATGCAAATACCACAAATGTAACATGGCAGGCAGATACAAACCAGTCCCAGGTTCTGTTGTAGGATCAGCACAGACACAGAGGAAAAGCTGGAATGACCCCATAGGATACACCCACATGCACTGCCCACTGGACTCCCCTCCCCACAGCTGCCCTGGGGTGAGCAGGGCAGGCACTGCAGGTCTGTGGGAAATGGGCATTTCCCCAGGACTGCTGGGCAGGCCAGCTGGGGTGAAATGCCACAGGTGACATTCCTAGGATGATGCTCTGCTGCTGCATCCTCTCTCCTCGACTCCCCTGTCCAAAGCCATGCTTGGAGCTGGCACAGCTGAGATGCATGCACATGGCAGCTGAGCTATGCTGGCCTGAGAGCTCCCAGGCCTACACTTGGAACAACATCTCCACAATGCACTGCTGTTCCTTTACTCCCCTTGGATCTCACAAAGTAGCAAAGCTTTTGGAGAAGTGATGAGTCCCGGGATTTGTTGCCAGGCTGCCCCAAAGCCCAGGGCAGGCAGGTCTGCATTAATTAAATACCCCAATTCTCTCCCAGAAGGCAGTAAGTGACACCATGGGCCAACCCGGCTGGGGAGATAGGGAACAATGCTGGGGCAAGAGAGAGGAAGAATAAGGGGTTCTACACACAGGTTCTTGGATGTCCCGAGCTCCTCACCTACCTGTGCATCAATGATTTTCTGCTTTGCATCAATGACAGCTTGCATCTCTGCATGATCCTTTTTCAGCTCCTCTTCAACGGCCATGAGTCTGATGAGCAAAGAGAGGGACAAATTAGGATGGTTTCATACTATTCCTGAGTGTGTCAGGTACTCTGGCCTGTTGGTTTGACTTCTCTGCTTGTCTTGGCTCTGCCAGGGAAGAATTCTGCTGCTCTCAGGAAAGCTTATCCCTCCATCTGACACTCCCAATTACCCAACCTTGTTAATTCTCAGAACGGACATCACCAAAAATGCAACCGCTCTGAAAAAACTGATCTCAAGTACAAATTCAAACCAAGGAAAAAAGACATACACAACAGAAATCAGGGTTAAAAACTCCTAAGTATTTTCCCTCACTCTCCTGACAGTCTGAGGCAAGTTTCCACATCTGTCTCCATTTCTCCACCTCTAAGACTGGACAGAAAGACCACGCAGCACGGGGGCGGTGCTTGCCCTACCCATCCCAAACCTTGCCAAGCCTCACCTGCTGATGATACTTTTCATCTGGCTGTCCTTCTCCTCCTGCTGCCTGCGCAGCCTCTCCTCGCTGTCTTCCAGCCTGGACTTGTATTCCAGCAGCAGCTTCTGCATCTGCTGCTCCTGCACCAGGAGCCGCCGCTCGTACTCCTCCAGCCGGCGGCTGGACACGCGCAGCCGCTCCTTCAGCTTCGCGATCTCCTGCTCGTACTGCAAGGGGAGGAGGTTGGTGTTGGGTCACGTCACAAACCACAGGTGTCACAGCTTTCTGTAGTAGAAGGTGGGGGCTACCAGGGTGACTTCTGTCAGAAGCTGCTGGAAGCTTCCCCTATCCTATAGAGCCAATGACAACCATGTCCAGGAGGGACTTCCTGCTGGTGGCCAGAGTTGAGCCAATTAAGAATTATAGTCACTGCTCTGTGATAACATATTGAAGAATTTAGGAGTGTGGGGCAGTTGGGAATTCCAGCCATGGGATAACAACGCAGAGTGAGAGACCAAGGTTGGAGCATAAGGAGGAGAAACCCCACGCTGGAGGCAAGGGGGGGAAGGACTTTAAGTTATTCCCTGCCCCCTGCAGCCCATGGAGATCTATCGGGGTGCACAGACCCCCCCTGCAGCCCATGGGGTGACTCCCAGGGCAAGAGCAATGGCAGCAACAGCATCTGACTGCAAACCCCCCATTCCCTGCTCCCTCAAACTGCTGGAAAGAGGGAGGAGTGGGAGGAGAAAGGTGCTCTTAAGACGGATTTATTTCTTACTTTTAGTTTTTATCTTGTTAGTAATAAATTGAAGTATTTAGCCACTCTGAGTTTGCTTTGCCATTATCTCTCAGCTGTTTTTTTTTTTTGCCTTTTCTCTTTTTCCTTTCCCTCTGGGAAAGGGGGGGCCTGGAGGTTTGGGTGGACAGCGGGTGAAAACCTCCACAAGAGATAAAGGGAAAAATAAAGAGATCAAATTGTTGCAATGCTCAGCTGCTCTTCAGATGATATTGGTGTTTTTTTAAAGGAAAAGTAAGTTGACTGAAGTAAAGGGAATGACAAGCAAACATGGGGGCAACCACAGAGAAGGAGCATGTAGGCATCAAGCTGCTCCCACGCTGTAGGGTGTCACTCTGCAGCACAATTTAGGTAGTCAGAGGGCTCTGACAGCTCTTCAGCCCTTGCCAATAACATCCCCTGTTACTCCAGTCTCAAGCAGTTTCCAGACAGATGCTGCTAATGGTGCTCAACTGCAGAAATGGCCTGGGGTGCCCAAACTTACAAACCAGACCCATGCAGGACCCAAATAAGTCACTCTTCAGGACCTAACCAGGGTATGAAACCTCAGGTGAAGTTAGAGCAAACCAGTCACTGCAGATCAGAGCCTGTCAGGTTATTTGGCTGAGCTTTTGCTCTTCTACTTCTTGTCTCTGGACAAGTCAGTTCTGCAATAGTGCCAGGAATCTCAACATATTCCTTTGTTTTGGGTTCATTCACCTTTCTCAACAAACTCATGTTTCCTGCTTTTTTGTTCACTGAATATTCTTCTCCTCACTCTCTGTCTTCTCAAAATACCAAACCTCTTATACAATTCCATCCACACAGCAGCATATGGATGTAACTGTAGTTGGAAAAATGGGATCTACTGAAAAAACATATGCTTTAAAAAACAGATAATGAAGGTTTCCATGCAGCCCAGGAATATTGCACTACCTCAGTGATAGGCATTTGCCTCAGGGGAAGCCCAAGACAAAACTTGACTGCAACTACTGATGAAGGCTGAGTTGGATTTACAGAGCCCTCTACAGTCACTGCATGTCCTAAGCTATTCTCAGTCAAGTTAACGATCCTGACTTTTTTTATAGAGTTAATGATCACTGAAACGCTTTGCAAGCATAGAAGAATGGCAAAATGTTGTTGCTGTAGTGTATAAATAACAAATAATAAAACCTAATGACTTGAGCAGGATGTAACACACTCAAGCAGCGTGACTCACTGGGTGCCAGATACCAGGCTGTGATGTACAAGCTCAGCTCTGTCAGTCTGCTCCACTTTGACATGCTGCAGCCTGTAATCTGTGCTGGGGGATGCTGTGCTACAGGAATGTGTGGCAGCATGTACAGCAGGAGTCCTGCCAGGCCAACCTGTGTGTTGCTGCAACAGCAGGACCCAAAAGCCCATCTGAGCTTGGCTGGGGGTGCCCAGGACTCACTGGCAGCCGAGTTGGCTGCACACAGAACAAAGCCCACCTTCTCAGCGTGCTTGACATCATCCAGGCTCTGTGCTGGGTCCTTCCTGGCCTCCTCGTACTGCCCGTTGTTGAACACCCACGCCGCCGTCCTTTCCACCGGTGACAGCGTGGCAGAGTCCACAGGTGACTGCACCTGGGGCAGAGACACCTCTCAGCATCCTTAAAACCAGCTGATTTGGAGGAGGAAGATGCCCATGAATCTGTCAGTCCCAAAGGATCCCCTGAAACCTCTCCTGCCAGGATACACCACCCTCCCTTGACTTTGGACATGCAGTGCCTACCTGAATCCCACTAAAACCAATGCACTTGCACAGTTTTTCTTCCCCTCTAAGTGAGCTGCTCTCAGGAGAATTTCTGTTTCCCACTCCTGTTCACATCCACCTCTCCCCTTTGCAGGCTTTCTCACCCTGCCATATCTCCCACAAAGCCTGCAGGTAGGGGAGGTTGGTTTCCCTGGAGTGCTGAGGAGCTGAACTTGGAGCAGCTTCCCCAGCCGGGTTGGGACCAACTACAGCAGAGCATGGGACTGCACAGCTTGATCTGGGACAGCACAACAGGACTTTAAGGTGGCAAAGAGGTGTGACATGGTCAGGGCAGCGCCTGGCAGGTGTGGATGGTCCACTGTAGCATCTGTTCCCAGCCAGGGCCAGCAGTGCTGGCTGGGAGAACTGTCCAACCTCTTTGGAGGCTCTCGCTCCTCTCTGAGGGAATCCAAAGAGGGAGCCAAGAAAAGAAACAAAAATCTCTCCTCCTGGCTGGGGAAAACATGGCTTGCTGCAAATTCCAAGCAGTTTTCATGGACAAAGACAAGTTTATAAGCGCAGAAATTAGCATAATTACCCCTGAAAGAGCAACACTGTCTGAAATTTTTGAGAAATGCAAAAGATCAACTTCCTCCCCAGCTGCAGTTTCTTTTTTTTGTGCCTGGGCAGCTCTACAGCTCCCTGCCTGGTCCAGTGCTGAACCAAAGAGCAGCATGTTCCCTGGCTGGGGGTTATGAAGCCCCGGTTTCAGCCAGGAGCTCTCCACAAGGGAGGAACAGCTTATCTAGGAGCCAGGGATCATGCCACCCTCCCGTTGTGTTTCTCCTGCCCAGGGTTGGCGGCTGCTGCATCTGCTGCCATGGCTCAGCTGTCCTGAGCAGCCTGGACACTCCAGCACTGGAAGAAGCTGCAGCAAAAGGGGGTGTAAAGGCAAAGAGAAGATGTAGGAATTAGGCAGAAATCCCTGGATTTAGGCAGAGGCCTTTTCCCTAGAAGGAAGTCTTCACAGCAGAAAGGCTAATAGCCCCTTTGGTGTAGTGTGGCTGGCTCAAAAAGCTCCTTAAATCAGATTTTTTTCTGATGGCATTTGCTGTCAGGCAGCCACAGCAAGGGAGACCATGAACTGTGTGCGGCTCTGCCATCAACAGGCTGTTCCCAAAGGTAAATACTTTGGCTCTGTGAATATCTGCAGAAATCAGGAACAGCAATGGATGAGCATTCACTGGAGTCATGGAGGACTAAGACAGCAGAAATGTGACTTATAAAGTAGTTCACCCCCAGCTGTGTTCCAGACTACTGTGCAGCAGCAAACCTGGTCAAACAACCTTGCAAGTTTAGGACAGATCAATTCCAGCAGTCAAAGCCTGAAAGCCAACAAAGACTAAGTGGACGGCAAGCACTTCACATGCTAATGGGTTATGAGTTATGCTCTAATAATGGGGAAAAAAGAATCAGCCTGCTAGAATCATGTATTAATTCCCTTCTTTGCCTCTCTTCCAAAGGAACACACTGACATTTCTGTTCCCACCTACCTCCTAAATGGAAATGGAAGGCAAAAGTGACCTCTGCCAGCAAACAAAGGGCCCAGCTCTATATTCAGAAACAAATAGGACTTGTAGAGAACAGAGTCTAACAATTATAACGCCCACAAAACATGCCTAGAAAGAACATGCCCAGAAAGAACATGCCCAACTTCTCTTTTCTCATTCTCTTTTTTAAATAAGAACAGAATTCCACAACAAGATTTGCAATTAGAAGGATGCAATGGAATTTGCCTCAAAAAAAATGTTGGCCACTCGATTTGGCAACACTTTGAGATGTTGTTCATGGGTGTGGGGAAGGAAAGAACAAATTGATTTCTCTGAGCAAAGCAGGGGCAAGTACTCTAATAAATCAAATGGAAACAATTAGTATAGAACATAGAGTGGGAAAATAAGTGGATGCACATCCCTTTCAAATTTATCCTTGTTACTGACCTAAGTGTCGTCCTACCACCACCACCACGAGGCCCAGTTGTGTTCCATAAACACCTATCCGTGTCTCTGTGCCCAAATACAAAACACACTCTGCAGGAGGACACATCCCCTCCCCCCACTTCAAATAACACACAATTGCTTTTCTGGGTATTACTAACGTGGCATATTAAAGCTTTGCTTTGTGATTCAGCGTTTCTGGTCTCGTACTTCAATGAACTTCAGCTATCAAAGCAGTTTGGAAGCCCTGATTGCTCTTGGGTTCCCAGGCACCATCCAGGTCTTACCCCCTCCACTGCAGCACTCCAGAGTTTGCCAAGAACGCTCCACTGACAGGGACACCGGGAAAACCCTGGGCAGAGGTTGCTCTGCCAGCTTCACCTCACAGCCCAAAGCCTTCCCCCTGCAAACCCCTGCCCTGCACATTGAGATTTTACCTTCACTGTAGTGCCAAGCATTTAAAGACTCATCTTCTCTTTAAAATTAAACTAATTTAGGAAAAGATTTTCAGACAGGACAAATCGCCATGGGATTATAATTTTTAAAAAAAGAGATAAAGGAATGTTGGCTTTTTGACAGGAAAGACTTGATTTAGAGTTGTCTATGAACAACATATTAGAAGCTGGTAAATATAAACACTCCTTTCCAGAAAATATCTGCATTATTCATAGTTCAAGACGATTAATGAAAAAGCAGCGCTTTTTTGAGGACCAGCAAGAGACTGTTTCATCATGGTGAAATATGGATTTCCCCACACTTTAGACAACCCTGCTTATTTGTTATTTTGGCAGCAGTTTATTCCGTGATGTTTTATCTTTGTTCGTTTCCCTGTTTTGAGGCAGTTCTGCTTTTAAATTAGCACCGCAGGGCAAACCCAGTGTCACGTGGCAGCCTCAACTTCCATTTGGAACAAAGCTGCTCCTGGTGGGTTTGTTTTCCTTTTAATTCAGGGAAATTTTCCAGCTCTGTTTCTTTCAACAGGCTTGCTGCTACCTTAGCAAACAGAAAACAGCTCTTTTTGAATTTAGCACAAAAGCATCCCAGAGTAAGAGATAAACTGGCTCACCAAACTCTCGAGGGTGGTGAGCATGACTAGTTCTCACACTTGCTACAGGCTGCTGGCTTAAGTGTTGCTCCCCTTGCATCAGCTCAGCTCCAAGGTCAGGAAGCTTGGAAGGTGAAGGAGCAGTGGGCTGAGCAGCCAAGCAGAGGGACCTGGACACAGGCGTTCCTTACCTGCTGTGTCTGCTGCCGCTGAATGGCGCGCACCTTCGGCACGGGGCTCTCCCTGGAGGACGAGGACTGGTGGCGAGAGCGGCTCCCGTTCTGGACGGGCTCTGTCCCCATGGCCCCCGAGGCGCCGGACACGCTGCCCGTGCTCCGCAGGGAAGGGCTGTGCGTCAGGGCATGCAGCGTTTTGGCCCTGGTGCCCTGCACGTTTTGGTCCATCTTGCGGATCTGCGCCTGGCTGCTGCTGTTCTGCCGCGGCAGCACCACCGGCACGTGCCTGTTGTCGCCGGCGGCGCGCCGGGATGAGTCCTCGCTCTGCGAGCTGCGCTTGGCGCAGTCCTCCAGGCTGCTGTTGCTGCGCCCGCTGGGCTTGAAGTCCTCGCTGTTGCTGCGGCTCCGGGAGCTCGCGGTGCTCAGGTTCTCTGGGCTGGAGTCCACAGAGGCCTTGGCCGTGGGCGGGCTGGGGTTGTTGAGCTGGTAGACGGGGTTCTGGAAGGAGAGCGGGCGCAGGCTGCCCTGTTGGTTCCACGCAGGGTGCAGAGGCCTCCGCACCTGGGGAGCGCTCTGGGGGGCAGTCTGTGTGTCCCACAGCTGTTTGATGGTGGCCACCTGGGTGACCGAGAGCTGGCTGCCCGCCAGGCGCAAAGGCACGTCGTGCATCACGGACCCCGCGTCGCCGTGCGCCGCGTGGGGGTCCTGCAGGTCCATGAGGGAGATGCTACGGCCGTTGGGCAAGACGCTTACCTTCTCGTCCTTATCCGAGCATGACATGCTCTGGGTGGATGCCTGCTGAACCAGCAGTAAGGTCTTGCCCCTAAAGTGTCCATCTACATTTTCCTGGGTTGGAGATTTCAGTCTATTTATGTCACTGTGGAGTGGAAAGGAATTTGGTTAATTTTTGAGCAGCCAAGACCCCGAGAGATCTGTCCCAGAGAAGTCTTTCTACCTCATTTAACCTCCCCTCCACTGAAAGCTTCAAGGAACCAGACTTCCTTTCATGAGCATTTTGCGGGCAAGTCAGAACACACTCTTCCTTACCTACCATTTATCTTGGAGAATTGTTTGATTCAAGAAGCGCTTCATCTTTTTTTTTCTTTTTTTTTCCAGAGGTGAAATTCAAACCATTCCCACCAAATTCTCCTCCCTTAGCCACTTGTGCCTTCAGCAGACTTCAGATCCCACTTAACCCTTTGCCAGCATTATGCAACAAATGGCAGGACAAGAGGAAATAGCCTCAAGTTGTGCCAGAGAAGGTTTAAATTGGATACTAGGAAAGATTTCTTCACCCAAAGGGCTCTCAAGCCTTAGCACAGGCTGCCCAGGGCAGTGGGGGAGTCACCATCCCTGGGAGGGGTTTAAAAGGCATGTAGATGTGGCATGGGTTAGCAGTGGCCTTGGGTCAACAGTTGGACTTGATAATCTTAGAGGGTTTTTCCAAACTTAACGATTCTATAACTCCATCTAAGTTCCAAGTTCTGTAACTCCAAGTTCAGCAGGAGTTGTGTGAAGGCTCCTGTGGATCTGGATATAAGCTCAGAAGACAGAATTCCACGTGACAAAACTGGCCCCTGCACCTGACGGCACAGAAACCACCCTGAGACTGCAGGAGTTGAGCTTTGGCAGTTCTGCCATGTCACAGCTCCAGATCAACAGCTGTTACAGTGTGAGAAAAGCTGCACTAAACCCAGCACAGACTATTTTTGCTGTTGCACAAGTCAGAAGTTTCACCTACAGCTTAGTTTTTCCATCAGCAGTAAATAAGCAGCCTGATGGCCAGAAGGAAATGCTAGGGCTGACTGTGCATCTGGACACTCAGGCTGGCAGTAAATCCTAAAATTGGTTTGAGCAGCTCAAGTCATTGACTCCCATAGATATGGTTCAGTCCTAGGGAAGTCCAAAGCTCCAGGTCCCCAGTGCCACCTTGTGCACACCTTACTGGGACTGTGCATTCCCCTGAGAGAAGCCCAAGCTCCCTGTTCCACAGCTGGGCTGGCAGAACCAGTTCAGGTGATGAAGCACTCGATTCTCAGAATCACAGAACCATAGAATGATTTGGGTTGAGAGGGGACCTTGAAGACCATCTCGTTCCAACTTCTAACAGGTTTAACAACCCCACATTCGCCCTCGAGCCCTGGCTGGGACATACCCATCGGTGGGGTCCTCAGTGATCTTCTGAAGTCCTGAGGAGAGACTTCCCGTGACATTTGTGCTGGAGCTGTGCTCAGTGAAACGCTTCAGCTGCTGCTGTGTGGGAGTGGGGCTGCTCAATGACTTTGTGATATCTCCAAGGATACGAGGAAGGGGTCCCAGTTTTGCCACAGTTGCCTGTAGGAAGGAATTTTCACCCTAATTGGATACAAGCACCACGACATCCGCCAGGTTTTTGTTTTGGACAACGATGCACAGGAGGGATGGAGGTGGAAGGAAGGAGGGTGGGTGGTTGTGTGCGGGTGTGCCGGGATCGGAATGCAGTGTTATGGAGCAGCGCAACGACGGCGACCCAATGGATGGAGGAGACGAAACGGGGCGCAGCAGACATTGAGGAAAGAAAAGGAAATAGAAAAGAAATTAGGATTGGCCCCCCAAAAATAAAAACCATGCTCAATAAAACAAAACTATTGCCATTCCAGTGGAAAACTATCATGCAAAGCACACTAAGGCCAGGGTGGGTGAGGTCAAAGTGAAAACTATGGCATCTGCTCCTTGAAGGGCATTCAAAGGCTACAGATTCAGCCAGTGGGGGGAACTTTCCAGGCAGAGGGTGTTGTGTGGTAAAGGAAATGCATGCCAACAGACAAGGGGATGCGGCATTCCAGGGATCTAGGAGAGCATTGCAGGGGTTGAGGGTGATGGGGAAAGGGGAGATTTTCATCTCATAGGACTTTTGCTTTAGGCATTCTGCCCCGATGCCATCTCCTGGAGCACCATTATCAACAATGAAGCCATTATTCCCTACCTAAATGTGAAAAACAACTGCATGAGAGCACCAAAGATCTCATCCCAATATCATCCCATCAGCACGGGATTAAATGTCTGGTTTCAGTTACAGCTTAGCTCAGTGCTGGCCAGGCCCAGGGTGAGAGCAGCTGGCCTTCAGCAAGGAAGGCTGCTCCTCCAGGCTCTGGCTTTCTCACCCCTTTGGGTCACTGCTGGGATATCAGCTACAGGGCATCTTCAGGCTCTTGGGACTGCAGGAAGAAGGTGAAGTGCTGCAGATTTACAAAAAAAGGTAAAATTCTTCTACAAAACCAATGTTCTTCTCAATGACAGCCTTATTTTCCCTGTAATCAGGTATTCAGCCACTTGGGCTCCAGAGAAAGGTCTCTTTACAGACACTTCCATACAGCACTTCATCTATAGCTATTAAAATCTCTGAGGTGACTTCTCTCATCATTTCCCAGCCCTTCTCTATAGTAAAGCTGTATTGCATGTAACCTTACCCCTTAATTCTCTTTTTAGCAAGCCCCTTTTACCAGTTCCCAAGGGCCTGCTAGGATAGGAACCATACATCTAACCTACAGAAATGGCAATGCAGATAAATACATTTGGATTGTACACTGTGTGTGTGTATGAGGGAAATGGAAAAACTGGACCACAACTTGTTACCAAACTAAGATTAATATACAGATAGTTTTCTTGAGTCAAGGACATTTCAATTTACTCTGATGCAACGAGCTCAGTTTTTTGGTTCCTCTTTTAAATAATGTACTGTGAAAAAATAGATACCCAGCAAATAACCATTTTGGCAAACCTTAATGCAATAAATAAATTGAGTGCATTGCCATTCACCTCACCTCTCCAGTTTCAAGAGAAAGAATAATATAAATGGAATATGGACAAAATAATGTACCTCTAAAAGTTTACATATGGAACAGTTCCAATCACTTGGAAAAAAACCAAAAGACTCACAGCTCAGCTTTTCTGGGCCTTGTCAACTACCTTTGTCATCACAGTTCTAACGATTTTGGATCCTGCAAAGCCACACAGCTAAGGAACAGCAAAGCCCTGGCTTTCCTCCTTCTGTAGCTAAATGGAAGCAATGTTTATCGTTGGTGGTGTTGGGATCAGAACAGAACCTGGACGCTGCACCTGGACCTCAGCACAACCCACAGCACAAAGCATCTTGTTTTGCTACATGATGACACTCAGGAGTGGGTCCAGATTTATACATGGCATCCTCTTGTATGCCAAAATCAAAGACTATGGAAATGAGACCATCTCAGCAGGCTTTGGATCAGGTCCTTGATGAGAACAGTTCTGCAGGGCCAACACAGTCCTCCATCAGAGCTGGGGGAGGGCACAGCAAAAACCTGCCTCAGCACTAAATGGGCACTGCAGCATTGCCACTGCCTGTCCAAACACCCTCCCTTTCCTCCAGCTCACTTATGAGAAAGGACTGGCTGCTCAGGGAATTCCAGGTCTACCTTTAAGTGCTTCCCTCCCCACCTGACCTTCCCAAAGGCTCTGCAAAGTGTTGGTAGTGCTGCTGCAGCCCAACCACTTCACATGCCCCGCTCCAGGCCTTGACCTGAAATCATGCCAGGAGCAATTGTGAAACACCACTATCAAACATTCCCCTCCAAAGCTGTTGGCTTGATATTTCCTGGTGTTTACTGCTGCTATGACACCATCCCCAGATTCACCCTCCTGGGCCTCCAAAAGGCTTTACCTTATCAAGCTGGGACACCACCTCCCACAGGAGGGAATGCAGCACGGAGAGCTCTTTGCCCAGGTCGATGTAGCCATCGTATCCAGGCATGTTGGAGATGGTATCTGGGTTAGAGAGCTCCCTCAGGAAACGCTGCATTCCTCCCCACTCGTGCTCCAAAAATTCATTCATGAAGGCCATGTACTCTTCCTTGATACCAAACCTGCAGGGGGGAAACCCAGTCAGTAATCGCCACACAAAATACAGAGCAAAAGTGCTTGCAGTTACTTAAACACGTTACTTTAGACCTGACCTTCTGAAGNAAAAAAAAAAAAAGACTTCAAAATACGAAGACTTTGATTCCAAAATCCAAAGATGTTTAAAATCTGAAGACTTTGAAGCCTTGGAGGAAGCCCCCTCCATGGACAATTTCTGCTTTCTTGGACTTATTTAAATGCTACTAATTCACTGTTCATTTTACACTCAAGGGCTCAATGCATCTCTCCCCCCTCCCTCCCACAGACACTCTTTCTCCCCTCCCCTTCTCTGCATCTCCTCCGCTGTAAGAGAAGTGCTATGCCCTTTGTATCATTCAGCTGGGAATTGTGGAGGAATCATGATGTTTGGTGGGAACAGGCTATTTTCCTTTTGAAACAGCACACACACACTGACATACTAATGCATGACTCCTCTTGGTTTTACACCACGTCCACTCCACAGAACTCAACACAGCTCCAATCTGCGTGTGAGAAGGAGACTTTATCTGGGGTGGCTCGAGGGGAACAGCGTTCACATCTCTGTTTCCTCCTTTTCTACACTGGCTTCAGTTTGCGTGGAGGTTCTTTGCCACCACCTACTTGGCAAAGTTGGCGAGGTTCTGGATGACTTTAGCAATGAGGGTGAGCGTGCGGGAGGTCTGGTCGTCAGGGTACTCCTGCGTGAGGTTGAAGAGGCTGGGGGACATGATGGCAGGGCACAGGAAGCGGAGGAACAGAGAGGCACTGATCAGGCGCTCGCTGATGTCCTGCTTGCCCCTGTTCAGGCACTGCTGCTTCCAAGATGCAAATACCTCCTTCAGCTCCCGAGGGAACACGCTGAAAGACAGGAAACCGGGAAATAAAAATCGCACTGGCAACGAGGTGCAAGAAGTTGAACTGGTGACCAGACACCTGCAATAATTATCTGTGAGAAAACATCACCAGCTCTTTTTTTTTTACCTCCCCTTTTTCTCTCTCTAGGCTAGGTAATGTCATTAGGCATCTATTCATAGATCCCTATTTAATCTGGTGATACTTAAGTAGTCTTTAAAGCATCCCTTGTTCATATGAGTTAAGTGAAGCCATTTCCAGACATGCTGATTTGCAAGCTAAGAACTACTTAGCCATTGCTACCCTGGAGCAAAACAGGGTGTTGAAATATTGAAAACAAACTGAACTCCACTCCATAACTGACAGCTTTACCTCGCTTGTTAAGCTCTCAATACTGTACATGTGCTTCATCCTGAAGCAGAAAGGCCCCTCTTATTTCACTGCTACTTAGAAACAGAGATTAATAGAAGTTTCTCTGCCAAGACTTCCTCCTCGTGATTTCCTGTTCAATTACACACATGTGAAAGGTCTAAAAGATTTCTGTACACATCAAAATTTTCAGCTTTTTATTCCAAGTTCAAGCTAAACTGCTGTCTTCTCACTTTGTTCCTTCCTTATCCAGTCACACTCAGCATGGTCGAGGATTTGGACAGAAGCTCCCACAGGTGTGGTGTGTGGGCTGGGACCTTTCAATGTGGGCACACACTGCACCTGCAGTATGGTGTGACACATGGGAGGGTGGGGGAAAGGAAAAGAAAAGAAGAGAGGCTGGGAAGATGGATGGGTCTGTGCTCTTCCCCTACACCAGAGCTATCCTCTCACTGTCGGGGGAGGAACAGGCACCCCCAGAGCAAACGGGGAGACGGGAGGGAAGATGCCTTACCAGTAGGAATTAATAATCTTGCAGAAGACCAGCTCACAACACATTTTCAGGTTGCACTGATGATCTGCTAATTCACTCTGTGAGCACCTGCTGGGATCCGCTTCACAGTTCTCATCTGACTCATACACAGCCTTGATAAACTCCCCTGGAAAAAGGGAAGAGGATGAGAAACCAGGGTAGTTAGACGAAAAGCCTACTTGACACACCTTTAAATCCTGATTATGTCTTCCTTTGGCAACTGCCTGTCCTGCTCCCAGTGTCCGTGGTACAGCCTCCAGACACCAGATGTTGGGGACATGACTCCTCCCAGCCCTGTCCGAACTGAGCTCAGCCAGCTCTGCAGCTTCAGCCTCCCGTGCCCTCGCTGTCCCCGAGCACGGGAGCGAAAACGGGATGGCTTTGCTTAGCAACCCTGCAGACACTTCACTTAGGGCCTAGAGAGGAGGATCTGACTTTGTATTCAAACTGTGTTATCAACTGTAAAATTTATCCACACTCTTAGAAATGAAGCTGTGTGCTATTTGTCTTCGTAATTTCCCCAGGAAATGTACTTGGCAATGATATTTATTTATATTATTTCTAAATATGCCATTCTTTTTGATTTTAAAAAGTGTCACCTTGCTCTTGAACAAGAGTAATACCCGAGCTCCAGCTAGATGCTGCTAATTTTCCCAACCTCTTATCAACACCTTACAGCATTTTTATAGCCTGCATCTTTCAAACTCCCTGGCATTTCTCTGTCACTCTTCCCTTGCAGTATCACAACAGAAGCTGCACACATAAACCAGATGAAGCTGCCTTTGTCTGACATAGTGGAATGAACTACTCACTAGTTTCCCTCCTCTATAAGCAGGCACTTCAAGTGGTTTTCAAACTGTTGGTGTTCACTAGGAAAAACTCTATTCATTGATTGAAACATCCAAAGACTTTCAAGTTCGTCTCCTCAGATGATCTCGCTGGCTCCAAGCAAATGCCACAGGGCTTGTTTGTGCAAAAGGGGTGTGTTCTAGGCATCTCTTTCCCTAAAATCCCTTAAACACCTCCCATCCCTCCCCAAATCTCAGCTCAGCAGTGCTGCTGCAAGCAAAGCAGGTAGCACATTTTCTTAAGCATTTTTTTTTTGTCAGTGGGTCCAAAAAATTTAAACTGGGGCCATCTAGATCACTTCTTTGCAAAACTCTCCAGCATCACTTTTTTTGAGCCCATTCTGTTTTATCTGTTGTTTACTGGATAGCACCTTATTTTCCTGAAACACATTTGAAACCTCCTCTTTGTGGCCCACAAGACCCTGCCTTAATCAGGTATAAGATGCCCTTACAGACATGTTACATCATTAACACCATGTGTAGTGTCATTAATCCTTCCAACAGAACATGGCAGCTGAGCAACATGACATCTAAAACCTGACAAAGAATTAGAGGGGGATATTGTCATGAGAAATGTTGCCCTGAGCTACAGACAGGCTGGATGACCTTAGGGGGATTTTCCATCTCTCCTGTCTATGATTTACTATCTTATCACTCAGCCCTAAGTGATGTATTAGAAGTCATTAATGTTAAAATATTTTTGTGCAATTACTGCACATTAAGGAGCTTGCAGCCAGATGTAATGGAGTGGTCCCAGAGCTGATGGTTCAGCCTGCTGGGAAGCACAGCACAAAGGACCATGGTGCTCATTTCCCTGTGCCAGGAGAGCCTTCGACTGCCACTTACACTCAGTGGTTCCACCCAGGAGAATAAGAGCACCAGGACAGGCTCATTACACTTCAGAAATGGCCAAACTGGATATAATCACAGACCTGACTATGCTGACCCTTGGAGCACTAATTTAGCCAGCTCTCTCCTTGATGCCTTGCCAGCATCTGGGATTGCTGAGGACAAGTGAGACTGCTGGGAAAGCAAGCTGCTTGGCTTTTTCTTTCTGTTTTTGTGAAAGGATGTGGTGTGGGACTTGGCTCTGGCCTGATCTTGTTTCCCTTGTATTGATTTCCAAAGTTTTCTTCATCCCAGAAACAACAGGGGGATGGGGTGGCTCCTTGTGCCACTGTGGGTAATGAAGGCTGTGCAGGGGTGGTAGAAGCTGACTGCTGGGTTTCTGTGGAGAAGAGTGTGCTACTGCTGCATTTGTGTGCACAGAAATTCCCAAGGCAATGCCTTATGACTGGGGCAGAACCTCTTGGAGGAAGTGGGACAATAATGCAATTACCAGAATCCGCCCCAGCACACAGCTGTGGACATTAAGACCCCGTGGGGGAAATGGAGTAGGAGATCACAGGTTGGCCTGGCAATTTTAACGAGGCAGTGAATAACGAGTACTTGGGATAAACACAGGTAGGAGACACTCCCAGACAGGACGCATCTTGATCTCCTGCCCTGAAGCCTCACTCTCTGGCCTTGTTTCTCTAAGGACTGTGCGTCAAAACCCCTTTTTTAATCCTGTTTGTGTATCAGATGGAACGATCACCACTGCCCACAAAGAAACTGCAGTGTTATACCCTTTTATCACACCTGAGAAAAGTTACCCAGAAAGATATAACGTGGCAATAGAAGCTTTAAGAGGGACTCAGCAACCTCGAATCAAGCTTGCCTTGCCTTGGGTGCTACTCCTGCAGCCACCAAAGAGGACCCTCCTCCGTGTGAAGGAAGAGCACTGAGAACAAGACCAGAGTGTATTTTGCTACTGGATACCAGACACCTGTGCTGAGTGCTGAGGCAGCTCCTCCCCATCCCACAGTCCCAGCTGCAGGAGGCCTCAGCCACACTGCAGACAGCTCAGGGTCAGCCCCCGCAGTGCAGACCCTGTGACACAAAGGATTTTCTTACCGAGTGCATCCTGAAGGTACTTCTGTCCCACCAGCTTGAGGTACTCCTCAATGGCTTTGGTGGCAAGCGTGTTCTCCCTGAAGATCAAGACATCATGTTCCCCACAACGATCCACCTCAGCCATCACCAAATCAGTCAAGAAGTCCTGAAGAAAAAGGTCAGAAGGCAAAGGTTGCTTTAACCAGGCTGAGCCATGCCAGGCTAAGGGCACAAGCCCAGCAGGAAGGATAAACAGTGCAGCCAGAGGATTACTGGAATAATTGCTCAGCTTGGGGTGCAGCTGCTACATGAAATAAGGGCTGAGGAAATTGCCAGAGCTTCTCTTGGGTTTATTACACTTACAAAATGATACAGATCACAAATTATAAAGGGAAAAGCAAAAGTCCCTAAGAGAACACCTTTATAGCTAAGCTTGTGTTTCAGTTTAGCTCATGAAAAGCTCACCAGTTAGTTTATCTGTGGCTTTGTCTGCTGAAAGAAACTGTGCTATTATATTTATATTTTTATAGGGAATATTCCATACAAAATTAGACTTAAAAAGGCAGATTGGAAGTGAGGCACAAGTTCCTACAGCTTGCTAAAATTTAAGAAAGAAGAACAGCTTCATAAATTAAACTCACAAACCAGAAGTGGTTCAGGATTTTGGGAAAAAAAAAAAAAATAGTCATGTACTTGCTGTGGATCTATACGGCTTAACTTGAACTGTATTCAATTGCCCAGGCAGGAACTATCAGCAAGCCTTGATACAGAGAATAACTTCTTGATATAGGGTCTAATTCTACAGTAATGCTTATTTCCTGAAGTGATAACTTTGTGCGAGTCAAGGACATTCAGTATTCTCGGTTTTCAATCCATTATTGCTGCTTCTTTTCAATAAAATCCAAGAGAATTTTTTTCACCTGGTGCAAACTGGGAACATCCAGCTGTGTCACCATCAGCAACTGGAAATGTACACCTTTGGAGCTTTAGGTTGTGGCAGCCTGAGCCACTCGGTGCTTCCCATAAACAGAGGTTCAAACCTTGACACACCAGGAAGGCAAAGCTATGACAGCCAGCACTACAGAAATCCATAGCCTGTTTCCCAGAAGAATTTCAGCACAATCAAGCTACCACCTTCTCTCATCAGACAACATAAGGAATGAGCTCCTATCACACACTGTCACAGAGCACCAGCTTCCCCGAGGTATATGTCAGGGGGCATGTGATTCTGCAAACAGAAAAGGACCCTTTTGGAACACTTAGATGAGGCTGTCCCTTGGCCATCCTTCCACATCTCTATCCCTCTGACTTGAGCTTGGTGGGGCTTAACTTGCTCTAGCTGGCCTCACTGGGAAAAGCTGACTACAGCTTGGTACTGCTCACACACCCACCTGGAGGCGGCAGCCAGACAAATCAATGCCTGTTAATGCTTCTCAGAGTTTCCCAGGACCTGCAGGATACTCTCCCACAATCCATTTGAAGAAACCAGTGTGTACCCAGAAGTGCTATCAGCATTAGGTAGGTGGGATCACCATTAACTCAGTAGAGATTCTCCAAGTGGCTGCTCAAATGCTGGCCAAATCGATGCTGGCATTGATTCGCTGACTCAGGGATGGCACTCGCTGCTCATTGTATCCTTATTTACAGGAGATCCTATTTGGAGAATTCTCCAGTTTACCAGTCTCTTGCTTATTTATCTCTTAAACTGTGTCCTGATTTTAGAAATGCAGGAAAGGTTCCTGAACATTCAGGTGTAGGCCCCAATTTTTCAGAATAACATGAAGTTACATACTCCTCACGCTTACACTTTGTACACTTTGTGTTGCTGCTAATAGCCATGGGCTCCCCAGTCTCCACCTGAAATCACCCACCAGTAGCCAAAGTCACTCCAACAGGAGTCACCCGTGCTTACCTTGGCTCTCCCAGTGCTCTGAAGAATGTGCACCAAGGCACAAGCCATCTCTTCCTTGTTCTTGACGCTGATCACAGGCTCCAGCACGGAGCACAGCAGGGCGTAGTTGCTGGTAATATACTCCCCAAATTCTTTGTATTGCTCCATGGGCAGGATGGTGATGGTCTGGTAACGGGACTTGATGCGAATGGAAGGCCCCCCTGACTTCCCTTTGTTGGCTGTAGGTGTGCTGACTGGGTACCATTTCTCCACAAACTGGCGGCCGGTCACGCTGGCCGTGGGAATGTTAACCAGCCCTACGTAATTGTTCTTGTCCTTCTTCTTCTTCTTCTCCACGTCCTTGTAGATGTGGACCGTGATGCTCTGAACGGGTGGGAGAGTGTAGAACTCAAAGTGCTCCCCCCAGAAAATGTTGTCTGCTTTGGCTTTGCTGGTGGTGCGGGCAAAGAGAGTGTCATCGAGGCACAGCTCACAGAAGTATTTCTTCTTGGGGGTCAGGTCCTTGGCCTCGATGATCCAGAGGCGCAGCACGTTCTCCGCTCGACGGCAATTGTCCTGTGCAGAAGAAACAGCTCAGTTTCGGTCCCAAACCCCTAAAAGTTGAATATTTTGTCTTCTAAAGCAGCAGAAAAGGGCTGCTGTTTGTGTCCAAGGGAAGGACAGAGTCAGAATTCAGGATCAGATGGTCCAAGAGAATCAGTATCTCTAGAAAACTGGACACTGTCTAAAATAGAGGAAAAAGGGATGCCTTTTGCATGTCAAGGGTGGGGACTAGAACATTTTTCTGCTTCCAAACCTGCATTTAAAAAGCTTTAGAAAACAAACACTCTGCACAGGAGCCCCTCAAAAGCTGCTGGACTGGTGAGGCAGGCTGCCTTGTTTACCCCTGTAACTCCCAGAGCACAGTTTGCCTGTCCCTGGAAGGTGGGATGGAGCGACTTCTCAGATTCCCCTTCTCACCCTGGCTCAAATTCCTTTTATTTTAGTTTTCAGTTGGTTGGTTTGTTGGTTTTTTTTGTTTTGTTTTGTTTGTTTGTTGTTTTGTGGTTTTTTTTTGGGGGGGGGAGGGGTTTATTGTGGTTGTTGTTGGTTTTCCCCCTTTTTGGGTGTTTTTTTTTTTCCTTCTTTTTTTTTGGTTAGTTTTTCTCCCCCCCTCCCCAGACTGTGCCCTTATAGTGAAAGCTGACCCTTAGGCAGCCGTGCCCCCTCCCTCCCTCCGAGGTGCATGGCACCAGACACCCAGCGCTCAGGACACACAGGCACGTATTTACTCATCCCAGGTTTGACCTACTGCACTCCCTGGAAGAGCACACGGCAGCTTTAGGCACAGGGATGAGTGCATGGCTCCCCAGGCTAAATCAATGCAGGCTGCATCTGTGGGAAGCCCTGGTACACCGGGCTAAAATCCAATCACACCACCTCCATTCCCCCGCTAATCTGATTTCCGTAGTTCCTGTTACCTTCATCGGCTGCGCTATTCGGCGTATGTTTTCCATCCACCAGTCCCTCTCTGCTGCAGAGGAACAATTGAAGCATTTACTGCCCTTGGAGTAGGTTACCTGGAACAAGGAAATGACAGACTGAGTCCAGGCAAGCCTGGGAGACATGTAAGAGGCTACAAAAAGCAAGGAAGGAGATAAGCAATGCTTGAGTAACAAAGTAAATAAGAAAAAGGCAGGTAAACAGTACAGCAGCCTAAAAGGGAGACAGCTTAAGAGGCCCACAAAATGCAGAGAGCAAAATCAAAGTCACTTTGAATTCATACAAAACTAAACGAACATATGAGGAGCAGCAGAGGCTCCTCTTAAGGACTTTTTAAAAAAGCTTTAATGAACCAGGTGATTTATTTTTTTAAACAGTTGTTAATTGATCCATAGCTGTAAAGCTTGCTGTCTTCCCAGTTAAGGCCCAGAGGCAGATGATTTGGTTACTAAGTGTAAAGACAGAATGAACGAACAATGCATTAATATAAGGCAAAACATGTTGGAAATGATGACTTCAGTAAATAAAAAATATTCCCAAGGGTCCATATAGGCAGCACGTCTAAAACAAACTGAGGGAGTTGTGCTCAGCTCCAGCCCTGACACTCAGTGCTGATGGCAGAAACAGGAGGGAACCCCCTCAGTTTCTTCCACTGTTACGTGGCCTGACAAACCTCATTTGCCGTTTCCATTCGTTTGTGCACACAATTACAAAGCAGTTTGAGGCTGCAGCATCTGAGCTGAGCTGTTGCCAGCATTTTCCACCCAGCTCCCCAAACCTAAGCAAGCTGCAAAGTGCTTCCAACCAAAAGAATGAGGCCGAAGCAAACAGGAACAGTTCCTGGACACATCCCGAGGGAGCAGAGCCTGATATGCTGGTTCACAGCCAGAATTTTCCAGGCCATAAACAGCTCTTTGTGGCAGAAGTTTAGACCCATCTGACTAATCCTGCTGAGGACAGGGAGCCACCCAGCCCTGCTGTGGCAGGTGACAGCAGCCCCAGCTGCATCCAAACACACAGCAGAGCTGTGAGGGCAGGGCTGTGCTCACACACATGGGCTGTCTGTGGAGCAGAGCTCTGCAGCCTCTGCTGAAACAGCAGAAGGGTCTTTGGATCCTGCTCCACGCTGCAATGGATCCGTCTGCAGCTACTGAGGCTTCTCCTCTGGCAGCAGGAGGAGGGGCTGAGCTAATGGAAGGGGGCTCTGACTGGAAAGTCCATTTCTTGGTTACAGTAATTTTCCAAATTGAATTTTCAGGGGACTTTGGATGTGAACACACAGCTCATGTACATACTATTGCATGTTCGTTGTGTTGCACGTGCCTGCTGCGCATCTGCATGCAAACTACATGTTCTGAGATTTATCAAATTACAGAGATTTTTCAATTAGAAGACCTGGTAATTGAAAAAGATTCCTCTCTGTTGAGTGATTGATGCCCTTAGCCTCAAGGACTTTAAAATCACATGCTGGTTCCAGAGCCCCCACCCAAACCTCTGCACAGCAGCAGCTGATGATCTGTTTTCCAGTTCCCCAGTCCCAGGGCAGCACTCTCCAGGGCTCGGGGCAATGACAGCTGTGTGTTTGGAGCGTGCTCCTCACCTCAAAGCAGAAGTCTCGTCCAAGGACGCTGCTGTGGAGTGGTTTGACATAGACTGCTTCTTCTGTTGCAAAATCCAGAGTCTCTAGGACGTTGTCGTGGTTCAGTAGAGACTCGTGGGAACGGGACTCCTTCAGCTTGGGCAGTTCACGTGGCCTGGAGGACGAGGAGGAAAGGAAACATCACTTTTCTCACAAGTGCCAAAAGAGCTGGCAAGATCCCAGACAAATCTGCAGCATGTTAGTGCTTATTCAGAACAACTTCTACAATTAGTCTACAAAACCTTATGAAAATAACATTAGGCCAGTAACCCCAGACTCCCAAGGGAATATGCAGCTACACATGCCTAGGAAGTCCATTCCCACTGACCTAGAAATTGTAGCTGCTGAGCTGTCAGTGAAAGAACAGCAGCAAAACAAAAAGTTCAGAACTGCTGAAATTAAAGAAAACCCATAGATAGCTTTGGACATATTACTGAAAATATTTGTTACTAGCTAGACTAGTAGACAAATGTGGCGTATTAGCAGCACAAAGCACATGGACCTCTAAATCTGTAACCAATGCAGAATGAGAGCTACTCACTAGAGCACATGACCCCCCCACAATACACTTGATTTTTAACACACAAAACCTTTACACTAAAGTCAAATATGCAAATTCCTTCCTACTCCACAATGCTCAAGTCAGTCACCTACATTTACATATTGCATTTTCTTCTTCATGCTTCTTCCAGTTTGAACCATTTCCCATTTTTTGGACACCTCTGTTCTCTTCTAACATCTCCTCTCTAACACACATGGCTTCTCCTTTTCAGCCAACTGTCCTGTAAATCCCAGAGCTGGCACGTCCCAAATTCACAGCACCTCTTTATCAAGGCAGCCTTCTCTTTGCTCCCACCAGTTCTTGAACACCTCTCAACGACATATCCATCCCTCCACTATGCCATAGCTTTTTTTTTGGAAAACAACAGCAACCTTATGACACTGTCTGCACTCTCACAGTTCCATTTAATGCCACATTTGTGCATAGTGGGGAGCTCTGCAGTCAAACAGTGCTGCAAAACGTGTCCAACTTATAGGTGACATGGTTTCACCTTTGCTCCTTCTGATTCCAGACTGACACCTGAACTAGAAGCTTCTACAATAAAGTTATATAATACTTGAGACACAACTTGCATCTCAAGGTAAATGCCATGTACAGAAACATCTTATTTTTCCTGTGGCTGAAATTCAGTCAAAGCCTTCACAGCTGACCAACAAGGAGGAAGAGTCCCCAGCTTAGCAGAAAAGGAGCTGTTTACCTGGCAGGTATAGATTCTGTTAAGATACTGAAGTCCCTAAATTCAGTGATCCCTGATAGTGGGTCCATGAATGTGGCTGCCCATCCACCAAGTGTGACTGAGCACAAGGAACATGCTCTCAACTGATCACGCTGAGAAAGGTGGTGCTCCTGCGCCCATCCTCACAGTATTTCCTCTTTTATTCAATTCCCAGAACCAAGGCTCAGCATCCAATGGAAAATGTTTTAAAAAATGTTATCTATGGAGGAGTGAAGACACAGCTACCTCTAGCAGCTTCCTTAATTTTGAAAAATAAGTGGTTTTTGTACACTCCCTTCACATATATTATACACAAAGAAAACATACCAAAACCCCAACCAAACTCCCTCATGTTCTGAAACCTTATCAAAATTCTCCTACCTGTGAGCAATTCTACAGGAAAACACAGGGGAAAAAAGTCCAAACATTTGAAAAAGGCATCTTAACAAAACTTTGGGTACCACAAAGGGTACATGTAACACCACAAGCAGAGTTCACCTGACTGCTCCTTTGTACAGAATGAAACGCTGAAGGTATTCGAGCAGATTCACACATGATAACATTTATTACAAAGTAAGGGAGAACTTTGTTCCCTTTTAATATATTGAATGACCTAAGTTCAGCCAGCAAAACACTTTGATGGGAGGAATATTCCAAAGACACTGATTTCAGATGCAAAGCAGCAGCCCTGGTACGAGGCTGTGCTTTGTTCCAACAGGTTCCAGCAGCAGCTGAACCAACGCAAAGAGAAAACCTCAGCCATGTATAATTGAGCACTTGCTGCAGTTAAGGCAGGGCAAGTCTAAAATAAACACACCACAACACACCACTTTAATGTCATCTCTGCAAGATCCTCTCTAATTTCTCCTCTCAAGAAAGCACTGCTGAGGTCACTTGGCTTCTGTTCCTGCCCCAAACTCTCAGCAGCAGCTCCAGTCCTCACAATTTACGTGGGTGCTGGGAGCCTGCAGCCAGCTCCTGGTCCGTGAAGGAAAGCACGGAGGGGTCACGAAGAGGAGGGAAAGAGGAATAATTACCGAAGAAAGGAGAAAGACAAAGAGAGTTTGCAAATCCCAGTTCAGCAGAGGCTGCACTTGGAGCAAGGCAAGGCAATCACACCTACACGAAACAACTGTACAGCCACTTAGCAGTGCATCCCCAAATCATAGCGGTGCCACATGCCCCAGCCCTTCCCTTCAAACTCCCTTCTCTGGGCTACACCTCAGACAACCAATCCCGCCGGGAGAGGAAGGAAGGAAGGCGCGACACAAATCCAAGAGGAGCTCTTCCGCCAGCCTCGGGTTATGGATTTGGGATGAGCATCCTGCAAGGCAGATCGGCTGGGGCGAGGAGAGCTGCAGAACGCCGTGTGTGTGCTCGGCGGCTGCGCTGCCACCGGGAGGCTCCCAGGAGGGCTCCGGGTTGCCCTGACACAGCCTCCCCTAAGGAGGGGCTGGCAACCCAGGGGAGGCTGCTCCGAAGACGTGGCAAAGGTGACCTTTCCAGAGAGAGAAGCTCCTTCCTCCTCGTCCTTTCCTATGAATTTGATGAGATCCGGTCATTAAAGGCGGAGTGAGAGAGCCAAGAATGGGGATGGGCAGGGGCAAGGGCAGGTACACACAGGGACTGCACTCCGTGTCCCCGCATCCCATCCTGCAAGGCACACCTCGTAGTAGCAGATCCTCTGCTCCAGCGCTCTGCTGACTGGTCAGCTGTGAGCACTTGGGTTTGTTGCAGAGCTCTGGCAGTTTTGTTGACTCGGGGTCCGGGTTTGAACAATCCCCTGAAGTTACTGTATTTAAAACAGCTCAATAAACTGATTAAGTGGCTTAGAACTGGCACTTTACCTTCCATAAACATCGGAGCAACAACCTAAAGCTGTTGGCTAGATGCATTTACAAACACAAGTACACGCATTTGTAAGCACCGCGGTATAAATTTCATCTATTGATAGATCTGCAAAGCAAATCATTGACTTATGCCTAAATCAGCAGCATCCCAATCAATATAGGCAATAATTTTACAGAAATAATAGTTCTCTGCAGCTTTAAAGCCTTATCTGATATGCTGAAGCAGTAACAAGGAAAGAAAATTGCTGGTTTCCGTCTGGCATAGATGCCACGAATTTATTTCCCAATGTCCAGCACAGGGGCTGGATTAACAGGGTCCTTCCTTCCTGTATTAGGTAGGAAGCTACTGGTAAAATGAGTATTGCTCAGAGTCTCTGTCAGGAGAGAGGTAATCCCAGGGAAGCAGATTACTGTAAACAGGAAGATCACACATGCAAAAGGTGGGGGAAGGGTTGTTTGTACAAATCTGTTTCTGTTAAACAGCTCCATTAACAACACAAATCCTGTTTGAAATGACAACTAACCTCCCGTGATCAACTTTTTATCCTGTGGCTTTTTCTATCTAAAACAGAGATCGCAAAAGAACTTAATGGGAGTTCAGAGCAAATAGTTACCAAAACATCAAATAATCCTTACAAAGGTATTATCCATAATTTCTTTCCAAAAGGAAAAACAGGCAGAAGAGGAGCATGTCAAGGAACTTTTTAAAACTTTTCACCTCTTTCACATGCTTTGGGGCACTGGTCTTCAGAGCTCCATCATTTCCTGCTAAATCAGAGCACAGACAATGCCCCAAAACACTGACCTGTGACTGCTACTGAAAAAGAGCTCTCCAACCACCCTGGTCCTGCTGCCTCAGCGCCGAGCTGACCCTTTCTCCTTGCACACCACAATTCAGTAATTTTCCACCTCAGGAACATCTCTGTTGTCAACTGGGAATTAGAAACCTCTGGCTTTCAGTGGCCACTCATGACACACAGCAGCCTATTAGCCAACTCCTATTATATTCCATGGTCTATAAGGCACAAAGGATAAGGGGTTAAAATCCTAATTGCTCTGGTTATGAAGCTCTCCTGCTGATTTTGACCTATTTAAAAGCCAACCTACAAGGCACAAAAGACTTCCAATTACTGAGCTTACCAGGGAGAGCACTATATTGCTTGGAAAATAAGCCTGTGGACATCAATAATCCAAAAGGTGAAAAATAAAAAAATTAAAAACGAACTTTCCTTTACCAAACTGGCATGAAAGGAAAGAAGTCATCCCAAGCACCCAGCTACAGCCAAGTCTCCACCTGGCCTTGCACAGAGCTGAACGTCTGCGCACTTCAAATAACCCCAGCACACCCCCCTGCGTTTAGAGACACTCCCCGAGACCAGAAAGGCAAATTCAGTACTCAGCCACTCTGCAAAGTCCCAGGAGAGAGCTCGGGCTGCCATGCAGTGGAGCCTCTGCTGCCATGGCAGTTCCCAGCCCTCCTGAGCAGGTCCATACCTTCTCCAGCATCTCCTGCAGTGTCCCCATGCCCTGCCCCTGCTGCAGCATCAGCTTTCCCTGTCCAAGCCTTCATTTTGTAGGCACCACACCCTGCTTCGCTTTCCAACTGCCAATTAGCTGAACGTCCTATTACTTGGCCAACAATTCTACAAGTCTAACCAGTTTCATTATTAATTTTTTTATTTCCCCCCCCCCTCCACTAAAATCAGAAACTTAGGGTAACTTACTTAGCTGCAAGTTCTACTCAGATGTCATTAAACGCTGGCTTTTCCCGAGTAGGTTGTTTTAGTCTTCCACTGAGACTCTGGTCCTTTCTATGAAGGTCCTACCTAAAGGCTCATTGTTTGAATCCTGGATTTGCAAAGCCCTTCCCTGCCTGCCCGTTCTCCCTGTGGATCACAGCTTGTCCAACAGACATCTCTCTGGCTGAATTACACAGCAGGAAAATTCTCCTCACTCCTCTGTCACCTGGTCCCTGCTATTAACATTTCCAATTGGCTTGCTTTGAAGGACCAGAGGAGCTTAAATTGATTCAGTTTCGTTTCACTGCTAAACTACAGGTTAATGCTACGTGGAGGAGGCCAGGCTTTGCAAAAGAGCATCAGCCATTAAGAAAAAGGTTTTTATTAAAGGGGTCAGGGCACCCCAGCACCAAGGGGAAAGTTTGTTAGAGACACTAGGATCTTGCTTAGTTTTCACTGAAAACCAAAGAACTGTGTGAGGATTGAGAAAAAACTCTGGCTGATGGAAACATGTTCACCAAATCAGGAGAGAGGCGTCTCTCCGGAACAAACCACTCCTCCCCTTTCCCCATCCTCCAGTGCGCTGATAGCAACAGATACTCTGAATGAATGCAAGCTGGGAGTGAGTCAAGCCTTAATAACGCCTTGTGTAACACAGATTTCTATCCTCACATCGAAATCAGGGTGCAAATCCCCCACCCTCTCCCAAAAACCACCATTACGGTGGGAATGAACTCGTTAAGACGCGACAAGTTTTGCTTCCATTATTTACCCGACCCGAGCTCTTTTCTCACTGCAGGGACAAGGAGGGAGGGGCAAGAACTCACCGAAAGTAGAAGAAGCTGCTGCTTGAGGAGTGATAGCGTCTCACCACGAAGCCCAGAGCCATGGTTACCTGCTAACCTGCAACCTGCCCGAGCCCATTCCCAGCCAGCACACAGCAGATCCTGCGCTCCCACTGTCTGGTAATGCCATGAAACGACTGCCAGTAAAGCAGGAGGATTCCCACGTGGCAGTAAATCCCACCAGGGCAAAGCCCTCCCAGCTGTCTGCAGGGCTTTGCTGCAGCCACCCAGACCATATGCAGCCAGTCCTGCTCCCTGACCGTAAACAAAGCTGCTGCTCCTCTTGGAAGGACTCTCAAATTCCTGGCCACACACTGAAAATATTAATGTGGTCTCTCCTTTCAAATGGACTTTTCCTTAAGTCTTTTCTCGTGCTACTTTTTTTTTACATGTTTTATATATTAATGAGACTCATTAATACGTAACAAAGGCATTAGTATGTGACAAATTGACAATGACAAACTTTAAAGATGAGCATGTGAGTTGAAAAGCTCAAAGGGTGCAGCAGGAAACAGGCTGGAAAAGCTGTGAGAGGTGCTCCAGTGACATGGTGCCAGGCCACCTCATGGAGAGACCTCTTGGCAACCTGGTGAGATGCCCTACTGGCCACACACCCAAAAAGCCTCATTCACACCTGCCATGGGTCACAACCCAGCAGAGCCTGAGTCCTTCCACATTAGTGCCTTGTAAAGACAAAACACACATTTTCAAGTGCAAGAGACCACCCAGCAAACAGCCTGAACCTGAGTTACAGCAGGAATGAGAGTTACAGACTGAGAGGTTGTGGATTCCTACAGGACACCCAGATGCTGATCCATGTGTCTGCAGGGGCACCACAGCTCTCTCTACTCCCCATCCACTAACCCAGACACAGTGAAATAATGTTAAAAGTCAGAAAACACAGGTTGGCCAATTGCTTTCCGCTGAAACAAAACATCTGATTACAAAAAAATATCTGCAACTGATCTCCATGACTGCTCCCTACAGCACTCTATTTTGAATTAACTCTGAACAGACAGCATCCATCCTCTGTCCCCATTCAGCATGGCATGCAATGTTACTGTATCCCAAAATAATCTTCCTCACTCCAGAATTTTAGAGGTATTTTTCTATAAACATGTCCACTTCCTTAACAGGACCCAAACACCTCAAAAGCATGAGAAAGCAATATGACACCAGCCTCTATTTCCTTCTCATCCTTGCAGGATCCTAATTTATAAAGCTGTATAATACTTTCTTTGAAGGCAGGGCTCTTGTATTTGTCAGAGCAGGAAAAGGCAGATGCTATCAGTCAACCTGGCCCTGAAAGCCTATGCAACACCATGACATCACCTGGAGCCACCTGCTTAAGTGGGCAAGGGCTGACTCACAGGGTAGGACAGGAAAGTTTTTACTGCAGCAGATCAAGACTCATACATAACGCAGGGAGAACAGGTGAGAGGCAATTCCTTCTCATGGATTTACAGTGAGCTACTGTGTTCCATAATGCCACCACGTGATGAAGCACCTGGATTTTATGCTTTGCAGGCCATCAGAGGAAAATCCACGTTTCATTCAAGTCTAGTTGACAATTTGTGCTGACACCAGCAGAGAGTAGAAGGGGATGGGGGTAGATCTATTTTTAAAGAGAAAGTGGCTTTGCTGTGAGTAACATCATGTCTTGAACCAAAGCTGTAGGAATTAATTACAGCTACATTTATTGGCTTTCCCAGAACAACAGCACTTGCTTGACAATGCAAGAGCCAGCATCCAGTGTGAGTACTGAGTTCAGCAAAGACAACCAGATTATTTATGGCAAAGAGATTTCTGCATTATAAAAATTCCAGCAAAGCTGGTTACAAACAAAAGTAAAAATAACAGGTACTTGATCACATGGTGGCATTATTTAACATGAGCTCACTGAGTTGCTTTTATAGCTATGTTGCAACACCGTGAAAATAGAGATTTTTAAGAAAACTTGACTCAAAGCAGACTGGGTGGACGTTCCCATGACTGCAGGAGCAAGGCCATCCACATGGACAGTCACACCCGGGAAGCAGGAGGGTTTTCTGTAACTCCTGGTGTTAACACACCTCCAACATCCACAGCCTTGCTAAATCCCTGATTTTATGGTGCTGCCTTTCAGATGGAGAAGACAGCACCATTGATTGAAGCAGCACAGCATGACAGACACAACTAATGAATTCAACTCTGCTGAAGGAGAAGGGAAAATGCACTAAACAATGTAAAATCACAGAAGCCTGGCATGGCCTCAAGTATGGGGGCAACCTATTTTTCACTCCATCTAGTTCTCCTGCTGGGTTACTGTGGAACGTAACACAGAGTAATGTTTAATAAAAACAATCAAGAGACTTTGCAAATAGTTAAGAAACACTCTAAGAGCTTTTTCTTGTCTCATATATAGTCCATTCCCAGTCTGAATTGCCAGCCAAAAAACTAAACAAGGATATACCAAATGGAGCACTAGGATGGTCAGAAATCACTGAATTTTCCAGTTTTCTGAAAAATAGACCATCTGCTCATTGTAGTAACACTGCAATAATTAAAATACCAACACTGCAATCATCAGCAAAGATCCTTAATGTGCCTGAACTGCACTGTGCATCTCCAGGCCCTGCTGGTGGAACCGACCTGCTCACACCCACACAGCTCCCCAGCCACAGCACTGACCTGCAGGCAAGCACTGCCTGCAGCAGGGCAAACCTCTCTGAAGCTGATCAATCCCACGGGTTGGTATCATGGAACGGGAAGTCTGCAGCTTATTTGAAACAGAAAAAGGTGTTGGAGGAGTCCACCTGCTTAATGTGAACTTTTTGACAACTGTGAATTTTGTGGTCCTGGATCAGCAGCACACTGTGCACTGAACTTCTGACTTGTGGCAGCTGGACAATAAAGCCCTTCCTTGCTCTCCTCCTGTGCTGAGTGTCAGTTCTGTGCATGCTCTGAACCTTACCTGTCCTCAGAATTGTTGGGAGACGGGAGACGGAAACTGATGTTCCTGTCCAGCTTGGACTGGCTCTTTGTCCTCTTGATGGATCCTTTGAGGCGTTTACTGAAGAAGCCCTAAAATGAGAAGTTGCAGAAGTGAAACGAGGAAACTGATGCCGGTAATAAATCAATCACTGCACTGCTCTGAGTCCAAACACGGCCATTCCAGGACGGGCTGCCCTGGGATTCCTCTGAGCAGGCAGAAAGGCCGAGCTGGATTGTCACTGACAGTTCCAGGATGTCACAGCTTCCAGTGGCAATAATTAGCACTGCTCACGTTACGGGGGCACTCCCTGAATTCCAGCTATAGTACAAGAGAAACTGCACAGTTATAATTCAATAAGGAGTATCCTTCACTATCAGTGTTTGTTCCTACTTCCCCTTTATGTGCCACACTCAATTCTTGGTGAGTTTAAGAGTACAGTGTCTTTTACTATGAGCTTCTACTGTGCCAAAAACTGCACCCAGGTTTTCCTTTTTAATTTAGACATAGCACGTTGAATCTTACAGTAATTTGTCATTTCAATAGTCTAACTAGCCAGAACTGCAAATCTTGAAAGATCTCACACACCAGTGACTTCAGATATCAATGAGTGTATTAGTATGAAGGAAATCTCAATTAAAAAAAAAAATCTATTTAGGACCTAAAACTGGACTAAATCTTAAAGAAATCTGAGCAATCTACAATTGCACACCAAATGATTGCAGCCCAAAGCCATGTTCGTTGGAAGGAGCCTCTGGGGATCATCTCCTGCTCAGTGAGGGTGTACTGTCAACACTAGATCAGCCTAACTCTGACTTGGCTAGCTAGGTCTGGAAAGCCTCTGGAGAGGAAGGGAACAAAGGAAGGGGAATCTGTTCTCTGCATCTGAATGTAGTGCTGCATTTAAGGCTGCCCTTCCATTTCTGAGGCTTGCCAGCCAGCAGGCTCCTCAGGGGTGAGAGCTGCTATATCCTCCTGGAAATGAAAAGGTCTGACATCTAAATACTGAGAAACAAAATAAAAATCCCAAATGTACAGAGCATTCTGGGGGAAAAGGCACTGTCAAAAGGGAAGGAGCATTTTCCGCTGTGTGTGCCACTCAAACTCTGCCCATGATCCTGCACTTTACTTGGTCCCGATATTGAAAATGTGCCTTTGAAAAAACCCTGTAATCAATAGATGCTCTTGGGCTTCTCTTGGGGCCACGGCTGGAATTCAAGTAGAGGATGTACAGCACTTTCAAAGGCACTTTCATATATTCTGACCTCTCAGCATAAAAGGTAACAAACCCAGCACAGGGATTCAGACCTGGTGGACCCTGGCTTCAGTCCAGCACCTCTCAGGCTACTCAAATTGCAAACATGAAATAACATGTTTGTCTCTCCTTAAGGGCAAACAAGACAAAGCTGACACAATCCAGCAGGGGTCCAAAAGTATTTATATCCAATCACTCCAAATCCCACTCAGAGAAGGACCGTGAATATTCATTTTTGTGTTCACGTGCAATTTTAAATTGGCACTGCTTTAACATTACTGAAACATGTTCTTGGTTTAATTGAACATAATCTAATCTCTCATGGAACAAATACACTCTTTGGGGTTGAATAGGGCTATCCAGAGCTGACACTACCAAAAAGATAAAAACCAAAAAAGGGTAAGAACATATTTAAAGATAAAAACTATTCAAACACAGGGTGTGCTAATTGGCCATCCTCAAAAGACTTGAAAACATTTGCACTGTTTCCTCTGTGCACCTCGCTGGCAGCTCATGCAGGGCCAGAGCTTACAGATGGACAACCTGGGAGCAGCATGAGAAATTCACACATGCCAGAGCTAAGCAGAGTTTTCCTGACTTCCATTTGCCAAAGGAAATGCTTTTAAATACTGAGGCAGATAGAAAAAAAGGACGGAGTGATGAAAAATAAACTTCTCTCTGCAAAAACACCATCTAACTGAAAGTTTTATTTCCTTTTGCTGCTATAGAGAAGAAATCCTTGCCAATGTTTATAATGCAGCTTATACTATTAAAAAGGGAAAACCACCTTTATTGCTTTTCTTATTGCCTACGTATTTCTCTTAAATACTTATTTCAACACAGACTAGACCCCTGTGTGCTTCTTATACCTAAATGTAATGAAGTATCTGAGCTTTAAGAATCATGGAAATTTTTTTTTAAAACATTGGGAATTTTACTGCTTAAACAAACCCCCTCAGACAAAAAGATACAAATTTATTACCCAAACAGTCAGAAACAATGAGACTATGCTCTTAATAAAAAAAAAAAAGTGCAAGATATTTGGCTGGATAAATCACCTAGGATGCAATTTGAAAAGATCAGTACTGTGTAAACACGGTGTTTCAAGAGCAGACCAGTGAGAGAAGAACTAGAACTGTTCTTTAATCCCTCAAGAGACAGGTTTGAGCTTCACACTTAGTGGGACAAGGCTCAGTACAAAGTCCCCTCTGAACCACAGGTTTGGGGAAGAGGGATGGGAAACAGAGGCAGGAGGAGTGAGCCATGCTGCCCAGGCACACACAGAAACAGCTACGGAATAGGTTCAGGGCAGGTTTGTCATCTCACCCAGAAGCATCCAGCACTGGGGTGAGAAATCCCAGTGATGCAACACCTAAAAATAATCCATTCCCACTGAGAATTCTATTCACCTCATTTGGAAGTTTAGTATCTCAGCTCTGGCTCTGCCAAGAATCTCCACAGGAGATGGGATAATTCACCAGGCTGTCGGAACTGCACTGGGGAAGCACAGAAACTCTGAGCTCAAGTATTTCCAACGCAGGAGTGATGGTTGGTCAGGGCAGCTTTGGCTTCAGGAAATGCTCACTCCAGCGATGCCAACTGTCTGTTTGTCCTTAACCTCAGGAACAGTCCCACAAATTCAGAGACAGCCCCAGCAGGAGCCACTCAGCTCCCTGCCTGCTGCTCCCCAGGACACAGCCATCCCTCACTCGGGGGAGAACAGCCCATGCATAATAAATAATGATTGTCTTGGCTGTTTTGAAAGGGAAAGGTTAGTTCAGCCATAAATGAATGAGACAGTATAGAACCATAATGCAAATTGTCCATGGACATTAGTGGAAGTTTCAAAGCACTAAAATGAGGGGGAAACGAGTGATAAAATGGGTTCATCTTAGACATAGTGCTGTTACCTACATTAGCTCTTTGTGGAGACAACCACACTGCCTTCTGAAGCCTTGCAAAGCATCTTGAACATCTTTAATTCTCGATGAGGAGCACCAATGCATTATTAATAACACCAGGTGGGTAACTTCATTTACAGAGCGATGAGACTTATTCTCTCTGAGGGGAAGGACTGGATGGATACAAAGATAACCCTCAAGTGACTGTGGATGACAGCAGAACTGTCTCCCCACAACTGTGCGTGGTGAGGACATGAAGCATTTTAATTCTCAAGTTGCTCACAAGCAGCTATCAAGAAAAAAATAATGTCATAGGTAAGTGAAAATGTTCTCCTGTGCCAGGAACACTGTAAAGCTACAGGAGGCAAAGGAGCAGGGGAAGACAACCAGGTTGCAAAATGGATAGATAAAACTAGCAGGAGATTCCAGGAATGTGCAGCAAACATGGAGAAGTTAACTATTCCCTACAAAACAACAACACAAGGCCAAGCTAACAAGCCAGGAGGTGGAGAAGTTTGCTTATGAGCCCAGTGACACCCAGTATTAAAATACTAGCAGTGACTGCCTTCAAAAAGTCTCTCAGCCACTCGTACAGTAGGGAAGCAGATGAAAAGAGCTCCAGATACACCTTGGAGGCAGAAGATGCAGAATGAGACAGCAACTTAAACAGTCACATTCCACCATCAACTCACCCAAAAAACCTGGCACTATGTCACTGAAGAGCTGGTTTGTGCACAGGCAGAAAGCAATAAAAACGTGTTTGAATGTACAAACAAAGGATAAAGCCTGATAAAAGTAAAGTGGTGTTTGGTACATCTGCCATAGCTTTCACACTAATGCATCACTCTTCTGATTTTCTCATCTCAGCAAGAAAACTAGAACAAAACAGAACTCCAGAAGTATAAACTGATTAAAAGCAGACAAGAGGGGGATTTACAAATGATATGTTTTAAAGACCAGCTATTTATTTTAGGAACAGAAGCAAGAAGGGATTATAGATGTACAAAACAAATAGAATGGAAATTACCTAAGCTCCTCATGCACGCTGTTACATAAGAAAACCAAGGGGCAATTTAACATGAGAGGCAGCACGTTTCACTGATTGTCAGGAGAACTTCCCTAAAGTTGTCTATAAAAGAGCCCATCCAATTCTCCACCACAAGATATTATACAGACAATTTTTTTCAGCAAGATTAAAAAAAGGATTATGTGTTTATATAAGGAAGAATAACATATGTAGCTGAATTAGTCAGGTTTAAAAATAACAAGAGTGAGCAATAATCATGCTTCAGGACACAAGCTGATCAACAGCAAGGATCAGGAAAGATATTTTTCCCCTGATGGGACAGCACTGCAGATTTGGCTGGATAACAATTTCAACTTTCCAATGAAAAATGCTCTACAGCCACAGGAGGGATGCAGAGTAGGATGAACAAGTTTAGGAACAGTAATAAGAAACCCAAGGAAATGCAGAGGATACCCTAACAGGGATACACTGATAATACACCTGTTAATAAAATGCACTGTAAGATTATGTGTATTCTGCATGATGTGCAGTCAAAGGTAATAAAGGAATCAAATTTCCAAGTCACTGGAAATTACACTGGAAGATTCCTGAAGAAGCAAGAACTACCTGGCAACCAGGGAGGGCCACGAGAGCTTCTCAGATCCCAGTCCTGCAAGGTGTTCAGCATGGACAACTGGGAGCAGAGCCTGGCTGCCCACATCAGGCACAGCAGAAGGAAAGAGCACCCTTAAAAGCTGCTATCCAGAACTTAAGGAGTAAAGGTCAGAAGTCTGTCTGAAGAACAACAAAGCAATGTTGCTAGACAATATATACGATAAGAAAGAGGTCACCTGAGCCTGTCAGGAAGACAGGCAATGATTCCCTGACCCTGGCTCCTTGGTCCCCTGGCACGCAGCCAGTAAGCAGCCCAACACTTCAGAAGACTTTCTGATAACACAGCACAGGCACTAATTGCAAAAATTAATGGAAATGAGCTGTGTGGGAGCTCGTAACACCAGCCGGAGCACTGGCTGCAGGAATATCTGAAAAGAGTAATTACAACAAGTGATAAGGTATCAAGGTAGAAGAAAAGGACCTATGGGATGTGGTGGGGATAGTGGCAGAAATGTTTCTGCTTAACATCCCTGTTAATCATCTGGAAGAAAAGTTAAACAGCACATTAATTACACTGGGCTGTATTAAATTAGGAGGTGAAGCGAGGGCCAGGGAGGACAGGGAAATGACACAAAGGGTTGGGAGCAATTAGGACCTGGTAACACGCATTCCTGTGAACTTTAGTTCCAGAGAATCAATTGAAGGGAATTAAAAGCACAAGTGCAAGAAAAGTGATGAAAAAAAGGCCAGGAGGACTGATTTGCAGAGGGTGCATTAATTAAACTTTGCATAACTTGACTACGTGTTATGGAGGTGAAGAATAGAATGGGTCGGTACATATTTAAATACTACTAAACCAAGGACAGCTGGAATGTGAGCAGTGTTTAAAGCTATGTACATTTAGAGTTCCCTACATTAAGGAATAAAAGGAATTGGATAAAGTCAGGTTTGCACCAAAAAAGAGAATAATGTTCCTGCAGTAGAGGTCTACCAGACGGTGTCACAGCCTGCATATCCCCATCACCTGACTCAACACTAAAGTTTGATTTAATGAACAAATCTGCTTTGGCAGCAAGACAGTGTGAAGGTTATAGAGCCTATGAACAGCATTGTCCCAGAGTAAAGATATGGATGAGAGCTTGGTGATCACCCTGGAAAAAGTCAGTCACCCATTTACACCTTCTGACACAAAACTCACAGAAGAGCCAGCACACCTCAGCCATCGCATCACAGGCACCTGATTAAAGACCAGACTGGACTCAAACAAAGGTGTCACAGCAAGAAAAGAGTGGAAAACAGAAGGAAAAGTGTTCATCTCTACCAAGGGGACACATTTGAGCACAGCCAGTTTTTCAAGGAGGATGCTGTGATGCCTCACCAAATCCACACCAACAATTCCATCCCTGCACTGGTGCTGATGCAGAATTAAAAGCATGTACTCGTATGCCACGGGATCACAGCTCAGACTCGTCCTGTCCTGGCAGCGTGGCAGGAGCGGAGCAGGGCTCTGGAGAAGAAACAATCTTGCTGACTGCATAAAAGAAGACGCTGGGTAGCCACGAGATCTCATCAAGCTTTGACCTTCACTTGCGCTGGCTGCGTTGTCTTCTGTTCCATTTAGCTGTACTCTTAGAGAGCAGAGAGGCAGGCAGCATTTCTATAGATCCAATTATTCCCTGGTCGAGAAACAGACCAAGGAAGGCAATCTGCAAATATCCTACATCAGGGTTCCTATAAAAATCATTTTATTTACTTCAAAGACTGTGTTTGGCTTTCCTGCCTCATTTGCACTCATTTCTTTGCCTCCTTCTCATCTTTTTATTTTTTCCTTATTACCTAGCAGACATGGATGAATCACATATTATTTGTAATAACAACTCTACCCCAGAGAAGCCAAAACTGGGGAGCGCAACGCGAGTCTGACGAGCAGTTCAGCGATTCCTCTCCATCCTGCCACTGCAGGAGGTTTGGTGATGTGGATAACCTCCCATTTCCCCTGGATCTCCAGTTCCAACGGCAGGGCAATGAGAGGATGTGCCAGGCTGCCACAGTGCCCCAGCAGGGAACGGGATGCTCAGAGACCGAGTCACTGCCAGGACATGGTGTGTGTGGGAAGGGAAAAGCTGGTTCCTCGCCCACCTATGTGTCACGGTGCCTGCTTGTAGCCAGGTCCCTCTGCCTCCCTATTTGTTCAGTCCAATAGTATTCACTATTGAAAATAGGACTTTTCCTATACATATGTATCAACAGCACACGTTGTCTATATGTGAGAAGACACAGTTCTGAAACACCTGAAAATTGTCAAATGGCAATTTACGCAACTCCTAGATGGACACTAATGTTTTAAAGGGCAGATAAGAGTATTTGAGGAAATGGGGAAGAAAAAGAAAGGACAAGCACCAAGAGCTCTTCTCTCTGTGTGCACACCTTGTGCTGTGCAGCGTCAGCGTTAGCACAATGCCCTTTAATCCCATCAGGAGATAACCAGAGAAAAATCACAGAATCATAAAATGGTTTGGGTTGGAAGGAACATTAAGGATCATCTCGTTCCAATCCCCTGCCATGGGGACATCCTTTCACTAGACAGGATTGCTCCAAGCCCCATTCAGCCTGGCCTTGGACACTCCCAGGGATAGGGCAGCCACAACTTCTCTGGGCAACCTGTGCCAGGGCCTGCCCACCCTCACAAACAAGTAGCACCTGCTGGTCTGTGTAATGGTTTGTGCTAACAAAGAGTACAACTACTGAAATTCTGCCTTCACACACTTGCAAATTTAAACTCCAGTGCACATGGAGGAGGTAGGAAGGCAAATTTCCTGAAGTTTACACATCAGCCCTTTAAAATAAATCCTCCAATGACCACTGCCACTGAAGAGACTACTTAAAAAATGTCTCATCAAGGAAATGTTTGCTTAAAGGCAATTATGCTGTTATGGATCAAAATTCCAGATGCTAAAGCAATGCCAATTAGCAGTATTAAGAAAACAGATGCCTTGTTCTGAGAGACTACCACTGCCTGGTGTTTGAAAGGAAAAAAGCTTCTCAGAACATGCTGGAAGTCACTGTCCGATTGAGAAGACAGCTTTTAAATAGCTGTACTGAGAGGCAAACTTAAAAAGCTGTAAAAGCAACTTATTATGAAAGTCTCAGCATAATTTTCCATAAGGATGGAAGAAGGTTAAGCTGTCCCCTGCCTTAAGCTGCTTTCTGTTAGAAATCCAAGCAGAGAGTAGAAGAGGTATGGCACAGAGTCAGGGCCACGGAGAGAACAACTGAGACAGCACTACCCTGCAGCTGCCTCTGGCCCTCCAGCCTGCACTGTAGGTGACAATGTCTGGGAAAACAAAACAGCAAGTTGTCTTACTATTAATCTCCTTTATATGTAGAATAAATCCCTGTCAAATAAAGGCAACCTCACAGACACAAATTTAAAGCTGTTACAGACACCTCTTTAATCCTTGACTTGGAGCTCTTCTCAGACCACTGATTTGAGAATTCCACAAGGTGCCCAAGTCACCTTTGCTACTTCTGAGAGCTGAGACATTCTTATTATCAAAGGAAGAAACATGATTCCTCCCCACCTTCTCACCCACCTATTGGTTGCGTGTCAATCCACCAAGTGTGTTTGATTTCAGTAGTTTTGCTTTGAGCTCATCTGTATTCTTAAGCAATCTGACTTATAATTGCAGCTTGCTCTTTTAAGCAGATCACAGGTCGGCATGTTTTCCAACAGGGTGAGCTCAGCCCTCCCCTGCACCACAACCTGCTAAGCAGTGACAGAGGGGAAATGGGTTACTCAGAGCAAAACCTTCCAAGCCAGAAGCCTCGTCCCCATGAGAGGGACAGGAGGGTGCATTCTGCTCCTGGGCATACAGGTGGTCAGGCAGGCAAAGCAGCAGAATCCAGCTCCACGTGGCACAAATACCTTCTAGCTCTGTGCTGGTTTATGCCCAAGAAGAGCATCCATGTGCTGCTTCCTGAGCCTGTTTGCCAGAGTCCTAAAAGCCCAACACGCCAGCAGGGAAAATGAGAAACATTCCGAAAGGTCCCTGCCTTTTGAAAGGGAGCAGGAGCTAAGAAGTATCAGAGAACTATTAGACAAGAACTAGAGAACCATTAAAACATTACTTAAAAGATGGGATCAGCATAAAAAAAATGCCCCAAAAAGAGAAACATAAAAAAGGGAGGCATATAAAATAAACAATACAGATATCAAACACATCTGATACATGGCCTGCACTTGCCAGACAAAGGCTACTATAATGCATGTATACATCTAAAGGCTAGGACTGTTACTTATAGATGAAGGCAGAGAAAACAGAATTTCTTACAAATGAAGGAAAAGATCAGACTTTTGACAGCTCTCAGAGTCCAAGAATGTTCCTGGAACTCTGGGGACCAAGGGCTCAATATAAAACTTTCAGTACTTGACATAACAAAATATTCTTATGGCAACTTCACATACAACTAGACCAAGGCCCTCTTTTCTCCAAGTACCATCCATAAAACAGGTCTCTGAAGTGACAGAGGGTCTTTCACAGAACACAGCTGAGCTAGGAAGGCACTTCTGGAGACTGTCTAGTTCAACCTCCTGCTCAAAGCAGAGTAAACGAGAGCAAGATGCTTAGGACTGAGTGCCCTGTCTGCTTTGGGATGTGTCTCCAAGGATGGGGAATCCACAACTCTCCAGACAACTGGTTCCAGTGTGTTATCCCAGTACAAAAAAGGTTTTTGTTATGTTTAACTGGGATTTCTGACAGTTCAATTTGTGCTCAGTGGCTCTGGTCCAAAGAGCCTGGCTCCATTGCCTTTATTCCCTTCCATCAGGTACTTACACACACTGTTAACATTTCCCTCAGAGCTTGCCCTTCCCAAGGCTAAGCAATACACTCTGCTTCAACTGCTGCTCCAGGTGTTGTTTGAACTAAAGGAAAACACAGTTCATGCTCTTTCAAGAAACATTAATTAGAAGTCCAAGTTTTGTTCTATCAAGGAAGCCTTTACAAAAGGAATATTCTTCCCAGTGAGGACTGTCAAGCAGCAGGGGAGGTTGTCCAGCCAGGCTGTACAATCTGGATCCTTGGAGGTTTTCTACACCTGGCTGGAGAATTCCCTGAGCACCCTCACGTAAGTTGTTCCAGCTTTGAAGAGAGGGGTAAGATCACAGACTTCCTTTCCAATCTGTGTTATTCCATGACTCTGAAAAGGGACCAGGCAAGGATACCCAGTATATTCACTGCATCCCTGGTCCCTTTCTTCATTCCAATAGATCATGAGTTCACAGGCTGCTTTAAACACCATGTATTCCATACACTCTGACCAACATTAATCCTTTAATAATTTAAATAACTCTCATTAAATCCTTGGCTGTCTTTTATTTTTAAAATGACACAATGTAGGATTTATCCAAGTCCCAAGTTTCACACACGGTTGGATCTAAAGGGAGCTAAAAAGTGTGCTCCAAAAGGATGAGTGCTATCTGAAGCAAAGCAGGGACATATACACAAAGGTGCAGAAATGGCATTCAAGTCCAGAAATGGTGCTCATGCCCATAGAGAGTATACTAAAAACTCCAATGTTCACTAGATAATTCTTCTCCTGGTTTTCCTCTGGTTTTAAAGTAGGCAGGTATTACTTGCCAAAAGAAAGGTATGAAAATATTCACAATAATCAAGTTAGATATTTAAAAATATGAGCCAATATTATTAAAAAACTACTATGCAGCTCATTTTAACTTGAGGCATTTTTCCTCAGTCTATAACAGAAACACCTTTGTGCTTTTGGATACATTGACCAAAGACTGACACAAGCAAGAAAATCCAGGCTGTAGCTGAAAAACTCTCATGCAGACTCACAGTCAACCAAACTCAGGACAAAACCCAAAGGGGTAAAGAGGAATTAACCCATCTGCAGAAATTCCATCAGCTTCTGAATAAATTGGAAAGCCATTTCAATTTTCTATGTATTTCATTGGCATGAGGGAAAAGTAACATGCCATCACTAACCTAAAGGAACTTCTTTCCTAGTCAAGATTGGACATGGGATGCAATCCCTGGAGGCAGCTTCAAAGGTATTTATATAGGTCGCTGCCCACATGAACTCTGATGCTTCACTGTTTGCAGCTTCAGATGAAGGCAAATGGAAAGCAGCAAGTTTGGGATCTACCAGAACTCTCATTGATAATACAAGACACTTCATAGCAAAACCCTCCTGGTCAACTGGAAATATTGACTAAGTACTCCTTCCCCCCTAGTTTAGTTTACATTGGGATATTTTAATCTCCTCCCTCCCATTCAAGGAGACAAATCCCACTTGGCAGGGCAGGCACGGCACACTTACTGGTACTCGGAAGGGGGAAGTGTTCGGGACATCCATGGAGTTGGTTTTCTCAGAGGTGCTGGTCCCCGAGATGCTCCGTCTGCGATAATATGTCCCGTCTGGGGCCTCTGAGGGAGAGAAGAAGAAGGAGGTCATGAATGGGTGCCTGGGGGTGGGGAATAGTCAGGTTTTGTGCTCTGGAGGACAGAGTCCTCACTAAAGTTTCAAGTGCATCACTAAGCTGCTGAGTTAACACACCTATTTCTCTGTATTTTGTTTACTCACTAAATTACAGTGGCATTTTCACTGGCAGATCCAAGGCTGAGAATCTGACTTGACTGTAGGCAATTAAAATTAAAAAATGCTGGTAAAGATCAACACCTGGAGATACTTAATATTCTGTTACTGTTGGAGAAACTGTATTAAGAGAACTTTAATATATTTTTTTTAATTTAATGCAGTAATTAACAGATAATTACAATCAAGACCCAGGGAAGCTCAATTTTAGTCCCAGCTGAACGCAGTTTGGCAAAGGTCAAAGTTTGGTCGTGTGTGATCCCACTACTTGTTCAAACCATGCAGCCAGCAGAAGACTTAGAAGTGCCTGGGAAATATGACATATATATCTCTGCAGATAAAAAAATAAAAATAGGTCAACTTCTCCACATTCTGGCAGTATGACCTTACTAAGACACGACTTTGGCATCTTGAATCCATGCAGGCTGATCTGACGAGCGCAAATATTCATAAAAGCTGCACTGATATCTTTTTCTAGTATAAATACTTGAATAATAGCATAATGAAGTATACACAGCAATAAAAACCTCTCCACAAACACACGTATGACTGCACATAAATGCATTTTTATATACAGCTAGAGATGCATATGTATGCCCAAAGATACCTTTATCACAAGTGCTGCCCATCTCCAGCTCAATTGCCAGACTTTACGGAATCCAGCTTCCCAAGGCACCCCCCGACGCGGGGAGGGAAAGAGCCCCTTCCTAGCGGAAAGTCCATTGTTATCTCCCGAATCCCGAAGCAGAGGAGCCAGCCGTGACTCCGGCCAGTGCCATCTCGCCTCCGACCGTTGTCCTTCCTCCAGGAGCCCCTCCGAAGATCCCGCTTGCCCCGGGGGTCCGTGCTGCGCTGCCCTCTCTCGCAGGGCTGGCGGGGAGCAGGAGAACCCGGCGGCAGCAGCAGCAGCAGCAGCAGCGCTCAGGGCTGCAGCTCTTCTCCTTCAATCAATCGCTCCGGCTGCACATCCTCATTAGTTACTTTCAGGCTATTAACAGACGCCCCACTGCCGGCTTCCCCCCGCCGCCGAAAATTTCGCCGTACATCCTGATTTCACAGCGGCAAAAAGCGAGGTTTGATGGGGAGAGACAGCCGGCTGGTGCCGCGGCAGCGGCGTTTGCTTTCGAGCAGCCGGAGGAAAAAGAGGAGAGGAGCCTTCTTCGGGGATAACATTACTTGTGATGCCTTTGCGTACCGGATTTTGATTTCACCAGGGTTATAGTATGTCTCTCCCATGGATGCTTGAAGCCCGACAAAATGAAGCATACCGGAGGGGAGGCTCAGCGATCTGGACCTTGCGGGATTGGTGTCTCACACGGTAGATATTGACCTTTTACAGAAACCCAAACGGGTGACATTGGGGCTCTCAACCTGCTCGGGGACAGGGCTAAGGGGGAGGGCAGGCTCTCAAACTGGGCAAGCAAGTGAAACCCTGGGAATTGGGCAGGGCACAGTCGACCGTGAGGACGATGCTGGAGCCCTCCTCACCCCGACCGACACATCCCGCTCTGTCACAGCCCGCGGTGTCCCCGGCAGAGAAACACCGCTCTGGGGAGATCCCTCCGGCCAAGCAGCAGGCGCTTTGCCTTCATCAGGAGGCATCACCTGTTCCTGAGCTGGAGGGCGAGTCCCCACCAGGGCACCTTTAGAGAACAAAGCACTTGGAGCAGGGCCAGGGCCAGCCCAAGGTTTGAGAGTCAGTCAGTCCCGGCATCTCCGGAGCCTTTGCAGTGCTGCCGGTTTTATCTGAAGATGAGCTTTAATATCACCAGTCGCCTCCCTTGTCTACATGGAAAGGAAACTTATTTCCTGCAGCACCTGTAAGTGCTGCTCTGCCCAGAGAGAACTGCGCTACAAAAGGTATAAAGGACTGCCTCTGCCATCCCTGCTGTCCGGGTAATGAAGGCAAACAGGAGCCAAGTATTCCCTCGGAACCGGGGGAGAGAGAGAGCACCTTTTATGTTACATTGAATTGTAACACGTAACGTAATAGGTCTGGCTTTCCCCGGTTCTCACGCGCAGGAAATCACATCAAAGCTGCTCCAGTAATTTAAACCAGTCTGTTTTAACTTTGCTGAGTCATAAGTGAAAACAGGAGCCCGAATTCTCCACTGTTTTCAACAACACGTTCTGCAGGAGGGGCAGTTTGGGAAAGAGTTTTAGGTCTGAACTGGAGTTGAAAAGCCACCACAAGGAATGTTGGTAGCTCCCCTTGCCTTCCCTCTTCCCCCACACATCCACCCCGCAGCAATCCAAGTTCTTTGCAAATAAAACACTGAGATTTCATGCGTAAAATGAGTTTCTTCTTTTCTCAGACCATCACAGAAACGTAGCAAATGAAGAAGGGAAAAATAAATATTCACCACGTGCCTGCAATGAACTAAAAATAAAACTACCTTTCTCCCCTCCTCTCCTTCTAAAAATCACAAGTAAATAAACATGCTTAGTCCTTAGGAGAGAGGAGACCCAGATATAACAGAATTGTCAGGATATGTTAACTGGAAATCAAAAGCTGAAGTAACTTGCTGTGACACCCGTAGAACAGGATTTTTGCTGAGTCGTGTAAAAGAAATCTATACTGTCACCACCAGGCAAAAAATGAGACAGTCCCCTCCCCTGCTCCACTGGTAATGCTTGAGGCTGCTCTTGCATAATCTTCACCTGCTGTAAAAATCAATGCACCTCTCATCACCTTAGGATTAAATTACAACTGCTTTCTGCATTGCTCACTCTCAGGGACCAAGGCTACTGATAAATCACACTGTTTATCCATCAAAATAATCTGCAACCCTTTGCAGCCACTATCATTTTCTGGGAAGAAAAAAAAAGAAAAGGTAAAAGAATAAACAAAGCAGACAGATCTTCCCCTTTTCAACCTTCAACAAATAATGGTAGACCCCTACAATGGTTTGGCTTGGAAGGGACCATAAAGATCATCCAGGCAGGGACACCTTGCACTACATCATCAAACAAATGAGTTATAAACATCCATATGGGACACTTTTATCACCTCATATATTGGTGATATGCAGTAATAGTTATGTAAATAAATATTTATGCAAATAAGTATTTACTTACTATTACTACACAGTAGTAGTCAGTCCCAAATTAGCTGAGCCAATTCCTCTGCAGTGGCAGGTGCCTCAGAAGAGGGAACTGCCCAAGGATACAATGCAGGAAGCTCTCTTGTCCCATCCTATTGCACCACTCTCAACCTTCAGCAACACCAAAGCTTGTTTTGTTGGCCAGAAGGCAGGTTTGTGTAAGTCAGGTGCCATGTCCCACTTGGAGTAGTGGTGGGGATTGCCCTCCCTCCAAGGCCACCCTCTCTCACCATGGTCAGCACATGGCTCGGGGGCTTAACCTAAATTCCCTGGCCACTTGAAATCCAAGCCTGGTAATTTGCATCCTCACTATGAAGGGCTCTTTCTCTGGGTGGGAGAAGCAGAGATTAAACAAACTTCCCAGCTCTGCAGGACAGCCACACCAGGTAGGAGACAGAAGAGGAACAAGAAGAGGAAGAAACATCCAAACACCATCTTTCAGATGGGTATTAGCTTATGAAACAGGAAGCCTCATATCAAAATAAATAAAAATTTTTATCTTGCTGTAAGCATTCCCTCTCATTTTGCTCACCTGGGGAGAATTCAGACTTGGGCCCAATTCACAGACTGTCATAAAAATGTCATTAAATGCCTGTATAAGAAGCTTAAGGTAAAAGCAAACTCAAACCCCCCTGATCTGTTTGAAGTCCTAAAGTCCAAGTTTGTGTTCTGACTAGAATACATTATGCAAATCCTGCAAGGTATAACTTGAAGGAAAATATGGAAATTTGCAGGGATAGCTTTTCCACATTTATCAAGGTAACTAGACAGGGGGAAAAAGCCACAAGAAGATACATCAGAGTGAAAGCAACCAAGTCACAGCACACTGAAGTGCACAAAAGCTGCCAAGCCTGGAGAGGGAAACACAAAGGGAACCCTGTGAAGCTCACTGGCAACAGAACTCCAGCATCAAACAACTGCTAGATACCAACTATGATCAAAAACCCTCCCAGCCTATTAGCAGGGGTTTGAAAAGAAGATACTGTGCTTTGCTAGGGATTGAGTTGATGAGGCGAGTCTTGGAAGATGATCCAGGTAACTATGAAAGATTTTTAATTCACAGGCAGGTAATTCTGTTGGTGTTAGACACTTGCGTGGTGCTGGTACATAAAAAATGTGCAACTGAATTAGTGCCCAGTTCAGAAGGTGCATAGCAAGCAACCTAAATGACACTTTAGTCATTTAAAAGACCTTTAAGTCAGTGATTCCTAAACAACCTCAAAAGTCTGAAAGACAAGACCTACCATACAAAGCAGATGGATACTAGAGGGAGCTGGAAGAAAGGGCATGAATATCATAGGAGAGAAAAAATTGGGGGTTTCAAGTATGAACCCTCACAATTTGTTTTCACTGAATGTTCAGAGGAAACTCTACATGGCATTTAGTGAGTACAACATCAGCTGTTCCTAGACTGATGCATTCGCTTTCAAGCAGAGAAATAAATCCTCCAGCTCTGCAAACCCAGTCAGAAATTAAACAGATGTACATCCCTAAACTGCTCAACAAATCCTCTGTGTGACGTGAGTGGCTGTGCAAAATTTGGGATAGTTGCTCCTTTTTAACCTCCTCTTGCAGCAGCACCTAAAGCTTCCTTAATGGTTGACTCCACACACAGCCAAACCAATTGCATGGACAACTGTTCCAACACAGAAGCAGCCACAAGGAGCTACTGCCCATGACCTGGAGATGCTGATGTCCTCGTTAGTTCCTAATGATCTTGGACTGCCCCTGCTAATTCAAATTACCTTGTGTTTGCTGCACAGAGATTGCACACAGACAATTAACTCTGATCAGCTGACTCATGGTAACTTGTTCCTGCAACCTAATTTGTTTAGAGGCTTATGACTTAGACACACATTAGTATGATATCAATATTTATTGTCCTCATTATTAAACAACAGCCTTGAGCCACAGCTTTCCAAACCAATCTTCTTACTCTCTGTAAAAGGGCTGTGAATTGAGGCATTCCCTAAAAAGCAATCCTTTGGGATCATTTCACAAGGGACCACTGGCTCTTGGATGCACCAAAGCTCAACAGCTCTTCCCTGTTCCTCTCCATGGCCCAGAAGGCTGCTCTGAGCCTCAGCACCTCTTGCTCACAGGGGCAGTAAGATTATTATGGTCACAGAAAAAGTCCCAATGGACTGCAGATATCCCAGGGATGTGACTGAACTTTCAATATGGTCCCTGAGTTAAGACACCATTTGGGAACTTTTATGCTAACTGCATCGGTACGTTTCTCTTAAGAAGGAAAACTTTGAGCACACTCCATTTATCTTACTACCTTCACACAGATGGAAGTCAGGCAAGCTGACAGGAGTGGAAGGGGGCTGAACCCAGTCACCAGCTCGTCAAAAGGCACAGAGAACAAAAACATAGCAGTAAGTGACATAGTTTAGTCCAGTTCAGCTCATTTGCTGCCCTGCACGTGCCCGTTTACAACCTAACCTTTGCCCAATGTGTTTGTAACTATTTCAAACAGGCTGTAACCACGTTTAATTAACAACTGCACACCATTTAAAAGCTCTTAAAAAGAAATAAGGTCAGGTAACTGAAAGACTGAGGAAATTAAGCACCAAATTAATAAAGGCTTCCCAGTAAAGTGCTAAAAAACAACAACAAAAAAATGCAGTTAGTGCCCTACCGTACCAAGACACGAGAGAAGGCTTTTCTCATCTTCTGTGCTGCTATCCAGCCACTCGGCCACATGCCCAGGAGAAAGCAGACTTATTCTCCAGCCAGAAAACTTTTCCATACAGAGCACGGTAAGTGAACGAAGCAGGGTAGGAAGGGTGGGGAGGAGCTGATGCTCTTGGGGTTCCAGGACTCCAGTTATTGTCTACACTGACAACATGAGAGCGTGATCCCGCTCTGTTCTCTCAACCTTGCATCTGACACAGCAGGCATGGGTGGGAGCAGTAAGTGGGATCTGTACTTGTTGTCCCTTTGTGTCAGGTTTCAGTCCAAGCAGGAACAGAAGGAAGGCAAAAAGAGGGGGAGAAGGGGAAGCTGAGGTTTTAAAATCCAAGAGGGAGCAGGTTATGCCAGAATCAATCTAAATAAAAAGACATAGGTCTCAGTGCTAAAGAAGCTCAAAATAAGTGAGCACAATAGCTCACCAGCTACGTGCAATGTATCCCTACCATTCCTCACAGTGTTGGCTTTGTTTGAAGGCTCAGGTATTATGCTTTATGCTGGAAGAAAAAACTGCAAGCTGAGAGGCAATTTAAATCCCCTCCCCATTACTGATGAGCCTGCATTCCCCTGTTTACAAGCCCCTTCCTGCTCCAGCTATTATCCCAGCATCCCAGCCTTCCTTACAATGAATTTGTTCATGCAATGGCAGGTTGATCAATCTTTGCATAGGAAGCTCCCACCCCTCCCTCTCCCCTCCTCCTGCATGGCGGCGGCATTGATCGGCAATAATGGAATCTGCTGCTGGCTGCCAGGAGCAGGGGAGAGGGGATTGCTCCTCTTCCTCTGAGCTGAGCAGGGGAGAGAGGGAATTGCTCCTCTTCTTCACAGCGAGCAGTGGGAGAGAGGGAATTGCTCCTCTTCTTCACAGCGAGCAGTGGGAGAGAGGGAATTGCTCCTCTTCCTCAGCACCCAGCAGTGGGAGAGGGGGAATTCCTCCTCTTCCTCAGCACCCAGCAGTGGCTGCAGCCCCACTGGCTTCAGCCTCCACTGTATGGGGCAAAGGAGGGAGAGGTGAGCAGAGAGCGGCAGTCCTGGCGGCTCAGAGAAGTCATCACCACTAATGGGTGGGTATTTATTAAAAAAAAAATAAATTGAAATTAAAAATAAGATAAATAAGAACTCATCCTGCCCTGTCTAGACAGCTCTGCACAGCTCTGCAATGAGGACTTGAGGCTGTGACTTGATGAAGGGTCACATTTAATTGCCCGGGATTTGCAGCACACGATTTGTTTGACACAAAAGAGCGTCTTACAGGTTTACACAGGCACGAGCAGAGACGACTCCTGGTAAGTGAGGGACTCCCGGGCCCCACAAATCAAAATTGCCTTTGTCCTCAGGGGATGGGGCTGATGCTCTGATCAAACTGCACTCTTTAAAGAGACAGCTGCCTTTTGTTCACCAGTTCCTGAGCCTGTCTTTATTTTAAATAATTTATACAGGTGCCAATCTCTATTATGAACAAGGGCATTTGCTGACCACTGACTAAAACCCAAGCTAAACTGCAACACCAAAAATCCATTAGATCAGCAAAGCAAAAAATTAGATACCAACCAACAAATGAAGGGAAAAGAAGAAAAAAAAAAAAAAAAAGCACTATCAAGTCCCAGCAGGGAAGAAAATTCCAATTACTAAGACAAACTGTAGCAAGTATTGTTTGTGCAGGACAGATATTTTCATAAAACACCTGCCAAGCAGGGCAGATGCGCTGCAGAATTCCCAATTAGTGAGGGAACACGGGACAGACTGTTCAGGAGCGAGGCACCACAGCAGCGTGGAACACTGAGCTAAGCAGTCCCCCTGTCCACACTGAACCAGAACAAGCCCCCACCCCAATGTGAACGGGGGCGTGAAAACCCAGGAGCATCTCCTACGTCATAGAAAATCCAGCAGTAGAAAGATCTATTGCACATCCATGCAAGAACAGCTGATTTCCCCCCCCCCCAAATGAGCTGTTCCACCAAATCTCTCTCTGTGGTGGGAGGATCACATTTTGCCCAACTTCTACAAGTAGAACCTTTTCTTTAAGGCTGTGCTGGTTGATGACGTAAATCTACTTGCAATGAGAATGGAATCAAATAACTTTTAGAGAAAGGATTAGAATGTTATTTTGGTCTATCTGGTTGAAATGAAAATTTCAACTCCTTACTCTTAGTTCCTGAAACAAATACTGTGCCCACAATCACCTGACTGACTTCCTGTTAAAAACTGGTTTAAATTGCAGTATTAGCTATCAACTCCATAAATCAAAGGTTCCAGAGAAAGCAGAGTTAGGAGTATTGATTTCCCATAAATGTTTACCAATTTTGCATCCTTTCTAGGAGCACAAATCATGTACAGATCCTGTTTTGCCTCCCTGGCTGCCTCATCTTGTATCATAATTTAACTTTATTAATTTCTTTCAGTGTTTTATAATGTTCCTGGGAACAGGGGAAGTATATTAAATATCAAATATGACACTGGCTTATTGGAGTACACTAAAATATGGGAGCACTAAACACTTTGTAAAATACAGAGGTAGAACTGGCAAAGACTTCAGTCACAAGGATGCAATGAGGAACTGAAAGGGCACTGAAGTTTCTGATAAGCAGATCTCTCCCGTGCATAAAACATTCCTGGGGTAACCCATAGAGGGGGAAAAACTTGCATAAATACTCTCATATTATTAATCCCAATTTTGTGGGGTTTAACAGCTCACAATATCACACACGAAGAAGCCTGCCTGCAATGGACTGTCATAACATGGAGATGCACATAGGCACAAAGGCATGAATTAAAAATCCCTGTAAGAAATTTAGTCATGAACACACTCCGAGCAGAAATCCTGGAGTTTTCAAGTGATCAACAGATGTAGAAGAACCACCGACATTTAGAAACACCAAATCCATCTAACCTGACTTGAAACACCTTTAGAACACCACCCAGTGACTTCATCCATTCATTGCATTACTTCTGGGTGAACAAAGACCAGTCTTCCAGAAGAAGGGACATCCAATTGTAACCAGACACTGAAAGGCATGAAGAGCACGCCTGATCCCTTGGTAAGCTGTTCCAATGGTTAACTTCACTCCTGCTTAGCAAATTGCTCCTTAGTTCCAAGACTGAACTTATCAAGCCTCATCTCCCAACCGCTGGGCTCTGGCTGATGCTTGTATGCTTTGATAGTCCATTATCAAGCCCTGCTATCAGAAATGTCCTCTCTGTTTACACCCTTTGAAAACTGAGTTTCAAACAACCCTTTCAAGTATATCTTCAAACTCCTCTGGAGCATTGACTTTGACTTTTAAATCTTTTGCTTTGCAAGAAAACCAGAGACTGAACTTGCTCCACAGTTGCAGGAGGGATGTAGTGCTGCTCACAGCAGAAGAAACACTGTGAATAGCTTCTTTTAAGGGAAGTCTTGTGCTTTATTGCTTACCAAAAACTATCCAAAAGTCTTGTCCAAATTTTCCAGGACAACCAGACTGTGAGATAAAATGCAAATTACATGAGAGGAATAATCAAAACATGACTAACTTAATTTCATGCTGTGGGACCTATCTACACTTGAGTCGTAGGAGTTTGTTGAACCAATACAAATCCAGATATAAATTGCTCTACCGAGTGGAATTATGGAAAATATGAAAATATAGAGAGGTGAGAGAGATCAGCAAAGCAGTAATTTAAAAAAAAAAAAACACAAAAAACCACAACAAAAAAAACCCCAAAAAAACAACCAAAAAGCAGGAGTAAGAAGCAGCTAATGTCTGCCTTGAGAGACTGCTTTCCAAAATTAACACTAGAAGATGTACAGAATAACACATGAGAACACCAGAAAACTTCTTCAAAGTGTTTGGGTTCATCTCCCTCACCCCTGAGTTTCAAAAACAGATGAGTCCATGAGGCTGGAAATTAAACCAAGCCCTTCTGCTTTGGAATCTCTTGTATAAAGGAATCATTTAAAAGTCATGTCCCTTCCCAGTGATTCCCTGCGTTACCCTCAGTGACTGAGCTCCTGCAGTTGTCACAAATGTCACTCTCCTGCAGTTGTGTGTCTGAAACCTGTGAAGTCAAGCAGCTTTGCCATCCTGTGAACTTCAAAATTAGCATTCTTGATCAGTGAAACTATCCAGAAGTATGAATTCTCAGAATTTTCTACAGGAATTCTACAAAGTGATAATTCATAATATTTGCAAATAATAGAGCACAGATGCCTTGTGATGCAGATGCTTTGTAAGCAAAAAGTCATGGTGGTATTATAAATCATAATGTATTAATGTTCTCTGCATGAGGCACTTACAAGAGGAGGAAAAATGGGTTTTCCAGGCACTAGGGAGAGGCTCTGACAGACTGATTGATAGATATTGCTATAGTCAGGAGATGATGTCTTCACAGCAATGTAGATTAGATACTGTACACCCAAGTCATTCTTATCAAAATGTTTTGCAGATAATTTAGGAGTGAATAAGAAACAGTAAACATTTGTTTCTCCACATCAGTGCTGTGCATCAGGCAAAACTACTCACCTTTATAGCCTGCCTCTTAGGAAATAAGAATAGTTATTTGAGGCATTTTGCCCCAGAAAAATGCAAAGCAGTAGTAGCTTTCCAATCCTGCTGTCAATGCCACAGTGTGGAACAAGCAGCTGGCTTGAAAATAAGTTTCCCAGACATCTAAAAATGTCAGCCCTACATACAAAAGACTCCGTTTCCTGCATTAAATCATTTTAAATGCCTATCCATAATGAAAGTAATGTTGCTTGGAGAAGCAGCATTACAATATAACAGCCTTCCAACCACACTGTGATCTAGTTCAAGAGCATCCCAATGGACAAGACCAGGTAACTCATTCTGTGTCAGGAATCACCGTGAAGCGATCCACAATTATGCTGGGACATGGATAACTCTTTTGGCTTAAGCTACCTAAGCAAAGCCAGCATGCGGTGCTGTGACACAGTGCTGTGAGCAGTCATCCTGCTGCAATGTAAATCAATAGCAGAGCTACAGCAGACGTGGAGATGTGGACAGCCCTGGGGGAGCAGGGCAAAGCACACAGAAAGCCCTTCTTAAGCAGGAAAAAAATAAAAAAAAAATTGATGGACACTCAAGTGTCTCTTGAAGTCAGTCCATCTTGTTGTAGAAAGTGAAACCGTGCTGATGAAGTACCAGCCCACACAAACACATTATCATCTAGTATTTTATCCTTTCAGAGTGCTTAATGAAGTGATTTTAGCCCTGTCACTGATCTCTAGCACTCACTCTCTATGGCTCTCACCCAGCACTGCTGCAATAGTGTCCCTTCCCAGGGTATCCCCCCCTCAGTTCCAGAGTGAACCCCACCAACCTTCCCAGCCCAGCTGAGATCACAGACCTTCACCCACTGCTTACTCAGGAGGGGGGCCAGAGCAAAGAATTTCCTAAATAACAATTTCTGGGGCAGAGAGGAATCCAGGGGCAGCAAAAGCTGTGCCTGCTGACAGCCGGGAAAGATAAATATGGACAGAAAGGCTCAAAATGAAGGTGAGAAAAACAACAAACCTTGAGGTTCTCTAGTATATAATAATATGGGCATTTCTGCTGGGCAGAACTGATGGATTTACAGAACTTCATTGATGAAGCAACCATGGTTTGGGTTTTTTTTCTCATTTTCACACCAACTTAATTACATTTCTGTACTCAATCCAACTTCAGGTATCCTCAGAGTAGCCAAGGGACTCGGCTACGCTGCTAGCAGGTAGGTTTGTAAGTACCTATTAATGACCACTCCAAAAACATTAAGCTAATTTAATTCCAAATTAGGCCCAAGATGTTATTTACAGAGCCATCCACTCTGGAGTGCCTTTCCAGACTGTGAACCATATGCCTCATGTCAACAGACATCTTGTACTAAAGCATGAATACACTCAGCTATATATTTAATGAGCAGGATGGAAAGGGTACTTAATTTCCAATGCTGCTATTCACAGGATGACTTTTTTCCCCAAGAATTTTTCTTGCTTACCTTGTAGGCTGCACAGTTTGCACAACTCCTGTCTTCAAAAGTGCTGTGTTTTGTGAAAATAATTGATTAAGGCAGTTTTGTTGGCATGCTTCCATCATTCATGTTGGTCTCTAATATTACTTCCTGACCCACTGTTTTTCCTTGGGCACAGAGGCTCAATCAGAGCAGGGAAACAGCCAGGAATGATTTTTCGTATTTAGACTCACCTGGATGACTTATCCAACAAGCAAATAAATGAAAGAACAGCTCTGTGAGGGCTGGGGTTTGGGAAGTGGTTGGTTTGGGATCTTTTTGCCTTCTATGACTAGACAGCATCACAGAGATAAGAGAGAACCTTTGATTTTGAGAAAAAACAGTTTCACATGAGAGAGAACTGAATGTCTTACCGTTCACTCTCCATCATTCTGGTGCCATCAGAATGCCTAAGACCCACACAGGTGGCTTTAAAGTGGTGTGGGGTGCTATTTAACACAATGAATATATGAAAATCTACTGACCAGGACACTTCTCAAGCTTCTGGTCAGATCACACAGGAACTGCCACACCATCCCGACAGCTTAAGCATTGTTTACCTCTTCCTACAAGGTTCAGCACGAGGTAACAGCCTTAGGTAACACTCCCACAACGAGTTCAGCTTGCTTGTTTTCAGCACAGCCTAAATACCAGTGATTCCTGCAGAGCAGGGTTGAGGGTGCTGTGCCAACAGGGAGCTTTGCTCCACCCTGAGGTCAGTGCTCCCTCCCTTTCTATGCCAAGAAACCACAGCTTTGCCAACATCACCAGGTGGGAGCTGAACTCTCCTTGACTGGCACAGACCAAAAAGAAAGTTGCCTGCTCTTCTAACACCAGATAAGGAGACAGAAAACCACCAACAAAAAGCTCTTGGTGTCTAGTAGCCCAAAAGCATGTGGTTTGCACTTACCAGGAATGCAGCAGAGGAGCAGGAGCATTTGGAGAATGAGTGGTTGTGACATGCAATAATTCCCTACCCCTGCCCATGAATCATGTGGTCTCCCTCCCTCTTACTACTCAGTTCCACCTGTGTTTATAGGAAGACTACATTAATCTCTACACAAGCACCAAAATAAGGCAACTGCCAAAGCCCAAGGCCTTGCAAACCATAAAGTGCAGCACGTGGAGGGGTTTTTTAATCTGTTCCCAAATTAAGGACCAAATTTAGTGGTGAAGCAAGGGAAGAGCCTACATATCTAAGGGAATGTTTTGCAAGGACATCCCAAGTCCTCCATCTTGTGGACATGGGCTTAATTTCTGACTGATGCAATATCATTAAGCTTCTTCCCGGGCACTGGTGAGAATTCCCCTGGAGAATACAGCTGACATTTTGGAGTGACCTCAGGACATACCAGGGCAGGGCTTCAATGGTATGAGTGATGTAAAAACTGGCACTAAACTTATGCTGCATTTTTTACAGTTGGCATTTTTTCTGTAGCCATTACCCCTGGAATCAAACAAGTGTTTCTATTCTAGAAACAGATCTGGCCATCACAGTTTGAGTGCAACTGAGGCTGGAAATCTGACTAAAGCCTAGTCCCAAAAGGACCAAAATGAGGAGGAATATGAATAAATAAACAGAAAAAAAATTTCCAATCTCCTCTTTTCTAAGTCAGACTTTCATTTTTCAATCCTTGTGGCTGGTGATGTCCCTGGTGTTGCCCAGGGACTCGACTGAGCAAATGTGGAGCTGTTTCACTTCTCTGGCAGGTGTCCACGTCCCAACATTGCCCTCCCAAAGTCCCTGCTGAGCACACTTGCAGGTGCAGGGAGAGGAAAATGCAATGTTATGTGTGACCACAGCAGAGCCACTGCGTAAGGAGCAGCACTGCTCAGCTGTGGAAGAACAGAGATCAGTACCAATTTCTTCACTGAAAGGGTGTCGAGCACTGGGAAGGGCTGCCCAGGGATGTGGCAGAGTCACCATGCCTGAAGTGTTCAAAAAAAGTGTGGATGTGGCATTTGGGGACATGGTTTAGTGGTGGCCTTGGAGGTGATGGGTTAATGGTTCGATTTGATGATCTTGGAGGGCTTTTCTAACCATAGTGATTCCATGTTCCACACAGAATCACCACAGACATTTGGAGCTGACACCACCTGCTCAGAGAACCACCTGTTTACTTTGCAACCCAATTTTTGCAGTTACCATGATAATTTCAGCACTATTTCTCATTAAAGCCATAACATACATACCCGTAATCGGTAGACAGTTTCCCATGTTGAGATGATACTGCTCAAACCACAAGCACTGTCTGCAGCTGCCTCATCTGCTTCCTGACTTCCTGTGCAGATTTCCTTCTCCCTTACCAGGAGCAGTCTACCATATATGTAGAAAATTCAATGGAAAAGGATCATTAGGTTTCCCTTCTGCCATTGGCTCAGTTTCAAATCCTGCTATTACCAGCTCTCCTAAAAAACATTTGTGCTGTCTGATGCCAATTAGCTAAGAAATCTAGATAAAAGGGAATATTCCTTTTGTGGACAATTAAAGCTTGGACAAGGTAGTACCTCTACAGCCTGGAAAATGAGTCTGTCTCTTGATGCCAATGAGCCATTTATAAATGCCCTGCAGCTTGCTGAACCCCAGAATTCTCTGACTTGCAGGATTACACTTATTCCCAGATACCAGAAAACAGCACGGGGCAGGTCAAGGCTCAATGTACCAGAATTCCCCTGCCTCCTGCTTACACACAAAATGAAGCTGATTTGTTCCCATGAGCTTTAAAGAGCCATGACAGATCTTTCTGACACAAGTCACCTCAAGCATTCATCGCAATCACACCATTTCCCCCCTCTCCAGGGATTTTAGAGAGAGAAAGAGGGAGAGCACCCACAGAGGATCACATAAAGCTGGGCACAACACAGACAATTTGCAGGAATGTAAGTTGCTGCTCACGTCTGCCTTCCACAATTGCCCAGTACTGCACTCAATTCACTACCCTATTAACATGTTAATTGTATGAAAGAGCCCTAGAAATGAGACACAGGAAATTCTAAAGGGAACCACTTGGTAACCACCCCAAAAATCACCTAAATGAAACTCGGAAGGGATGGGCATTGTGGTGCCTTGAGTTTTCCTGAGCAGTTTGCCAGAAGTTCGCTTGTTTTTCAAAGAAACACGTGCCTGTCCAAAGAAAAAGGCTAAGGCAGAAGGTTTTCATTTTCTGATCATGTAATTCAAAAGCAGCTGCAGAACAAGCCACTGGTTCAGGCTAACAAAAACAGTCTCTCCAAGTTAGGAAATTAGTATTCACCCTGTCTACAGATGAGGAGGAAAATGACTAAGGAGGATGTCGTAATCAGCACCTATTAAAGGAGGTTTCCAAGGTAGAAAACATTTGACTCAGGAGATTTCATTCCCAGTTTCCTTAGACAACATTTATTGCTTTTGTACCTACTGAAAACTGTTGAACGGGATCAAAAGGCAGGAAATGGAAATGCTCTGCAGCCTGCTATCACTTCATGCATTTGGGGACAAAAGCCGGGGAAAAGCAAGCGGCATCACTAAGGCAAGAAAACAAATCCTCCTGTTTTTATGAACAACCTGTAGGATTCCCTAAAGTGCTTGGATTTGCCACCACTGGCTGGAGGACAGGAAGGCAGGTTGGCAGCATCCTATGCTGGAAACATCACCCCATGCCAGCCACAAGGAAACACTGCCAAGTGTCCCCGCAGTGTGTGGGGACGCAGCGGTGCTGTCTGGCCTCATCCAGAAATCCAGAGTCCTTTAAAAATGTACCCACACGTGTGAGGCAAGGAAAGGCTTTTAGTGAGAGGGAGAAAAAGAAACCTCGTGATATAAGGAACAATAAAATAGTTTTAACTCTGAAAGCAGTTACAAAAACTCGGTTTTCATCTTTGCATCAGCAGTAAAGTACCGGCGCTCTGCTTTCCCCTTCACCCCATTAAGTCCATGTAAACAACTCTTCAAAAGCTTACATATACAGTTGAAATAACACGGAAAGGCTCGACATATACACGCAACACGGGTGAATCCGCCTCAAGTTTCCACTCACTTTGAGTCCAGTCGCTTTAAACCTCCGGAAAAACACCTCGGTGCCTCCCAGCCCATCGCGCCCGGCTGAAGCGCCCCAGCCATACCCTCCTCCGGCAGGGTGTCAGGAGGGCTCTGCCTCACCTGTGCGCTGCATCCCTCGGCAATGCTGCTCCCTCCAGCATGGTCCAGCGGCCGGGATGCCGCCAGAGTGGCAGCGGAGTCCCCGCAGTGCCGCGTCCCAAAGCGCTGGTCCCCTGTCTCAGCCGGGCTGGAATGCAGAAAAGCCGGAGCCGTCCAGCCTTCTCTGCTCCGCTCCTTGGCTCGGGCTGAGCCAGAGCCGCCCCTCCGCCTCCCCCCTCAGCGCTCCCCAAAAGCAGCGGCATCCTCTAAGCCGGGAGGGGCAGGCGATCCATGGCCCCGGGGCAGCGTGGGGAGCTGCGGCAGCGCCAGCCCTCGGGGCTGTGGGCACGGGGGAGACACCTTCCCGCTACCAGGGGAACAGCTAGGGATCGCAAGCAGCTGACTCCGAGTCTAAAATCGGCTCCTGGGGAACTTAAGAGGGTGGTGTGGCTCGCTGCATACGCCGTCCGGGCGGCGAGAAGAAGCGGGGCGGGATGAAAGCATCGGCTGGACGAGGAGCTGCGTCGGAATGTGTTTGAAAAGCTGCACTTCGTTTGAAGAGGGTTCCCCACTTCAAATGCTTCTACAGCTTAGGAAATACACAGCACCGAAACAAGCCCCGAGAGTCACTTAAAAACAATCAACCTCCCCCGCCACTTCCAACTTTGTTTTCTGCACTGCCTATTTTTTTTTTTATTTTTTTAAAATTTTTTTGGTCTTTAAATTCAAAGACCTGCGGCTTTGGAAGTGAAATGGTGAGGTCTGATAACACACGCCTTTTCCTGAGCTGTGTTCTGGTCTTTTAGATTTCATTTTAGAAGTGCTGAGAGCTGAACTTCCAGGCACAGCCTTTTTATTGATTTATTTATAGCTCCTTAAGGCACAGAAGCCAAACCCTACAGAGTGTTTGGTTCCTGCTGCCATCACGCTGTCCTTTATACATTATAATACCCCTGACAGAAGAGTGTGTCACGTTGGATCAGTTTAAAAGTCCATGCTTTGATTCCCAGCAGATCCCACCTGCCAGTCAGGGGGTACCAAAACAGACAAGCACACACACAGGAGGAATGCAAAGTTGTTCAGCCTGTTGCTAAACAGGCTAAAACTGCTCACCAAAAGCTAAGGGGCTGCATGCCCTCTCCTACCTTCTGCTGCTCCTGAGAGTGAGTGATTTCCCCCCCCCTCCCCCAATTCTCTCAATTCCTTTTCCAGTTTTCTTGAACTTTGCCATTTGATTGCAAAGCAACATTCTCCTCCAATCCAGTCCTTCGCACCAACTTTGTTTTCCTCCTCACAGGGTTACTTGAGATGAGCTTCTGTATGTTCTCTCAGGCCAACAATTTCCCACCCCCATGGTGTTTCCCCTGGAAGAAACAGCAGCTTTGGTCTCCCAACCTCCTGCCAAGGCTCACGTGAAAAACCTGCTGGAAAAGCACAACGGAGCCCTTGGGAAAAAAACTTGTCGAATGGGTGCTTAAACAATACTGAGTGCAAAATAAACAACAGGAAATCGTAATTGCTCCTTTGCCCTCTGAAGCCAATCATTAAACTACACCCAGGGATCCTGCACCAAGAGGAGCACTGGAAAAGCAGCTCAAAAAAGAAAAAAAAAAAAAAAGAAAAAAAAAACCCCACCAAACACCAAAAACATTTTCCCTCAAAAATTTGTCACTAACAGCAACATAACTAAATAAACACTCCCTCTAAAGGAGAAATTAGTTTGAACTGCTGAATGCCATGGTAATTCCACAGCACACTCCATCCCACAGTCCCTCAGAACAGCATCTCCAGAGGTGGAGCTGCAGCTGCCAACTCGTGTGTTCCACAGGGCACGAGAGAAAAGATGGGAAAATTAAGGACTGGGACATTAAAGTTGGTCTGTACATCTCTTGATTCAAGAGTTCTAATGCTTTTATGGGCTTTTTGCTTGCTTGTTTTGTGTTTCTTTCTTTCTTCCCCCCCCCTCCCCGCCTTCCCAATTTGGCAGGTTTTGTTTTCATGTTATCCTTTTTCCTTTCACATCATTTGGGCATCCTCTGTTTCAAAATCAGGTTCAAACTTTGGATCCAGCTCTGAAGTAAGGCCATAATCTGCCTCTTTCTCAGGAAGAAGGCATTTTTGGTGACATGGAAAGATTCATTCCTGGTATCTACTTTTGTCACTCCTACAACTTTCTGTATGGACCTCAAAAAAAACCCCATTTCTGAAATGTTGAAAGATGTGTCCGACCTCAAGCAAATACCCCTGCTGAAGACTTGAGATAGTGAATTAGGCAATTAAGACAGGGGGGAAAACAATTCAGATTATGCAAGTCCATGGAAGCATTATCTACCCAGATTAAGAAATTTGAAAAGCTATTTGCATTGTCTAGGAATAAAAGTTGTTTCCAAAAGACTATGACATTGAACAAAAATTATTAATAAACCTTGATAGTGTTACTATGTGACTTTTGCTCAAACATCAAGACTTCCCTGCTACCATTTTAGCCTGTCCATGCCACTGAACAGGGGAAAAGACCATTGGTGAGGAGCAACAAGTGAGATAACCGGAGTTTTCAGTTATCAAAGCCTCACCTAAACTTCATCCAGCTCACTGAAAGGTCCAGGAAATATGTGCAGTTCCATCCAGGATGCAAAAATAAAGCACAAAACCCCTCCGGTTCATCACTGGGTGATGCACAGGATAAACCAGCCTCAAACATGTATCAAGAATTATTAGCCTGTAGCCAAAAGCACTTTACTGGACACCAGTTGTATCTTCATGGACAGTAATCACTGCTAGAACATACAGTCCTCTCCATCTGCAAGGCTGCTTTTGGGGATCAGGGATTTGCCTGGTAGGAGAGTTCCTGATGAACTCCAGCAGAGCTCAATAGCCCAGTTGTCCTCTGTGGCTTTATTACTTTTCCTTTAAGAACATTCTCTCTCTGCTGTGCTGCTGGAACATTTTTGTCCATTTTGCAGATAGAAATCACAGCTCTAATTCTCTCCTTTGCCTCTGTGCTGTGAAAGAGGGATCACTGACAATGGGGTGGCCAGTTAAACACACAGTAAATGCTCCACTCTTGCTGTAAGCTAACCCAGAGAGCAGCTTCATGTCACACCCAAGGGGACCTGCAGAAGGCCATCCTAACTCCAGGTTGCCACCAGGGGTAATTTGGAACATCCACCAGGGCAGATTCAAAGCCAACCCCCCAACACCACACCGATTCCTCTGCGTGGAGTCGAATCCATTCACCTGGCAAGAGAGAGAACCAGCACCAAGCAGGGAGACAGGAGTGTGCACACCCCTGCACAGGAGAAAGCTCCCTGTATTTCATTTCATACAAATGTCAAACTAAAAGCATCTAATCCAATTTCATAAATATTTGCATTGTTGAGTATCAATTTATATTAAAGCAATAAACTCATCGGTAACTCATACCAAAGCCTGAACCAGATTTAATTACATCAGTACTTTTAAATTTATTCCAACAGTTCAAATTAACTCTAGGCAAGATAAGGAAATCCAGGCTGTGGGAGGGAAGGTTAATTTTCCATTAAGTGTTAAGCCAGTTGTTACTGAAGGAAAAAAGGTAAGTATACATGGTTGGCTGAAGTGTAATTACTTTTTGCCACAAGATCAAACAACTATAAAAGAGAAGCTACGAAACTGAACAATCTGCAGTGAGTTCATGCATGATTTAAGGTAGACTTCTTTAAAGAATTTCATAAATAACTTTTTATCGTTGTTCTTGAGGAAAAAAGAAGGAAAATTGTAGCTGCTTTCAAAATAAACTGGGGTTTGGTTAGAACACAGGCAACAAATCTGCCCCAAGTGACCTAAGAACCACCAGTTTTTAGCAATTATTACTACAGTGCAAAACATTCTCCCCTTCCAAAGTGTTCTTGATGCTCACATCACACAACTTTAATATCTCCAGAGTGATTTCTTTATGTGCTCTGGAAGTAGTGGGCAGCAATGTAATATACGTTTCCAAGGGAAAAAAAAAAGGCCCTAATGGATTATGTGTCAATATTAGAAAGATAAGATTTTCTGTTCATACCCCTGTTAATCTCTGCCCTTAAAAGTTTTAAGATCTGAACAGATAAAATTTGCTCCCTGATGAAACTTGGCTTTCAGCACAGATGATCTGTGTGCAAGGGAATAAAGTTTCAGCAGCATTCAGAACAAACCAAAATCCTTTGGCTTCGCTTGTGTTATAGGAGAAGACAGACAGCAGCTTGGCAATTTTCTGTATACAAATAACTCCAAGTGCCCAAGGGAATGTCACTGAGATCCAGGCATCCTGTTTGTTACATCCAACCTCCCTGGAGTCAGTTTTAATTTCAAGCAGAGTTGCCTAAACTCTTCATCCTTCCCAGGCAGGCAAATTGCACTGTACATCGTCCAAATTTCACATTGCTTCAGGGCTTTGCCCAAAGTTTCCTAACCTCTTCTGTGGATGCAGAAGATAGCAGGACACTTCTCACACAGTAGCCCAAGAGCAGCTGGATTTCACAGGAAGCTTCTTAAAACACAACACATGTAAAGACTTACAAGTTTTGGAATTTCAATTGACCTTGGCATAGCCACACTCCCTACTAATCATTCCCAGGTCACAGCACGAGGAGGTTGTGACCCAAGGCACCAGGGATTGAGGCAGGCAAAGGATGGAGTCTTTAGCAAACCCTTGTTTGTGTAATTACAGGAGCCAAAGGCTTCAGATCCTGGCTCACTAAAGGCTCCCACGCATGGGTTTGGCAACACTGGCAGGTCCAGGCTGAGGGGAAGCCTATGGGACCACCCAGGACCACCCAGAGCCCACGGAGACACCACAAGCATCATATCCTGGAGGCACAGGATGGTGCTTTCTGTGCCAACCTCATTCAAGTATCACCTTTCAGCTTCTGGGGACATTTAATTGAGATTTTTCCATACAAAGCACAGGTCAGAAAGCAAAACCAAAGTCCACCCCCAGCAAATGATACAGCAAAGGGAACTGGCAGTAGTGCATCTGATCCTTCAGGCCCTGGTTTGCACAGAGGAGGATGCAAACCTCTCTCACATGTGCACACAAACACGCTCCTGCAAGCCCAGGGAGCTGCAAACAAGTCCAGTCAGCACATCTGAATCCATCTTCCTGCCAGAGATACTGCTAAAACACACCCCTCAAATGCAGGGCTCAACCCAAAGCCTTGGTTTGTGTCCCTGCCATGCACAAGTTGACAAGAGATGGGTGTCTTGCATATGGCAGCACCATGAAGAAGCAGACGGTGCTGTTGGGAAGGTTACTTCATCAAGACAAGCCATAAATCCCTACAGCTGAGATACAGGGAGCTGTAAAGCATTTTTTTTTTTTTCAATCCCTCCTTTCTAACAGGTATTCTTTGTAGGCAAATTTGAGCAGTGGAAGGTGAAGGACAGACCTCTTGTCAGTAGTTTTGTTAGAAGTTACAGGGTTTCCATTATTTCAAATTCCTGCATATTTCCTAAATAAATCTTTACTGAATATGTAAAAACTGGTGCATTGCAGATTCTTCCATTGACCAGGTCACAAACAATCTCTCTTTTTCCCCAACAGACTGCTTCCCTCTCCCCTCCTCTAAAAGCAGTAACCCTTTGCAGGTATTAATCCTAAAACTCAGTGCACAAGAATCATAATTACGTGGTGAGCACAGAGTAAATCTATTTATTCTTGCCTCACAACTACCCATTCCAGCTGGAATATAAAGAAAGCAAGGCTCAGCTTTGATTGTTTTAGCTGTAAACAACTTTGTCTTAGAAGCAGCAGTTCTTGAAATCCCCCTGGAAATCTTTCCAGCTCCTGTGTGTTCTCTGTTGCCAAGTTTTCACCTGGAGGAAGGGCATGGGCTGGGTGTTTCCCTGGGGCAAAGCTCCCCAGGCAGGAGGGCTCAGCAGGGGCTTGCAGGAGCTGTTCTGAGAGGCACATACCAGGCAGCAAGGAAATCCTGCTCCACTCAGCTGCTCTTGCTCATTGCCCTTCCAAGCCTCTGGACTTTTAGAACAACAGGGAGGAGGATTTCTGCCCAGCTGACTGCTCACCTGGCAGCAATGCTGTTTGGGCCTGGTGGCAAAGCAGAGCAGGGCTTCCTTCGCAGTGCCAGTGACTCAAGGTGAGGACAAAACTAAAAGGAGTGTTTTCACCTCTGACCTGCTTTCAGCAATCTCAAAAGCTTCATATTCCGACTGAGAAAAAATAGGGTTAACTTGTTTCAACAGGTGAAACAGTCTACATTTTCTTCTTGGATGTCTTTGCATCCAAAATACAAACCCAAAATTTATTTGCATCAATGCTAGCCTGTCTAAAAATCAGAGAATCTCAAAAACTCTCTCCTTGATAGTGCTCTTTCCTAATAGTTTAAAATTAAAAGAACCCCAACAACAATAAAGACCAAACCCCAAAGCCTTTCCTTACTCTAAATCCCTCCTGATATTTTCACATATGCAAGCAAAAACATATCTTAATAATGCCACAAAGCTGCCAGAATCCCAACTTTTGCTATGTGTTCTCCTTAACAACTCTCATTTACTGCAAGCAGGTGGTGAGAAGGAAGCAGAGTAAGAGAGGGGGGGATTATTTTGGGAAAGGAAGTGATAACTGTTACTAGCCTGTCAAACTAAGGATGGTGGAAATCTGAATCATGCTTTTACTGTATGAATGGTTAATTCCCATATGCTATTACAAACAATGATCCTTTAAAAGGATCTAATCTCCCTAAGAGGAAAAAATACACCGGCTAGAAAAAGAGCAGGATCTGAAGTAGAAATGGAGGCAACATGGAGACAGACCAGCTTGAGTTGCTCTTGCTGTGACACTTCTGTGCTGGTCTCCTCCTTGGTAACAGAATTGGCCCATTGAAAACAACACTTGAAAGAAGAAGGATAGAGGCTGTCAAGCTGGAATTAGGGAGACATTACAGCTACATTTTTAGCTTGGAAGCTTCTCTGACTAAGTGCTGCCAAGATGAAATCCTAGCAAGTAAATGACATATTTAGAGTGTGCCTGTTCACTCACAGAGGTATTACTACAATGACAGGGATTAGGTACCAAGGAAATTTCATGGCATATATTTAACGGATGGCTTGCTGACACGACTCAGTGTACAGTGCACCTTCCAGACAAGAATTAAGAATTCCAACATCAGAAACAACCTCTCCACTGCCTGCAAGCAGAGGGCAAGGTCCTAAGCCAGCAGTAGATGCTGAGTGCCTCTGGAGTTAGTCTTTAAGTGATCCCATTAGTTTGCAGTGCTTAAACAAGTCCCCTTCTATCCTGTGCTTTACCTCTGTGTCTGCCCCTCTGGCTCTCATCTGAGGGTGACCACTGTGGTTTCTGCCTGCACAGAAGGGATGGCTCAGCTGCTCTTCTGGCAGCTGCTGAACCATCACAAATTACAGCTTACTGTACTGAAGTATGTGGAAATTGGTGTCTATCTTAGTACACAGGACTGCAAGCCATGGTGGTTCAGCAGCTGCCTCACCAACAGCTGAGCCAACCCTGCAGCAAGGGTGAAAAATGGGAGAGAGGGCAGGAATGGCTAGAGCAGCTCTTGGGTGAAGCTCACGACTTTATGCTGACCTCTGGAGGGTTACATGTCTGTTCCTTCAGCTTCTCAGCTGTAACGTGGGCAGTTTCTCTCCCACACACTTCCTAGGAATGGTGCTACAAGGATGTGTGCATAATGCTACAAAGAATGCCACAGAAATTTGCAGAATGGGTTCCACTGCTGACTATGCAGAGCCCTTGAAGAACATGTGCTGTTCCAGTTGCTCCACTAACAAAAAGATTCTCATACAAGCCATAACTTCCTTGCTATGGAAGAAAAAGAGCCCCATTGCCCAATTCCCACACTTTTATTTACTTTTAATAAATTCATCTGTTAGTCACAGATGGTAAACTTACTTAGAGGCAAAAGCAAATACCACTGCTATGCCTTCACCTCTGCACTAGAGCCATTCGCAAGGAGCACTTCTGCAAGGAGTAATTTCAGGTATCATCCTAAGGTGCAACACCTGCAGTTGCCATGTTATCCACATGCTTCCCTAGGACAAGCTCGATATTCCTATCAGCTCTGCACAGCAATTTCTCTACTAGACACTGTAGCTGCCTCTGCTGTGCCTTTCAGCTTTGGGTGTCCATTCCAAAGCTATTTTAGTGCAGTTGTTATCTGTCCTGCTTGTGATACATTCTGGCTGCCACCATTTGTTTCTTTCTCTGTATAAAGGTGTTCAATGGTTCCCTTCACTCTAATGTGTCCTCTGGCTCAGTATCTTGACACAAGGCTATTCCCACTGCTTGCTATCAACCCACTTTTCTCCATTAGCAGGAATTCTATAATGGTGACAGGAGACATTTTTAACCAGGATGTGGCAACAAGGGAGCTACTCAGGGCACTGCAATCAGGGGTTATATATAACCTTCCCTCCCACCTACCCTCATCCATCCTCAGTGTGGGCATTGCTCACTTCTCCCCCTCTCCCACTGCAGACCCACTT